>OW964836.1:39535885-39910885 GCA_943142095.1 Ophonus ardosiacus
ACTCAACCTTGTCTGTGCCTCTTCTTAAGTAAAAAGTATCAAATTTGTGACGTTTTAAAAAACGTTCTTTCTGCTTAACCCTGTATTTATTAAAATCTCTGACAATTTTGTCTACGTATCAGACCACAATCTGCATTGCAAAATTCTCTATCATCTTTACTTCTCTGGGCGATTGTAGTCGGCTCCATCCCATACATCATACAACGGGTGACGTCCTATAATAGTTATGATAATATGTACAGAGTCCTGGGACGAGAGCAATTTTTACTAAGCAGATTGCGTTATCAATCTCTCGTGCCTGATACTTCGTCCTTGCGACCAAACGCAGGGCCTATGATATGAGAAAAAATAGCAGAAAAGGAGATTTGAATATGGTAAAAAAAGTAAGGAAATTTTGGGGTCGTTTGTCATCTCAAGCGGAGTAGAGTATGATAGAAATATTATATCTAATGTAGTCTTTAGTGGGTAATGAATATGTTTTATGTAATAATAAATGAAGCAAGGATATTATGAAATATATTTCGTTTGTCGGTATTTCAGAAATATTTACGAATAACGTACCAAACAACAGTTTTGAGAAAGAGTTAGACATCTTCATAAAAAATCTGATGTGGCCAACACAAAACCTCCCGCTATTTAATTTTTATTAATTTAAATACATACCTACCTACGTAACGCTGTAAACTGTTCCATTGCATAAAACTATTGCTTTATTTACTATTTTCTTTTTAAAATGTCACTATTATTAATTTGAAGTGATAAGCTTTCTGACAGTAACATTTACTGTCAGTTACATTCATTTGAAAAATAAACTGTGTAACAAAGGAATAGTTTTTCCTTAGGCTTCGCGACTAATAAAAAAAAATCTGATGTGGCCAACACAAAACCTCCCGCTATTTAATTTTTATTAATTTAAATACATACCTACCTACGTATTTACTAACGTTGCAAACTGTTCCATTGCATAAAACTATTGCTTTATTTACTATTTTCTTTTTAAAATGTCACTATTATTAATTTGAAGTGATGTTTTCTGACAGTGACATTTACTGTCAGTTAAATTCATTTGAAAAATGAACTGTGTAACAAAGGAATAATTTTTATCTTAGGCTTCGAGACTAATAAAAAAAATTATTTTTAAATTTATCTGTAAAATATATAGAAAAAGTATTAATGTATTCCAGTAGAAAATTCAATAATCTCTAATTTTCATAAGACATAAAATTCGAAGGCATTTAATGGTATTTTTTGAAGAAAAACCATTATGAGCTTCAAGTAAAGTACAATTTCCGTTTATCCGATTTACACCAAAATCTAATGGCTTCTATTCCTATTAGAATAGGGTAAAAATACAAGGTTTCAGAATTTTCTGAATGATAGTATTTGAGTTAGAGTGCAAACAAAATTCGTACACATACACACATATACACATACACACATACACACATACACACACACACACACACACACACACATACACACATACAGACATCATCGTGAAAATGTTGAAAATGGATTCTAGGGACCTTAAAACGTGGTCATTTACTAAAATCTCGATGAGATTTTTAGCACGATCCCTATACCTCCCTTACCAAGGGTAGCGGGAGGTAAAAAATCTGTTGTGGCCAGCACAATACCTCTCGCCATTTTCTTATTATGCTATATAAGAATGTCAGATTGAGGAATTCATAGTTAAACAGATCTTAAGTCTTATAGTTCTTTTAATAAAATTTGAAGCGTAAATTTTTTCACAAAACTTTTGTTACATACGTTATATACTACGTAACAAATGTTCTTAAACATAGTCGACAATTTGTCCAAGAATATAATTTTACAGTCGACCATTCCCATTACCATTGACATTACAACCTTACTAAAACCATATTACGACTACAGCATTTTCCCATTTACTGCCAATAATATAATACTCTTAAACTTCAAAAGTCATAGACCACCGCGCGACAGAAGTATGAGTGAATACCACAGATATTTACTATCTGTTTTTCACTTCGTATCTCTGTCTAAAGCTGTTGAAAGTCACCAATTTATAGGCCTGAATATACAGCAGCAATATGTTTAAATGCTATGAGACGCGGTTGAGCTGTATGAAGACGAATCGGGCCGATATTTTCTTCAAAATCGCTTCAGCATGCGAGGTTACATATGCGGAACAATTGTTAACCAGTGGCGTGCGAATGGGGTGAAGAAAAAACTCGAAATATTAAGTTTGTTTGCAAATATTATTATTCGACCTTACTTTATATTTCCCCGCTGCTGTTATTCTGCGTCATCGGGCTGGTGGCATCCTTCGAAGTAGTCCCCATTTGATTGAACAATACTCTTCCAACGGCCTTTCTACTTTTGGAAGCAGTCTTGGAACTCGTTTTTTGGTATTGCCTTTAGAGCATTCGTCGTATTAGTTTTGACTGTTTCTTTGTCGTGGAATCGGTGTCCTTTGAGCGACATTTTTAATCTTGGGAATAGCCAAAAGTCGATGGGAGATTTTCATCATTATTGATCATTTCCAAATTGTCCTGAGCGAAGGTTTTTCTGCAATTTCGGAATGAATTTCGCACACATACCACAAACCATTCGCAAATTTTCAGTTAAAATCTTCCAATCACTAGTTTTCGGTATTCCCAGATCATATTCTAGTTCTCGCACAGTCAATCGACGATCTTCATTGATCACAAGTTGCACACGTTCGATATTATCCGGTGTTTTTGTCGTCGAAGGCCGCCCAGAACGTGGGTTTCTATCAACAGATATGCGGCCATCTTTGAACCGTTTTTACTAGTCTTTTATTTGTGTTTTGCTCCCAATGGCCTTTCTACTTTTGGAAGCAGTCTTGGAACTCGTTTTTTGGTATTGCCTTTAGATCATTCGTCGAATTAGTTTCGACTGTTTCTTGGTCGTCGAATCGGTGTCCTTTGAGCGACATTTTTAATCTTGGGAACAGCCAAAAGTCGATGGGAGATTTTCATCATTATTGACCATTTCCAAAATGACCTGAGCAATTTCAAGGCGAAGGTTTTTCTGCTCCACCGTTAGCAATTTCGGAATGAATTTCGCACACACACGAACCATTTGCAAATTTTCAGTTAATATCTTCCAAACACTAGTTTTCGGTATTCCCAGATCATATTCTAGTTCTCGCACAGTCAATCGGCGATCTTCATTGATCACAAGTTGCACACGTTCGATATTATCCGATTTATTAATATCGAAAAAGTGTATATTGGTAATACAAGAACAAATAATTTAAAATGTAAACAAATATGTGATTAGACATCAGAATCAGAAGAATCAGTACTGTGTGTATAGGTATAGTCCATTTCAGAATGGGATAGGCCTTCGCCTATTTTTTCTCAAAAAAATCCGGGAAAATACGTAACAAAATTTCTTCCCGCAAATCGTTACTGAAGCAATTTCCGGGGAAAAAACGAATTCCCGACGGGAATTTTTTGGCGGCACAGCACTACACTTGCGTCAACTTAAAAGAGTAAAGCACGAGAGAAGATCTGGCTAAAGTACTTCCCACGATTTCGACTTTTTCGATTGAAGCGAACCCCAAACGGAATAAAATTTCCGCCGCCACTGATCCACTCGTAGTTCTATCTCCCTTCACGAGATGGCGGTGGCGTCGCATATGTGTGTGGTCTGCACGGTGCTTGGTTCCTATTCCGTCTGTGGCAAAGTAACAGCGCGTATCAAGTACATTTAACACTACAGTTTCACACTTATCATATACTGTGACTGTGGTCTTATACTACTGTTATTCTTGTCAATATCTGGAGATTTGTATGCATTCTTCACGCAAGCATGCCCAGAAGAGGAAGGTTGCTATATATAGATGGTTTAAATACAGAATAATATTGCTGTTATAAATGGGAAAATAGATATATTTTAGAGGCAGTAGGTTTAAAATAGAAGATGTATTAGTGTACAAAAAATATTGCATACATAAGGGACGTTATTTTTTGAAAGTATATACAATAAATAAATGGTTTATGGTCGTGGCCAGCACAATACCTCTCGCCATTTTCAAATTGTATTTACCAGTTCTGGTACATACACAAAAATTCTAATTACATCTATTATTCATATATTTTTTAATTCATTCTATAAATAAGTTTTCTTCTACTCTTCTGAATGTTCGAGATTCTTCAAATACGTATTCCTTAATCTGACATTAATGGAAAGAGTTGAAAAAGTTTTGGTAACAATTGGACAATCAAAAGTAGTAGTTTCTTAAAGAAAATCTTCTAAATATTATTTTTTGGAAATTAAAAAAATATATCACGGCATATTACCCATTTCTGGGTGTGCCAGTATCTACAACACATGTAGACATCGGTAGTGATGATATATTTTACCGTGTGGGCTCTTACCAGGTGTCACCTCACGGGCACTCATAGCTGGTGTGGAGAGTGCACCACAGGGGTCACTTTTGTGCCATTTAAAATTGGAAATATTTGGCGTCTGTCGGGAAATATAAAGAATAAATAAATAGATATATCATCACGGCATATTACCCATTTCTGGGTGTGTCAATCTGTTTTGTCACATATCGATAATATCGATGACATATTTATATCGTGCAAGCGTTCACCAGGCGTCACCTCACGGGCACTCTTTGATATAATTAGAATTATTTGTGTGTATAAGAAATGATAAATTCGATACTTATGGCGCGAGGTATTGTGCTGTCACACTCAGAAAACGGTTAAAAATTATTTAAGTTCAACTTCGCCATTCGCTTCTACGGGCAAAATTACATAAGTATACAAATTTTCATAATTTTTGAACACCGCATACAATCTCTAAAGCAAAATAATTGAAAATGGCCAAAACTCGCAAAAATCTAAGGTGCCTTGCCATTTTTCCAGATTTTGGTAATTTTCAGTTATTTTACTCTAGAAATTGTACACATTGTTCAAAAAGATTGAAAATTTTTACCAATCATTTGGTGTGCCAATATTTGAATGTATACAATATTTTATGCATATATCAACATTTCTTTTCTCAGTTTTTTTGGTTACAACTTGTTTGTTCGCATCAACAATACTCTTCCTTGCATTTATCAAACTTCAGTTGTTATAATGCTTTCATAGAGTTCACTTATACACCATTTTATTCATCTTTACCGTGAAATAAACAGTGTAATATTTATTATCCTCTTACAATGCCGAATAGTGGCAAGAAATATACGTCTGACAAGTTAATCTGTGTTTATAGTACTTTTAGTGATAGTGAGTGTAGTGTTCACACGGTTAAAAGACGAAAAATAGCCGACGGACAATGGCAAGCTATTGTTGCTGATGAAAATAACAACGAAGAAGAGAATGGAGAGTGTAAGAAGAAGTTTTGCCAATGTGGTAGGTTTTGCAAGATTGTATAGATGATGGTGTTTTGATATACATAAGTCTATAGATTGAATGTCAAATATTTTGTTGTGTATTGGCAGTATCTTCTTTGTATAGTATGAAAGAAGTTTTTTGCATGGTGCACTTATAGTTTTTACTTGTATTTCCATGAACAAGTTATATAATAAACTAGAGCCTACTCTAGAGTACGTTTCAAAACTAATAACCTTACTCTCAGAGTTACTCTTAACCTGTTCCAAATAGCCAGAGTTTACTCTAAAGTAATACTCTAGTTACCCTACTATTGAGGAGGGTACAGAAATTACTCCACAATATTTTCAAACATGGATGCTCACGATTTTTAACACATGAAAGTAATTTGTCTTGAGGAAGAAAACATGCTTTTGGTTGAAAATAAACATAAGTAAACACAAAAGTTGCTGAAAAATTTTATTCAGTGAATATTTTACAAGAAAAACTATTAAAAGTTTGTATAAGTAATACTTCCGTTTAGCCGATATACACCAAAAATTAATGAACCCTTCCCACATTAGTATAGAATGGATATACAAAATTTTCAAATTTTCTGATTAATGGTATTTGAGTAATCGTGTCCACGGGATCCACACTTAAAATAAATAAATATATCATCACGGCATATTACCCATTTCTGGGTGTGCCAGTATCTACAACACATGTAGACATCGGTAATGATGACGATATATTTTACCGTGTGGGTGCTTGCCAGGCGTCACTTCACGAGCACTCATAGCTGGTGTGGAGAGTGCACCACAGGGGTCACTTTTGTGTCATTTAAAATTGGAAATATTTAGCGTCTGTCGGGATCGAACCTGGTTCCCCCAGGTTCGCGACCAGACATTGTAAAAATGTTAAAATTGGATTCAGAGGACATCAAAATGTGCTTATTCACCAAAATCTCTATATGCGATTTTTAGCAAGATCCCTACACCTCCTTTGCCTAAGTTAACGGGAGGTAAAAATAAATTGTTGAAATTTGTGCTAAAACTTATTGGATATACGTTATCTAATGATATACCATATATTATATCCACAATACATTTCTATGTTTACATGATGACTGTAGCATTATTAACACACGCAGTTATTATTGTACAGTAACATATTATGAAGAATGTGGCAGGTTCATTTTATTCTTGTATGTAGAGCATTACGAATTTTTAATATTAAGGTTAACAACTATCAACTCATGACTTGCAACATAAAGTACTCTATTCTCTATTGATTCCTTTGCCGTTATACGGGCAAAAATACACAAAAATCAAATGCATTTCTTGAAAAACATAATCGATTGATAGTATCCGTTGCTTTAAACAGGTTTACATTGATTAGAAACGCTTTGTGATTCACTACAAATTTCTTCTAAGATGATACGAAAATTATCTTAGGCTGGTATATGTTCATTTAATTTATATTAAATGCTGTGTTATATTTTTATACGAAGCATAATTGAAATTTTCATGCTTCTAGAGGAAAAATTTAAACGTGGGTGCGGGTTTGACATTTAGGTAAAGGGCAATCTACACTGCGCGGTCGCTGAATTTGCCTACAGACTAATCAAAAGCTACTACGAGAAAATATACCACTATTGCTCCCTAAATGATCATAAACATTCATACGTCTCTAATCATTTTCGATTTTTATCTCTCGCTATCATATTAAACGAGGTTTAGGTATTGTGCTAAAATTCTATAGCACGCAAAACTTATGTTCATTACTAAAAATATAAAGTTATTCACAGAATGAGAAGAGAGTGGTATTATTGTGATGAAAACTATATTTTATAATTTCTCAGAGGTAATATGTAATTCAATACCATGGCTCACTATAAACAAGTTTACCAAACATGCAAAAAATGTGATTATCTATTTAGAATTTAATTCTCTACATTTATTTAAAAAAAAAAATTATCTAAAATTAATTGACCTCTTTTACATCCGGTATAACAAAACGTGCATATTTATTAAAAACTCTGCACCGAATTTTTTGACCAAAGACAATACCTTCCTTCTAAAGGTGACGCAAGGTAAAAAAGAATTTCTTAACAGAAAGTTATCGAAATAATGTCCCCATTAACAGAATTCATTTTGTCAAAGATTTAAGTCTTTGCTCCAGTCAGGTTACAAAAACCCAAATGCCCCATTTCTCCAAAATCTTCAAAATTTTCAAAAATCCAATTCTTATACATTTGGGTACATCTCAACGCGCTGATTCCAAATTTTGAAACCGCAGGTCCATATCTCTTTTTATTCTCGAGATATTTACATTTTAAATTTTACCCATTTTTGGGTCATAACCCTAAAATGGGTGGAGATACAAGCCTGGCGACTTCACCATTCGATTCTACGGGAAAAATTACATTAGTATACAAATTTTCATTTTCTTTGAACAATGTGTACAATTTCTAGAGTAAAATAACTGAAAATTACCAAAATCTGAAAAAATGGCAAGGGGTACACCTTAGATTTTTGCGATTTTTGGCCACTTTCAGTTATTTTGCTTTAGGGATTGTATGCGGTGTTCAAAAATTATGAAAATTGGTATACTTATGTAATTTTGCCCGTAGAATCGAATGGTGAAGTCGCCAAGCTTGTATCTCTACCCATTTTAGGGTTATGGCCCAAAAATGGGTAAAATTTGGAATGTAAGTATCTCGAATAAAAAGAGATATGGGCCTGCTGCTTCAAAATTTGGAATCAGCGCGTTGAGATGTACCTACATATATAAAAATTGGATTTTTGAAAATTTTGAAGATTTTGGAGAAAATGCGGAATATGGGTTTTGAAGCCTTATCACCTGGCTGGTGTAAAATTGTAACACGAACATAACTATTTTCTACAAATTCCATACCGAAACTTCCTTGGAAAAGATTCTATAAATTCAATAATACTGTTGACACTGACATCTGTCAATTAGGAAGCCTATGGTTCGGTTTTCATGTTACACCCGGTATGTATTTCCTTAAGAAATACCGCCAATCCCGTCAATGAATTGGAACCATGAACCATCTTGAACATTTTAGAAGAGTAGGACAAGATTCCTTATAGAATGAAAAGGTAGATATAATTAGAATTATTTGTGTGTACAAGAAATGTTAAATTCGAAACTTATTATGCTGGCCACAATAGAGTTTTTAAATTTAAATTTTAATATTATTAATTAGTTTTTCTTATTACACAAAATAGCTTCTGGTTCTTCATTATACAGGTTGTCTCAGGACGAGCTTACGCTATCTATATTTTAAATACTATTTAATATAATTTAACGAAATTTGGTATCTAGGGGTTATACAACATGCTCGTTTTAACTAAAATATTTTCAAAGCAGTAGCACTTCCGGTTTGACCGGAAATTGACCTCAACTTTCTTATTTTAAATGGAATACGCTGTATTTTATTTTACCATTGAATGCAGCGGAAAATTTTACATATGAAGCAATAAAAACATTTTACTCATGATCAACTACGCCGTTATTCAACTTTTTTTGATTTTTTGTCTGAAATCCGGCACATTTTCAAAACTCTGTATATCGGGAACGAGATCGAATTTTTATAATATGAAAAAAGTCTTTTATAAAGGAGACTTTAAGCTACATTATCCATAGAAGAATCCTCGATTATTTATAAAAATGTGACGGGTACGTTACACCAAAATTACAGATGACAAACTTCAAAAAAGACAATTTTTTTAAATGGAACCCCCCCTTTTTTACCTTCCGTCACCTTTAGGTAAGGAAGGTATTGTCTTTGGTCAAAAAATTCGGTGGTGAGTTTTTAATGAATAAGCACGTTTTAGGGTCCCTACAATACGAATTTACTATTTTTAAGATGATGTCTGTATGTATGTGTGTGTGTGTGTGTGTGTGTGCGTGTGTGTGTCCGTGTGTGTGTGTGTGTGTATGTGTGTCCGTGTGTGACAAATTTTTCTCCGACGATAACTCCAATACTATAATTCTAAAAATTATAATTCTTTCGTATTCCTCTTCTGTACATTCATATGAAGAGTTGATTAGATTTTGGTTATAATTGATCCACCGGAAGTACTCTTATTTGAAGATTTTAACAGTTTTTCTTAAAAAAAAGCAGTTAAATATTATTTTTTGACATTTTGTTAT
This sequence comes from Ophonus ardosiacus, assembly GCA_943142095.1. Lineage (NCBI taxonomy): Eukaryota > Metazoa > Arthropoda > Insecta > Coleoptera > Carabidae > Ophonus > Ophonus ardosiacus. The sequence continues at coordinate 39,545,404 of OW964836.1, forward strand.
TATATTTATTAAAGAAAATACTCTTCTCTATATAGTTTGATTATTCATTTTCCTTCATATTCAATAGATGTAGAGTTAAAGCATTATAAAGAAATTAATTTTTGAAAAATTAGTCAGCATTGCCATTTATCATGGAAACAGCTGACATAATTATTCAAAAAAATTTAATTGACAGATGTCAGTTGCAAGTGCAAAACCAAATATGGAAAAAAGTATAGGATCTAAAATTGGTATGTCATAGTGTTGCTCGTAAATGACACGCAGGGAAAGGCCAAAGAGAAGATGGAAGGACATTACTTAGTGTAGTTTATGTTATAATTTTATTGGATTTATAGAACCTTTTCAAATGAACTTTTGGTATGGAATTTGTAAAAAATAGTATGTGTTCGTGTTCGATTTTACATGATATTATATAGAATCTGTTCCAAAGACCTTTTGGTATGGGATTTGTACAAAATACATCGAATTGACGGAAGGTCTTGTGCTGGCCACAACAGATTTTTTATTACATAAATGTGTTCTACGGCAAAAAATAAGGGTACTTTATGTAACATGTCCTATGTTGAAAGTTGATAGAATTTCAGTAAATTAGAAAAACATGTAATCTGGGTATAATTATTTTATTAATACGGATAAGTAAGCCATGGAAAAACAATATTTTTACAAACTCATCTACTTGATTTCTTAGATAATTTACCGTTGGATCAAAGGAATTTAATATGGTACCAGCATGATGGCGCTCCACCCCACAATAGCCATAGAATAAATACTTTTATAAGTCGGAAGTAGTTGATCATGAGTAAAATGTTTTTATTGCTTCATATGTAAAATTTTCCGCTGCATTCAATGATAAAATAAAATATAGCGTATTCCATTTAAAATAAGAAAGTTGAGGTCAATTTCCGGTCAAACCGGAAGTGCTACTGCTTTGAAAATATTTTAGTTAAAACGGGCATGTTGGATAACCCCTAGATACCAAATTTCGTTAAATTATATTAAATAGTATTTAAAATATAGATAGCGTAAGCTCGTCCTGAGACACCCTGTATATACGTATATTATTATTCAAGTAAGAATGTCGTTGAACAATGGCAAGTGTATGATTCTTGATGATGATAAGTAAATGTAGTAGTAGTAGTAGTCCCCTTTTGCTACACAGATTATAGAATCTATTCATACATTATGTATTTAAGTTACTAATACATACTTTCTATTTTAGGTAAGTGGCATATCACTCAACACCTTTCTTCATTTCTGCAAACTGTGGTAAGCAAATGAACAAACTTTGTTATTACCATAATTTTTTATATTTCAACCTACATTTTACAATATTCAATTTCATGCATTTTCTGCTCTGTTTCATCTTATTTTATATTTTATAAGTTTTATTATACAAAACAAAATTGCAAAGAAAATTACTATAAATTGAATAAACATATATTTATACTGACAAGAAATAACTGCATATAGAATTATTATAATATACATAAATAGATCTTATAGTATTAAACTATTTTCATCTCAACTGTATGTCATTCATTTTAAAATACTTTAGACATATAATACAGTAAATCACATATCAATTATTGCGAATCTCGTTGTTACGTTTCATTGCATAACATAGCCTAAAGGCTAAATTAACCTTACAAAAAAATCCTGAATTATATCTTCGTTGACAGCACCAGAAGGCATTTAAGTAAATTTATCTGGCATTATATTTCAGAAAATTATTTTATAATACCGCGTTCGCATCCGTAAATTGTATTTCTACACCGGAAGTAGTGTATTGACAGTTTGATTTTAATACGCGATGAAAATATAACCTCAAACTAGTGATTTTCGTAATGAAATGTTGGTATTACACTGAGAGCAGTTGGTAGACTTGGTTTATGGTAATGGCTTCTTTCTCACAAGTAACTGCTACTTGTTACAGCAGAAAATATTTGAATATACAAGATTGTGTAGCTGATTTTGTGATATCGAATATTTATTTGAGAAAAGTAGCATCCAAGAATTGAATTGTTTATGTTTATTAAACATAGTAATTTTGCGTAGAGGATAATAATATTGGCATAAAATTTTATGTATCTATATATTTTTGTAGTCACAATTTTAGGTATTATACAATTTTTATATTGAATGCACGGTTAAAACATAAATTTATGTACATTCTTATATCCAGCACAAACTATACCAACGAAACACGAAACTAAAATATTAACTATAAATATGTTGTCCACATAAATTTATTCAGTTGACGCATTGGACGTACGTAAAACTATTATAAAACACTATCGGCAGAGCCCTAACTTCGCTAGTCTAATAATACTAAAAGGCTAAAACCCAGAATTCATCATGACGATCGCCGAATATTTCTCGCCTCTGTAGTCTATGCGATTTGAATAGAGATGCACTCGATTTCGAGCTTTGGTCCCAATTTCTAGTCGATCATCGAGCCGGGCCGAAAATATTTTTTATCGGGCCGAATCGGGCTAATCATTTTCAAAATTCGAGGCGAGTCGGACTTTTCATTTTGGCCCGCCCGAAAATTCGAGCTTTTCGGGCCGGCCCGAAAAATCTTATAGTTCAATCAAATGCACAGTTTCCTTAATATTTTAATGAAAATGGATGAAGTTAAAAATGATCAAAATGATTTAATAACATACTTCACATATTAATAAATAAAAATGTATTATTTTACTTCAAGAATTCATTAAAGCATAATAATTATATTGTGATGTTAAATAAAAGTGATCTTTGTTCCTACCATAATGATTTCTTGTCCTATTTTTGAGCAGAAACAAAGTTAGATAAAAAATCGTTATGTAAATTATATTTTTTATGTATAAGATTTTTAAAAAAGTTGTTCAAATTTTCGAACGGCTTTAGTAAACAAACTGTTTAATACTTGTAGGTCTATAACTTTTATAACAAACTTACACTAGAAGGGTCTATTTTTTAACTACTTATGTTAACTAATGTTGAAAGTTATAAGAATGTAGAGGTTTGACATGAAAAAAGTTAAACATTTCGCTTTAACATAAAAATCAACATTAGGAATGCCGGATGCACCCAGCCCGAAGCCCGACCCGATTTCGAGTCAATTTTCTAGCCGGGCCAGCTAATATTTTTGTCGAGTCGATCTTCGAGTCGGGCCGGTAATTTTTATTTTCGGGCCGAGTCGATCCAAACCTCAAAGCCCGGCCCGACCCGGATCGAATGCATCTCTAGATTTGAACAATTAGAACAACGGATTGGACGTACGTAAAACTGTTATAAAACACTTTCGGCGAAGCCCTAACTTCGCTAGTCTAATAATACTAATTTTTGCTCGCCTCTGAAAATTGCTTTATGTTGTAGGTACAAACTCAACTTAATTTAGAGTGCTCTATGTTTATTTCAGATATACAAAATCAGAGAATATAGTGATACATCTAAAACTGAGTAGTCCTGAAAAATTTTAAGAAGACAGTCTGTCACTGACATATGTCATATTGGATCCATGTTATTGTATTTCTTTATTATTCCATATGATTTTGTGTGTTTTTTATTATTATTATTACTTAAATATGTTGTCCACATAAATTGTGCAGTAGGTACTTAAAGTTAAATGTCAACATTGATAAATAATCGTACGCATTATGATTGCGTAGCAAAAAATTAACTATGTTCCTTCTTTTGTCATGAGCGAGTAATTGATGTTCTTCGTGTTAGGAGGAACTTAAAATATAGTCCTGGACAGGGTTGTACAAAATATTCATATCAAAATTTCACTTTCTCAAATTAAACAGTACTAAACACAACATTATTCTTTATAATATTTTTTGACAATAAATTGTTATTTAATGAACATGTAGACATTTGTGTTAAGCAATCGTACCGAATACTTGGATTTATATTCCGATCTAGTAAACATTTCATGAACCCTAATTCATTAATATATTTGTTTAATTGTTTAGTTCGATCAAAACTGGAATATGCATCCACGGTTTGGAACCCATACTATAAAAAGAATATTGATTGTATAGAAAATATTCAAAAAAAGTTTTTCAAAATTTTAAATTACAAATTTAATTTAAACATGAGTAACTACGTAGATAAGTTGAAACATTTTAATATGCTCTCACTGGAAAGTAGAAGAACCCAAACTGACATGGTATTCTTATTTAAATTACTTAATAATATAATATATGCACCTTCAATAATTTCAATGCTACAATTTTCTGTGAACCTTAAAACCAGATCAACTAATTTATTTGTTTTATATAAAAATAATACTAAAAATAACGATAACTCCCCAATAAACCGCATCATGTCTTCTTACAATTCCACATTTGCGCATATTGACATGTTTTACTTATCACTCTATATGTTTAAAAAAGAGATAGTTAATGTACTCTCATAATTTTATAAAACTTTTTATCATTTTTTGCACTTACTTTATTTTGAAAATTGCACTGTGATATGATTTGTGAACTAAAGTATGTATTATTTAATAATTCATAGGAACCTGTTATTGGTATATGTATACTGTTGGTTTCTTATAAATAAATAAATAAATAAATAAATAAATAATTGTAAGTTCATTTTAATAAATTTATTTATTACATATTATGAAAGAAGATGTAAACCATGCCAGAGGTCAAAACAGCTATTATTAGGTACCCTACAGATAAAATAGATAATAGAAAATCCGGCGTTTATAAAATTGAGTGTAAAGATTGTAATGAAGTTTACATCGTGCCTTAAAAGACAAATTGATACTCGGTCTAAAGAACATTTCTATCATTTAAAAATTGGTAATCCTGATAAATCTAGAGTAGCACAACATATGTTTATTAACAATCATAAAATTGACAATTCTAATATACAATTATTAAAACATGTTGATAATAATAGATGTTTAGATGCACACGAGAGTTTGATATTTAACTCTAAATTATATGAATTAATATAAGACAGTTTCTTTGTTTAATTGTAGTTACCCAATTAGGTATCCACTCACCTATGGCTCTTCTCCATATATAATCCGAGTTCTCTCCCTTATTCCTCAGAGCTGTTTTGAACTCTGGCATGGTTTACATGCTGAATAATCTTAAATTATCTGACTTATTATTTCGTAGTTTCTACTGATGATGAGAACGTAGTTCTCAAAATATTTATATAGTTTTTTGAAAATTATTGTTAAGGTTAAGGGATCTAGGTCTCCATTTTTTAATTCCTAAATTAAAAAGTCAAATCAAACGAATTTTAATTAATTTTTTTGGCGTAGTTGAGAGAAGTTTCTCGGTTTCCATGGCGTGGTTTTGTACACCCCTGTGGTGATTTTGACTGCAACCCTAACGATGGACCAACGTACACGTCGTGTATATAAAATAGGACCGCGTTCTTAATTCAGTGGCTTGAGTACAAGCACTGAACTCTGAGACGGAGTCGAGAACATTTCAAAGCGCAAGGGTAACACTGAGGTATGACACTAAGCAACCAGTGAGGGCGACGGAGAATTTTACTTTAGGGGCAATTTACAATATTATTAATGATTGTTGTTAATCCTAACCCTAACCCATTGATCAAAATATTTCGAACCAGGTCATAAAAGATGACTACATGTGTTTCTAGACAAGGTTAAATGTACTTCCCAAATCGTCAGAAATATTATTGCCTGTACCTTTTGTTTATTTTGATATTCCCTGCTATTATTTTATTTATAAAAATTTGTTGTGGTCACCACAAGACCTCTCGCCATTTCCATTTATGGCTATATAAGTATACCCAAAAACACATGTCTTTTATGTATATTTTTATATTTTTTAATTCATTCTATGAACAAGTTTTCTCTTATTCTTCTAAAAGGTCGCTATTCTTCCAATTCATTGATGAGATTGGCGGTATTTCTGAAGGGTAATATAATGACAGTAATAATTATAAATTTTTAATTAATAATAAAATAAGAAATATTAAATATACTTCCCAGAAAAAGTCTTCAGTAATGTCTTTGGATTTTTGACACATTACAATATATTATTTTACATACAGGGAATTTATTTTAACATGCAACATATGGTCAGTCACTTCCATGGTTACTCACTTTTCTCAAAAAATGACAGCAATGTAATATTTGTCCATTTTAAAATGCAACCTACAAAATTTGTAGTTTTGTATTATCAAAACTAATTTTAATGGGGTCCCGTGGCCTCGTGCCAGAGTGTCTGGTCGCGAACCTGGGCGTACCGGGTTCGATCCCGACCGACGCCAAATATTTCGAATTTTAAATGGCACAAAAGTGACCCCTGTGGTGCACTCTCCACGCCAGCAATGATTGCATGTGAGGTGACGCCTGGTAAGCGCCCGCACGGTACAAATATATCATCATCATTACCGATATCTGCGATAAAGCAGATTGGCACACCCAGAAATGGGTAATATGCCGTGATGATATATATATATTTTTTTTTAAACTAATTTCCAATAAATTAGCCTACGTACGATTAACAAATAATCAAAACATGAATGTTGTACATCTTAGCAAACTTTAGCTTACAAAAATTCATAATTTTCATGTAATAAATGTTAAAAAATTCCCCCAATCACTCTGAGGCAATATTCTAGTCGGTCGTAATAAGAATTGACACCATTTGTGATGTGTTTTGTAGGTGGATCTTTCAAAACACTTCCTGGCAATTTTAACATGGTATATTTTAAAACAACTATTATGTACTTATTATGTCCAGTGAAAAATAATTTTCAGCGTAAAATTTTTCTTAAAACTTTTGTTAATTGCGCAAATTTTGAACAAAGATTTAGGACAATTCTTTAATTCGTGTATGGAGTTTAACTATATAATATTTTCTGTGGACATTTAGTTACTTAGTTGTTAAAAAGTGAAAGTAGTGCCCCATTTTTGCCCCTGTCTCTACGCCATTGGTTGCAGGGGTGCAAGTTGTTAGCGGGGAGAGTTTTTCAGTGAAATTGCGAAATAAATTAGCGTCATTTCTCAACGCGATTTATTGCAGTCATTTTGGCGTTTTTTCCAGACTTCTTTCTCCGAGCCTTCTAAGACGTATACTCTTGCACCCTTACGTATAACAGAAACGGCAATCACTTCCTTAAATCTCAGACCAACACACGGAAAACACAATTATCACAAAGACACAGGATATTTTCATGTAAATATGGATTTAAGGTATTTTCAATTTGAACAAACAATTTTTCGTAAGCGCTGATTGACGTGATCGGGAATTTTTGCAATACCAGACATTATGATTCTATAGCGACGCTCAAAAATACACAGATGGTTCAACTGTAATCCAGAAGACACAGTAGTGATACGTCGACCTAACTCTACATCTATTGAATCTGAAGGAAAATGTATAATCAAACTATATATAGAGAAGAGCAGGTAGATACTAGGAATAGATTAGACTATGTTTTAAGATATAAACTGTCAAAATTAGAGTAGAATTCGCTAATCCAAAAATGAGAATTAGCTTAAACTTTTTTGTGAATCGGGCTGAAAATGTCAAAAAATAATATTTAACTGTTTAAGAAAAACTGTTAAAAACTTCAAATAAGGGTACTTTTGGTGGATCAGTTATAACCAAAATCTAATCAGCTCTTCATATGGATGTAAAGAAGAGGAATACAAAATATATAATTTTTAGAATTGTAGTATTGGAGTTATCGTCGGAGAAAAATTTGTCACTCACACACACACATGCGTGCACAGACACACATACAGACATCATCTTAAAAATAGTAAATTCCTATAGTAAAGACCCTAAAACGTGTTTATCCATAAAAAAAATTCACCACCGAATTTTTTGACCAAAGACAATACCTTCTTTACCTAAAGTTGGCGAAAGGTAAAAATCACATTGACCGCTCTGAGTTAATTTAACGTGCGGCAGCTATATCTATAAATTTAAATTTTAATTAATGATAAAATAAGAAATATTAAATGTACTTATCAGAAAAAGCCTTCAGTAATGTTTATAATTCTCTATCTCTCAATCTATAGAAGATATAATAAAAATGTTCAATATACTAGATAGAGAATTTTATATTCTTTAATATTTCTAATAAAAAATTTCCAAAAGATAATATTTAGAAGATTTTTTTAAGAAACTACTACATCCGGTTGTCCAATTGTTACCAAAACCTTTTCAGCTCTTCCTATGTCAGATTGAGGAATTCATAGTTAAACTGGTCTTATATCTTATAGTTTTTGAGTAATCGTCCCTCCAACATCCACACATACATACACACATACACACATCCACACACACACACACACACACACACACACACACACACACACACACACACACACACACACACACACACACACACACGGACATGATCATAAAAATGTTATAATAGGGTTTTAGGGACCTTAAAACGTACTTATCCACTAAAGTCGGGACTTGCAATTTTTAGCATGAATCCAATACCTCTCTTAGCGAGAGGTAAAAAGTGTCCATTGAAGTAGTATTTAAAATAAAATATTAGCTGTATGAAATTTCCCGCTGCTCTTCAGTTTGCGGTAAAAACTATAAAGTGCGGAATTGCAATCATACTGAATATAGCCATGAAAATCCAATCATCTTGACGGTTTTGAGTAATATATTTCTTGGAATATAAAATTTCATTTTCTAATCAAGCAATCCATTACAATAATCATATCAGCGTTCGATCTACAATACATTGAAAAACAGAATAACATTTCAACAATACGTGAATAAACAACATGTAGCTATAGTCACTGCTGATGTTATTGTAATCAGTTAATGTATTTTTATGAGTATTTGTGATGTGAGAGCAAACGTCACACGCTTGAGAGAGCGCAGGCTCATGCACGTGCCAGGGGTGGCCAACACCGTTAAATTATATGTATATGAAATGGGGTTGCGGATATTTTAAGGGCGCATCAAAATGTGAATTATAAAATGCTAATATCAGCCCCGCAATTAATTTAACATTGCGGAGTGCACTATTGGTTATTTATTGAATTCAAATTTCGCGCGCAATTATTTGTAGTCTTTACGCCTTGGTTAGCTGTTTGCTTGAAATGCATATTTAACTTTAATCATACAATTTAACCTTAAACAAAACGTCAAATGTCATTCAAAATTAGGAAAGTGCATCGTCTGAGGCAACACATTATATTATTAAAGTTTTAATAGTAGATGGAGGAAATGTTCCTCAGTAAATATTTTACTGTAACGTAGGGATATGAAAATGATGAATGAGACATGTCACATAAGTGAAGCGACCGATTTTTATTCGCAGCTTATTCGTTATCCCTAGGATTAACACGATAATGTCCCCTGTAATAGACTTGTCGCCTGGGTATTTGCATACCGCCGAAAAATTATGTGGATTTACTTCTCATTTTCATTGACAAGTTCCAAATTTTTCATATTCTTATTTTAGTAATAACTTGTCCTCTTATAAGAGAGAGGAATATTTATGTGTTAAAGATCATGGGATTCTCTATCCAATACATTGAACATTTTTATTATATCCTCTATACATTTAGAGATACAGACTCATAAATATATAAAATAATCCATTATAATCAAATAATATTACTACCAAGTTTATATCTCTACCTACTTTTGAATTATTGCCCCAAAAGTCAATATACCTCATATTTATATAAAAACTTAAAAATTTCCAAAAATCTAATTTTTATGTATCTAGATACTTCTCAATGCGCTGATTTCATATTTTGAAACCGCAGGTCAATATCTCTTTTCGTTCTCGAGATATTTAGATTCAAAGTTTTGCTCAAAACTGCCCATTTTTGGGTATTAACCCAAAAATGGGTCGAGATATGAATTTGGCTACTTGACCATTCGATTCTACGGGCAAAATTACATAAGTGTACCAATTTTCATAATTTTTGAACAACGCATACAATCTCTAAAGCAAAATAACTGAAAATGGCAAAAAATCGCAAAAATCCTAAGGGGTACCCCTTACGATTTTTTCAGATTTTGGCCATTTTTGGGGGTTTTCAAACTTTTATTCATAAAAAATCGAGTGGTCGTGTCGCCAAATTCATATCTCGTTCCCGAGATATTTAGATTCAAAGTTTTGCTCAAAACTGCCCATTTTTGGGTAGTAACCCAAAAATGGGTCGAGATATGAATTTGGCGACACGACCACTCGATTCTACGGGCAAAATTACATAAGTGTACCAATTTTCATAATTTTTGTCCAACCGGTTAATTTTTTATGAATAAAAGTTTGAAAACCCCCAAAAATGGCCAAAATCTGAAAAAATCGTAAGGGGTACCCCTTAGGATTTTTGCGATTTTTTGCCATTTTCAGTTATTTTGCTTTAGAGATTGTATGCGTTGTTCAAAAATTATGAAAATTGGTACACTTATGTAATTTTGCCCGTATAATCGAATGGTCAAGTAGCCAAATTCATATCTCGACCCATTTTTGGGTTAATACCCAAAAATGGGCAGTTTTGAGCAAAACTTTGAATCTAAATATCTCGCGAACGAAAACAGATATCGACCTGCGGTTTCAAAATTTGGAATCAGCGCGTTAAGAAGTATCTAGATACATAAAAATTAGATTTTTGAAAATTTTGAAGTTTTTATCTAAATACATTGACTTTTGGGGCAATAATTCAAAATTTCCTGCATAAGTTATTTAATTAGTGCGCGTCAACTTTAAAGCATAGTGTGCTTCTGCAAAACCCTATCATCTGATTCCTAAAATCCTAAATAATGACATCATTTGGGGCATATAAATTTAGGATTTAAATAATAGGACAACATCGGACACAGCCTTACAGTAGTTACAGGGCCAGAGTGTCTGGTCGCGAACTTAGGGAACCGGGTTTGATCCCGACTGACGCCAAATATTTCGAATTTTAAATGGCACAAAAGTGACCCCCGTGGTGCACTCTACACGCCAGCAATGAGTCCGCGTGAGGTGTCAAATATGTCATCATCAATACCGATATCTGCGATAAAGCAGATTGTGGCACACTCAGAAATGGGTAATATGCCGTGATGATATATTTATTTATTATTTAAATGAGTAAATAAATTCAACAAAAAACCTTTTTGGGTTAATAATAGTGAAAGTACTTGTTATTCTCAAAAAATGTAACATTTAACTTTACTACCAGCTTCTTCTTCACAAATCACGTATTTCTCGTGATGATATAAAACTTTTAATACCATTCATATAACCACGAACTGCCTTTCCTCACACCTACACACCAGAAAACTCTATACGAACTTAATCTTGTCACTGTATTATGGATACGGGTAGTATTCTACTTCTCTCTATCCTACATAGCATTTCGAACATTCTTCGCGAGTTACATTGAAGAGAACAGCGCCATGAGAGCGTATTATGCGATTCGGTCACAGCAAACTACTGTTGCAGGAAAAAGACAAAAGACCAAACGCGGTAGGAAAGAAGTTGAGCGATAAATGGAAGTTTTGTTGGCGAGTTAAGAGTGGATCAACAAAATATATCCCTGGTCGTGGTCGATCATTGTTTATGAAAGACAAGATGTTCTTCAAGTATTCATAAATTTGTTTTGTTAAAATTGTAAGGGGTGGTGCTTAAAATTTGAATGCCTATAAAAAATAAACACGTGGTTAAATACAAACCGTTTTTACAATTGCTGAAGAATTCCAGTTCGCCAAACGTGATCCATTTCTGTGGTACCATCTTTTGTACAAGTTAAAGATTCAAGTACTTAATGCAATTCTGAAGCATGGTCTCAATTTTTGCTAGATAAACTTTTAAATAAACCATTCTGTTAATTATTGACTAAAAATTCTGTACAGGGCAAAATTTGTTTAAAAAATTATCCGCCATAAATTTATTTCCTGTTACTGTTACATTACTGGTTTCTAAATGTCAAATGAAAAAACAAAAATCTGTTGTGGCCAGCACAGTACCTCTCGCCATTTCCGTTTTGTTTACATAAGTATCGAATTAACATTTCTTGTACACGCAAATAATTCTAATTATATTTATTCTTTCATTCTATAAGAAATTTTGTCCTACTCTTCTAAACTGTTGAAGATGGTTCCAAATCTTTGACTGGATTGGCGGTATTTCTAAAGGATATAAGTACTATTACTATTAATACATACATACCTACCTACAATTTTAAATATTTAATTAATAATTCAATAAGAAATATTAAATATCGTTCAAAGAAAAAGCTTTCAGTAATATGAGAAAACTGTTGATTTTTGGCACTATTTATCTGTCAATTACAAACATTTTCATTTGACAACTGGTCTCCTTAGTGTAATCTGAACTGTGCGATTTACTGCATCAGGGTATTCTATATATTATATTTTCTTTATCTCTAAATCTACAGAAGATATAATATTTTTTTAAAGTTTATTTCTTTAGAATTTTATGTCCTTAATTATTTATAATACCAAAATTTAAAAAATTCATATTTAGGCTGTGTCCGATGTTGCACTTTTATCACCCTAATATCTAAATCCTAAAATTTATATGTTCTAAATCTAGTGATTATTTAAGGTTTTAGGAATTAGATTTTAGGGTTTTGCAGGAGCATACTATGCCTTGAAGTTATAAAAAAACGTCAAATTTGCTGTCAAAGATTAGCTTCTTAGTTCCTGTTTTATGAAATATAATATTAACATTTACTCTCAAGCATCAAATTGAATCGAATTGTATAATTCATTTTTGTTGTTCTAAAGTGTTGGCATACAAACCAATGGATATCACTAGTGTGCCATTCGGAGTTGTATTTATGTGAAGAAGACCTAAATACTAAATACTAAATAGAAGATTTTTTTGAGAAACTACTTCTCTCGGTTGTTCAATTGTTATCAAAATCTTTTCAGCTCTTTCCAATAATGACTAAGGAATAAATAAATAAATATTACGGCATATTACCCATTTCTGGGTGTGCCAATCTGCTGATATCGGTAATGATGATGACATATTTGTACCGTGCGGGCGCTTACCAGGCGTCATCTCACGGGCACTCAATGCTGGCGTGGAGAGTGCACCACAGGAGTCACTTTTGTGCCATTTCAAATTCGAAAATTTGGCGTCGGTCGGGATCGAACCCGGTTCGCGACCAGGTCCTCAGGCACGAGGCCACGGGACCCCATGCAGATTAAGGAATAAGTAGTTAAAGAGTCCTTAGGTATTATAGTTTTTGATGAATCCACCTTCCAAAATCCAGACACATACACGCACACACATTCACATACACACAGACATCATCGTAAAAATGTTGTTATCGGATTCTAGGGCACTAGAATTTGGATATGCGATTTTTAGCATGAATCCAATACTTCCCTTAGCTAGAGGTAACAACGTTTTTTAACGCTTAAGCGATTTGGTCTAGAAAAATGTCTAGTCTCAAATATTAGGCATCATTCATAAATTTGGGGTCCTGTGGCCGCGTGCCAGAGTGTCTGGTCGCGAACCTAGGGAACCGGGTTCGATCCCGACCGACGTCAAATATTTCGAATTTTAAATGGTACAAAAGTGACTCCTGTGGTGCACTCTCCACGCCAGCAATGAGTGCCTGCGAGGTGACGCCTGGTAAACGCCCGCACGGTACAAATATGTCATCATCATTACAGATATCTGCGATAAAGCAGATTGTGGCACACTCAAAAGTGGGTAATATGCCGTGATTTTTTTTTATATATTCATAAATTTTCTGGGGTATTTATTTGACAAAAATCCAATACTATTATTGCAAATTTTGAATTAAACTCCAGTTCATTTTGAAAGGAAATATAATTTCAATTCCCAATTCCCATGAATTTATCAGTTTCTTCTCGTGGTTTCCTCACCTCAACTTTTGGTGAGTAACGTCTTGCTCATCCGCTCACACACTTGTTAACCAGCGATCAACACTTACATCTACATGTAGAAAAGAGGAAAGATCAGTATTTGAGTATCAATAACTCGGTATCAGTTTCAATGGGAGTCCAACTCACTTGTCGGCTCCACGATAGGAGTGTCATCTGATACAACCCCAGCCCCAGTGTCGTAGAGTCACAAATCTTGTATGTTGTCTTTATTTTCCCTGCCCCTTGGGTAATTCGCGCCGCTGTCCACGCAATGACCACCAATTGGATGGTGTGTTTGGTACAGGGGGGTAAAGGGTATGCTGATGAATGAAGTCTTATTCTGAAGCTAAAGAAATTCTGTCATTCAGTTACAGATTATAAAGCAGATAGCTGATTGATCAGTTGTGGTACCTTCTAGTATGTATGTGGATGATATAGTACATGATCGTGTGTGATAAGTGATTATACCTGTGGTAATTGTGGTTTTATGTACTAAGTTAATCCATGAAGTTTCAGCCTAATTACGCGCTTATGGAATACAAGTTTTTGTTTTATGAAGGTAATCAATTTTTTACCTCTCGCTAAGAGAAGTATTGGATTCATGCTAAAATTCGCATGTCCAGATTTTATTGAATAAGTACGATTTAAGGTTCCTAGAATCCGATTATAATATTTTAAAATGATGTCTGTGTGTGTGTGCGGATGTGTGTATGTGTGTGTGTGTGTGTGTGTGTGTGTGTGTGTGTGTATGTATGGATGTTGGAGGGACGATTCCTCAAAAACTATAAGACTTAAAAAATATTTAACTGCAATTTCTTCAATCTGACATTCTTGGGAAGAGTTTCTTAAAAAAATTCTTCTAAATATAATTTTTGGGAGCTTTTTTTATTAAATATTGAAGAACACAAAATTCTCCATCTAATACTCTTCAAATTTTTATTATATCTTGTATAGATTTAGAGATAAAGACACTATAATTTATAGAGTAAACTAATCGCAGAGGCCAAGACACTAAGGAAACCAGTTGACAAATTCCAATGTTTATAACATGACACATGTCATTGTCAAATATCAACAGTTTTAGTGACATTCTGATAGCTTTTTCTGGGAAGTATATTTAACTTTTCTTATTGTTTTATTAATTAAATATTTGAAATTATATGTAAAATTGTGGTAAAATGCATATATCCATCAGAAATACCACCAATCTGGTTAATGAATTGGAAGAATCTCTGACATTTAGAAACTACCTCATACAATGAAAAACAGATATAATTAGAATTATATGTGTGCAGAAGACATATTAAATACAATATAAACAATAAACAATATTTGAGTAAAGTTCTGTAATTTTTTTTAATGAATAAGAATGTTTTAGGGTCCCTAAAAATAAGATTTTGCTAGTTTTACGATGCCATGAGTGTGTGTGTGTGTGTGTGTGTGTGTGTGTGTGTGTGTGTGTGTGTGTGTGTGTGTGACAAAATTTGTATGCAGAAGTTCTTTAGGTAAGGAAGGTATTGCCTTTGGCCAAAAAAATTGGTGGTGAGTTTTTAATGAATAAGCACTTTTACTAATACAAATATTGTTTTTTTTTTGTATGGGAAAGATCCTAAATGTCGGAGATTCTTCCAATTCATTAACAAGATTGGCAGTATATCTTACAGATATATATGCATTTTACCTATAATTTTAAATATTTAATTAATAAAACAATAAGAAAATTAAATGTGCTTGCCAAAAAAAGCTTTCAGAATATCACTAAAACTGTTGATTTTTAACACTGACATCTGTCATTTACAAACTATGTTATAAACATTTGAATTTGTCAATTGCTTTCCTTAGTGTAGTTTAACCTCTGTTATGTTTTATTTCCGATTATTTTATATATTATAGTGTCTTTATCTCTAAATCTATACAAAATATAATAAAATTTTTAAGTGTATTAGATATGCTTGTGTGTGTGTGTGTGTGTGTGTGTGTGTGTGTGTGTGTGTGTGTGTGTTGTGTGTGTGTGTGTGTGTATGTGTGACAAAATTTCTTTCACGTTAAATGTAGACATAAGTTCTTTAGGTAAGGTACAATAATAACATTTAGTAAATAACTTTAAATATAAAATTATAAAATAATTTATTGTTGTATATCATCTTGCCTATGCTTCAAACAAAAACATGATATTTTAATAACAATTTTGATATATTTAAACAAATGTCACTGTCAGGAAGCAATTAGATTAAAATTAATAATGAAACCGTTTTAAGGAGATTGTATTGATTGTAACGAAATTAAGGTTTGTAAAAATAAAAAACTATTAATATTAGATGTACAGAATGATCCGATTTATGTTTGCTATGTTTGTCGCACTATAAATCAAATA
Source organism: Ophonus ardosiacus (assembly GCA_943142095.1). Classification (NCBI taxonomy): domain Eukaryota; kingdom Metazoa; phylum Arthropoda; class Insecta; order Coleoptera; family Carabidae; genus Ophonus; species Ophonus ardosiacus. Next base: position 39,561,616 of record OW964836.1, read on the forward strand.
GCTGTCAATAAGCACTTGTTTTCAAAGTGTCAAATATTAGTTTGCAACTACACATTAACGAAATGGAGCGTATAAAGCAATAGATATATGCAAAGGAACTTAATATAGTTTGCAGGATTAGTAAAAATGTAGGTATGTATTTAAATGAATAAAAATTAAATAGCGGGAGGTATTGTGCTGACCACATCAATTTTTTTATGAAATCCTGGTATCTTTGTTAGGAAGCATTATGGCATGAGATTTTTTCTCGTTATAGTAAACACACTGTATCTCGTAATACCTGCTATCCGGCTCGAAGGACCAATCGTATGTTATACCTCAAGATGAAGAAGTGTATGATTTTTTCTTTATTTATTGTTTCGTATAAAATGCTAAATATTCAGTGTTGCCTACACCTCCACCTTAACATAAAGTGTAAATAATTTAGGTGCTGATGCCATACAGCAACAAAGTGAGTGATTTGCAAGGAGATCCTAGCTTGAATTTTAATGTCCTAAAAGCTAATGCACGGAATCAGAGGCTCAGTTGTGGTTGTTTCAGTTTATATACATACATTACTTATGGAATACCCGATGTTGTGCTGCCTTTGATCTAGCAAAACACCTCCCGCACGCCAGCGAATTAATTGTGGTGCGACCACAGGGACAGGGACACAAACACACGCACACTTTGTTATTTGAGAACAGGATAATTTCATTACAGAGGGGGGTTGTTACAAAATAATATATCAGATTTTATTTAAATGATATTATATTTTTACTTACCGGTTTATATTTTCAACAAATTATAAAATCTACACTAATGGTGGTCCAAAATTCTTTGACTAGTTTAAACATAGACTTAAAACCGTAGAGTAAATGTGGGGTGTTTTCGACCGACATTTAGAGGGTCATCTTCTATTCCAGATTTATCTAGCGAAACACTCTGACCGCTAGTAGGAAGAACTGATTAATACTGTATTTCATTTAAAATATACACTGATGTGTATGCAGTTATTAAATTAAAGGCATAATTATCAGAGCTGGGCAGTAACTAGTTACTTTAGGAACTTAGTTACTAACTAGTTACTTTTACGTAACTTGTAACGTAACTTACTTACTTTTTAAAATATGGTAACTGTAACTTAACTTGCTGCGGTAAAGTAGTTGGTAACTTTCCGGTTTTTAGTTACTAGTTACTTGAGTAACTTAAAAAGTGGAATGTAACTTAGTCATAAAAAGTAACGGGGGGATTTAAATTTCTAAGAAATATTTTGTTGAGGCTGATGCCTTTTTTAGAAACACTAACTAAAACTGTTTTGTTTTAAATAAATGTATGTAATAATTAAATTCAATATTATTGTTGATTGATTTCAAGCCATAATAGATAATAAAATAATTACATTCATAAATAATAAAGTTTTTGTACGGTAAACAGAAAAACTAAAAATAACACATTATTTTAACTTTTAATTCTAGAATTAAAAAGTCACTAAAAGTTAAATTTGACTTATAAAATATATTATTTTCAAATGTTTTCCTCGCTTACAAATGATACGTTTTAATAAATTATAATTAAACTACCACTAAATCATCAAAATTATTCCAATTTTCAGGTTATACAAAAAATAGTGTATTTTGTTCGTTGTTCCAAGGGTTGCAAGACTTGAATTCGTCTCATTTTTCCAAATTCCCTTCTCACAAGATAAAATGTCACTTTTAATTTTTATGTTATATTATAATGTAGATCCGCAGGGCCTTTTTATCAGATTTCATTATCACAGCAACCGGGCCCTGATGGCCCCTCGTCAAAGCGGGCCCTAGGCCGTGGCCTCGTGGGCCTAGGCGGTAATAAGGCCCTGTAGGTCCGTTAACATTAACAATAATAATCTGATTGGGTATTGCCAAGTAATAACGTTAAAATTTAGGTTAACGTAGTTAGTGCAAAAACTCCCTGATATGTATACTACACAATAACTAAGTCAACAGTTAAAGTCTACACTTCACGCCATTAAAAGTAGTTATAAAGTAACTCAAGGAAACTAAGTTACTTTTAATGAGTAACTAGTAAATAACTTAGTTCTTTCACCAAAGTAACTGGAACTTAAGTAACTTAGTTACTTTTTTTTGGAGGTAACTGTAACTAGTTACATTTTTAAAGTAACTTGCCCAGCTCTAATAGATAGGTACCCAAGCATCATATTTCCCGTCTATATCCTGCAGCATCCGAAATCCTAATGCCGAATGCCGCTGTTTGGATTTTGTGGCATAGTCCTTACCACAAGTTTATTTTCATTAGCCAATGAACGTTTAGGGGCGGGGCTTATTGCGCAGACGCATTAATGAAGCGTTTCTCTCACCCCGCAAAAGATCGGCACGGTCGACGCGGAAAATAGGGTAGTACGGACGCCGATATTTACAGAGCGGTACTTGGAAAATATAAAAGTTAGAACAGGAATACTATATAGGAGTATAGGGTGATGTTAATATTTTATATTATTTCTACTCTTTCAAAATTATGGTTTGAATCTAATTTTAAAAAATCTGTTGTGGCCAGCACAAGACCTCTCGCCATTTCCATATTAGGCTATATAAGTATTGTATTGCACTTTGCTATCGAACCGTCGTTTTATTACAAAATATTACAGAACTTTACCCAAATATTATCTTTTATTGTATTTAACATGTCTTCTACACACATATAATTCTATCTATTTTTCATTGTATGAGGAAGTTTCTAAATGTCTTCCAATTCACTAACACATGCATATTACCTATAATTTTAAATATTTAATTAAGAAAACAATAAGAAAGATTAAATGTTCTTCCCAGAAAAAGCTATCAAAATGTCACTAAAACTGTTTATTTTTGACACTGAAATCTGTCATTTACAAATTATGGTATAAACATTTGAATTTATCAACTGGGTTCCTTAGTGTAGTTTCGCCTACTCGACTTGTTATATCATATCCCGATATTCTATATATTATAGCGTCTTTATCTCTAAATTTATAAAAGATATAATAAAAAATTTAAATGTATCAGGTGTAGAATTTAGTTCTTCAAAATTAGTAATATTAAAAATTTTCAAAAATTAATATTTGGAAGAATTTCTTTTAAAAATTACTACTTCCGGTTGTTCAATTGTTGTTACCAAAACCTTTTCAGCTCTTCCCAGGAATGTCAGATTGAGGAATCCATAGTTAATCGTCCGTCCAGCATCCATCCATACACACACACACACACACACACACATCCACACACACACACATACACACACACAGACATCATTGTAAAAATGTTAGAATCGAATTCTAGTGACCTTGAAACGTGCTTATTCATTTAAATCTGGATATGTGATTTTTAACATGATTCCAATACCTATTTTAGCGAGAGGTAAAAAATCTTGTGATTAGCACAAATAGTATCTGTCAGACAAAAGTGACGTCCGGTTGTTCCCCACTTTTATTTAAGTATAGGAGTAGTAACATTATTTAATCGTCTTATAATAATGACAGAAAAACCGTGCACTCTTACATATAGGTAGGTTTAGTTAATTATTTTGTACCCAGGGTTCTGCTGGTTAAACTATATGTTCCCTTATTTCAGAGACACTCTGTATATTTAACTTTGAAGTAGAATTGTTCATCAACAACTTTAAAATTTATTTTTATTTTTAAGCTGGTATTAAACAAAAAACCAAAACACCTCACCATATGCGTTAATTGTTAATATATTTCCGAATTATTCCTAATAATCTCTTCATTTCAATTCATTCACATCCCTTCTCAGCGATCTCCGCCAGGTATCCCGTCGTTTAGCTCCGCCCCGACGTCAAGCGAACCCCAATACAGATCTAGAGTCCAGTCGTCGAACAACAAGCATCCTGCTCTCATGGTTACGGCGCTTACATTGCAAAATCAAACCGTTACATCCTGGCGTCGCGGCGTTAAAATTTGACAGTCAGTCCGCGAGCCATAAACAAGATAAACAATAGTACAAAGTGTAGATATTATTATATTGTAATATAAAGTGTATGGACTTTGAAATAACATAACCTAAAAGTGGTAATTGAGTGTTGTTAAATCGTGGCATGAAATATGTGGTTAGTTTTTGCCACTACTATCACTTAACATAAAATGGAACTTCGGTAATATTTAAATTATTTATTATATACATAATCTAGTCCAAAAATCTGTGATTTATCAAATGAATAAAAAAAATGTGTGAAACATATTTTCCTCAACCGATATCTTCTAAGGTGTAGCCAAAGTGTTAATAGCTTGTTCTTCAAGTTACTAAAAAATCTAATTTAAATTCCTAATCTTTTAAATAAGATGAAAGGTGTAACTAAAGTGCAAACAGAAGTGTAGCTAAAGTATAAATCTAACTAACTGTCCCTCCAAAATGAACTATTATTCGTGTTGGTGAATCTAATCTTGTAATGGTCTAACTAAAGTGAAAACCAAACTGTTGAAAATCAAGGTGTAAGAAAGGTGTAAAACAACTAACTACAGGGCGAAAATGTGTGTACAAAGACACGGTTAAAATAACGGTGGTAGTGTTGTGATTAAAACTGGATTCCACAAGTTTAGCGTCGCTGTTGACATTACGACCGTCGGCAATGGATCTCACGACGGCGTATCGGTACAACCAAAATATGATGGAGTATTATACCTGTAAGATATACACTTATGTATTAGCTAAAGCTCTGTGCGATGTCGCATTTTGGTATTTAGAATTTAGGATTTAGGTCTTCCGATTGGCACACTTATAGCATCCATTGGTTTGTATGGCAACACTTTAGAACAACAAAAATAAATTATACAATTCGATTCATTTTGATTCTTCAGATTAAATGTTAATATTATATTTTAAAAGTAGAAGCTAAGAAGCTATTCGTTGACAGTATATTTAGCATTTTGCACAGTAAATTTGACGTTTTATACAAATTATAGCTACGGACATTATTTGTTTAATTAGTGCACGTCAACTTCAAGGCATAGTGTGCCTCCGCAAAACCCTAAAATCTAATTCCTAAATTCCTAAATAATCACTAGATTTAGGGTATATAAATTTAGGATTTATATATTAGGGTGATAAAATCGGACACAGTCAGAATTCAAGTAATATAGTTAGGCTGACCACATGTACTTATTTTAATAGGACAATACTTTCTTTTTGAATGATGTCCTACTGTACTTAAAAGGTTCATTTAGTACATGTAAATGTACTTTTTTTAGAACAATAGTTTGATCGAGTCAAACAACGTAATTAGCTATGTATTTGTAAATATATATGTTGCGTCTTACACTGGTCAGATTCGGCGTCGATCGAGTAAAGTATTTTTCGTTCTTCTCCCTTATTACCAAATATTAGTTCTAACATTAATTATTTAAGTATTTTATTCATTTCTGACTTGTTTAAAATTTTAAAGCAACAAAAAAAATTGTTTTAACATGTCAGTGTCTCGACAAAAGTTTTATTTCAATCGTGAGTTCATTTTTTGTTTACCTGGGACAAGCGCATCAAATGCTGAAATACTGAAATGTTCTATTTACTCCAGAGCAGTCCTCAAATTTTAAAGGCGATTTTAAATTCCCAAAAGTACTGGTATCAAAAGACTGGTACAAACATGATGCGGAACGTAATAGGTTTTTTTTTGTAACAATCAATTTTTGTATTATTTTGTTATATTTTATGAAACATTATATTTTAATTGACTTATATGTTATTATTAATTACTTTTTACATCAAAATTTAACTAAAACGAACTAAATTTCTTATTTTTATTTTCAATTCTGCCTCTAGTATTTTTTGTATTTTTTTTTTCTAAAAAAATTATGGTCACCCTAAATATAGTTGACGATTCTTTACCACTTTATGTTTGTCTATTTTACAACATTTAAGGAAACAGTTTCTCTTGTATATTAATAATAACGAGCTCTCTCAGATATAGAGACAAAATTTGCTTGTAATTTAATATTTAAACAAAATAACATTCGAAAGTTAATGTATTGTAAATTACACTACTATGGCTGTCTCCGATGTGGCATTTTGGCATTTAAAATTTAGGATTTAGGTCTTCGTCGCATAAATACAACTCCGAATGACACACTAGTGACATCCATTGGTTTGTATGGCAACACATTAGAACAACAAATATGAGTTATACAATTTTATTTAATTTGATGCTTCAGATTAAATGTTAATATTATATTTCATAAAATAGAATCCAAGAAGCTATACATTGTAGGTAAATTTGACGTTTTGTACAAATTATAGCAACGAACATGATTTGTTTAATTAGTGCGCGTCAACTGCAAAACCCTAAAATCTAATTCCTAAAATCCTAAGGCTGTGTCCGATGATATACTTTAACAACCTAATATCTAAATCCTAAATTTATATGCCCTAAATAATTTTATTATTTAGGGTTTTAGTAATTAGATTTTAGGGTTTGCTGGAGCACACTATGACTTGATTATTAATTAATCAAATCATGTTCTTTTCTTTAATTTATACAAAACGTAAAGTTTACTGTCAAAGAATAGCTTCTTAGCTTCTAATTTATGAAATACAATATTAACAATTACTCTCAAGCATCAAATTGAATCGAATTGTATAATTCATTTTTGTTGTTCTAAAGTGTTGCCATATAAACTAATGGCTAACGTTAGTGTGCCATTCGGAGTTGTATTTACAGCCGTAGAGTGTTAAATCTTCGTGTTTTTCTTCTCCAAAATCTTCAATATTACTTTATCCCAGTTATCTTTAGGTCTTCTTTGGTGTTTTTTTTCTATCATGTTCGTTATCCATCTTCGTTCATTCTGATCATGTGGCCCCACCAGGCGAACTCTTTCTCCTCAATCAAATGCAAGATAGACTTTTTATAAAATTTATATATTCACTAAAATCTTGATATGCGATGCACATATATATATATAGTATATTACAAATGCATAAATTTGATACACGAGAAAGCCATTAGACCATAATTAAATCAGCAACTAATCCCCCTTAATCTGCGGCAATTCATTCCAATAAACCACTTTCCTTATCATCCTTATCACTCGTATCACCCTTGTTATCATTTTATCTTCCATCGCCCTCTTGTGTCAAACAAGTGCTTCTGTTGAACACAACTGGCCTACTACTGAATCAGATACTAGCTTTACAGAGTAAAGTACATGTAACCAGATGTCCGCAAACGTGACAGATTTCTCCCGGCAAACGCTTCGTCGCTTGCCGGGAAAATCAGAAGAGGATTACCGGACTAGGGAAGATGGTATCACTGATAAAGTGATGGAGTATTATAATGGAAAGTGAGGTGTTATGTTGATAACTGAAAAGGGGTTCTTAATAAGTGGAGATGGCAATATTTATATTTTTATTTTTTAGTTTGAAAGAAGACCCAATAAAAAAGTACAGCACAGTAACTGTATCCATAAAATATTAAAATTTCTAGCTAGACAAAAAAGGAATGCGAAAAAACATGTTTTAGAAAAGATTTACATTTATATAAATAGCGAACAGTTAAAAACATCAGTTACATTAGAGGTAGCAATCATATTATTAAAACTACACATTAATCGATTCACTGTACAAAACATAGTTGCGTTGGTTTTATCTTTTAGTAAAGAACGTTTCAAAAAACGAAAAAGTACCCGTAAAGATATTTTACTTAAAAGAACAGGACTGTCTATATAATATATTTAGAATTTAATATAAAAATAAATATATCACGGCATATTACCCATTTCTGGGTGTGCCAGTATCTACAACACATGTAGACATCGGTAATGATGACGATATATTTTACCGTGTGGGCGCTTACCAGGCGTCACCTCACGGGCACTCATAGCTGGTGTTGAGAGTGCACCACAGGGGTCACTTTTGTGACATTTAAAATTGGAAATATTTAGCGTCGGTCGGGATCGAACCCGGTTCTCCTAGGTTCGCAGGTCGATATCTCTTTTCATTCTCGAGATATTTACATTTCAAATTTTACCCATTTTTGGGCTATAACCCCAAAATGGGTGGAGATACAACCCTGGCGACTTCACCATTCGATTCTACGGGCAAAATTACATAAGAATACAAATTTACATAATTTTTGAACCCCGCATACAATCTCTAAAGCAAAATAACTGAAAATGGCCAAAAATCGCAAAAATCTAAGGTGTACCCCTTGCCATTTTTTCAGATTTTGGTAATTTTCAGTTATTTTACTCTAGAAATTGTACACATTGTTCAAAAAAATAGAAAATTTGTATACTTATGTAATTTTGCCCGTAGAATCGAATGGTGAAGTCACTGGGCTTGTATCTCCACCCATTTTAGGGTTATGACCCAAAAATGGGTAAAATTTGAAATGTAAATATTTCGAGAATAAGAAGAGATATGCACCTACGGTTTCAAAATTTGAAATCAGCGCATTGAGATGTATCTAAATGTATAAAAATTGGATTTTTCAAAATTTTGAAGATTTTGTAAAAATGGGGCATTTGTGTTTTGATGCCTTATAACCTCATTGGAACAAAGACTTGACAAAATGAATTATGTTAATGGTAACATTGTTTCGTTAACTTTCTGTTAAGAAATTCTTTTTTACCTTGCGTCACCTTTAGGTAAGGAAGGTATTGTCTTTGGTCAAAAAATCGGTGCGGAGTTTTTAATAAATATGCACGTTTTGTTATACCGAGTGTAAAAGTGGTCAATTAATTTTAGATAAAAAAGAAGTAGTATTCTCTACATCGTGTCTATTAAGGATGAATATTCCGAAGTATAACCTATGAGTGTTCAGTGGTTACATAACTAATCCACCTGTATAAGACCACCCAGTTTGAAATCGATCGGTGCAGATATTTATCACCTCACAGCGCGCACGTGTTGAGAGCTCCGGTACTATTTATCTCATTCCGGGATTCTAAATACCCAACAGAGCACTGTAACTCAGGCGAACATCCGAGAAATCAATGATCAACGGCACTTGATCATTGATCGATATGTGAACGGAAAGAGAATGAACAGATATAGGAAATGCACTTTTGGAATTATTAACACAGGACTGAATTTATGAATGACGAAGGAATTATTTAATTTCTTACAACCTCCATAAGAAAAAATCTGTTGTGGCCAGCAAACCTCTCGCCATTTCCATATTAGGGTATACAGAGAATTTATTTTAAAATGCAACATTATAGTTCATCACTTCCATGGTTACTCACTATTGTCAAAAAATGACAGCAATGTAATATTTGTCCATTTTAAAATGCAACATTATAAATAGTATTGCAGCACAGGAGATACCTCCAAAACACATCACAAATGGTTTCAATTCTTATTACGACCGACTAGAATATTGCCTCAGAGTGATTGGGGATATTTTTTAACATTTATTACATGAAAGTTATGAATTTTTGTAAGCTAAAGTTTTTTAAGATGTACAACATTCATGTTTTGATTATTTGTTAATCGTATGTAGGCTAATTTATAGGAAATTAGTTTTGATAATACAAAACTACAAATTTTGTATGTTGCATTTTAAAATGGACAAATATTACATTGCTGTCATGTTTTGACAATAGTGAGTAACCATGGAAGTGCTTCGCCATATGTTGCATGTTAAAATAAATTCCCTGTACGTATTGTACATTTCTGGCACATTTTTTAATTCATTCTATAAACAAGTTTCTTCTTACTCTTCTAAATATTCGAGATTCTTCCATTTCACTGCTGAAGTTAGCGGTATATCTGAAGAGTATATGTAATATAGTATCTTTAATTATAAATATTTAATTAATGATGAAAAACGTAAAAAATGGAGGCATATAGTACTTAATGGGGTCCCGTGGCCGCATGCCTGAGTGTCGGGTCGCGAACCTGGGGGAACCAGGTTCGATCCCGACTGGCGCCAAATATTTTCAATTTTAAATAGCACAAAAGTGACCCCTGTGGTGCACTCTCCACACCAGATATGAGTGCCCGTGAGGTGCCTGGTAAGCGCCCACGCGGTAAAATATATCGTCATTATTACCGATGTCTACATATGTGTAGATAATGGCACACCCAGAAATGGGTAATATGCCGTGATGATATATTTATTTATTTTATTTATTTATATAGTATTTAAAGCTTATAGATTAAAGCTCGCCTGAATTTTTGACCAAATTTACTGTCTAATGTTCTGTCATATTAATATTAGTATTTACATAGAATAGTCCTGGGTTCAAGTCCCAAAGAAATCCATGAATTGACTAGATATATCATATCTTTGCAAAGAGTCTTACTTCTTTTCTATTGCATTTTTTATGTGCACTTACGTTTTCAATAACCTCCCCCACTTAATTTTATTGTTACACAGTTGACAAATGAACTTAAATCCATTACATACTACACCCCCTAATGCGACCACCCTTGAATAAAAATAAAAAACTTTTCGTTTTGACAACTTAGTGAACATGGTGGTATAATGGAAACGATAGCATCACAAATCCTGTGTTGGAGTCTGCACGTGATCGCCACGTGGCTAATAGAAGACGTAGATGGCATTTGCATTTTTGTTTTGTGGAGTTTGGTGGTGAAGTGACTTAGTCATAGAGGAGATTATGTAGGGGTGGTTTGTGTTGGGTTTTTTATAATATAAGTGACAACACTGATGACAGAATAATACAATAAGGACACTCCAATAAATTTCCGATATCTTTGGACAAATTTTTCTTACATTTAGTGATAAAAAATCTGTTGTGGCCAGCACAAGACCTTCCGTCAATTCGATGTATTTTGTACAAATCCCATACCAAAAGGTCCTTGGAACAGTTTCTATATACTATCATGTAAAATCGAACACGAACACATACTATTTTTTACAAAATCCATACCAAAAGTTAATTTGAAAAGGTTCTATAAATTCCCTATTTTATTAGGGGTCCCTGTTTCCTCTTCTCTTCCAGTCATTCCTGTCCAACGCATCTACTTCACACAGTCCTTCCTTTCTCAAGTCTTCTGCGACACAGTCCTTCCATCTTCTCTTTGGCCTTTCTCTGCAAGTCACTTGCGAGGAACACTATGACATCAATTTTAGATCCTATACTTTCCATATTTGGTTTTGCACTTGCAACTGACATCTGTCAATTAAATTTTTTTGAATATCTCAGCTGTTTCCATGATAAATAGCAAAGCTGACTAATTTTTGAAAATTAATTTCTTTATAACGCTTTAAATCTACATCTATTGAATATGAATGAAAATGTATAATCAAACCGTATAGAGAAGAGTATTTTCTTTAATAATATGTATAATAACAAAATGTCAAAAAATAATATTTAACTGCGTTTTTTTAAGAAAAACTGTTAAAAACTTCAAATAAGGGTACTTCCGGTGGGGCAATTATAACCAAAATCTAATCAACTCTTTATATGGTTGTACAGAAGAGGAATATGAAATAATTATAATTTTTAGAATTGTAGTATTCGAGTTATCGTGGGAGAAAAATTTGTCACACACGGACATACATACACACACACACGGACACACACACGGACACACACACACACACACACACACAAAATAGTAAATTCGTATTTTAGGGACCCTAAAACGTGCTTATTCATTAAAAAGTCACCACCGAATTTTTTGACGAAAGACAATACCTTCCTTACGTAAAGGTGACGGAAGGTAAAAAGATTTATTGTCTTCAAGGTGATTTCATATCAAACTCATTTAAAACGCATACGATAATTTATGAACGATTTACAAATTTAGAAATTTGAAATTTAGCTTTGGAATATAACTATAAATCTCTGCCCTAAGAAGGTTCTGGGTTCAAAATCTTCCTTGTTCAATTCTGACTGTTGTAATAATACTTGTATAGAAACGTAGTTAGTAAATCAAACTTAAAGTCTATCTGCTCCATCTGTGTGTTGGTCAGTCCTAATTAACTCTGCTGAGAATCCAATGATCTAGCAACCACAGACTCAATGCATAGCGTGTAAGCGAACCATTGTTCCTACACCGATCTTGGTGCTGCTGTGCTTCATTGCCAAACATGACTAGCTAGCTTGTTACCGTACTCAACCAAAACGTACACTGGATAGTTTGTGTAGTGGACACGGGATAATTACTATCAGATACCGGCGCGATAGTTTCGGTGGACAGAATGGTAGTGGATTTTTCTCTCTCTCACACACACACACACATACACACACACATACACACACACACACAATCACACATAAAGACATCATCGTAAAACTAGTAAACTAGTATTCTAGGAACCTTAAAACGTGCATATTTATTAAAAACTCACCACTGATTTTTTTGACCAAAGACAATACTTTCCTTACCTAAAGGTGACGGAAGATAATAATCATATTGGACTCATTTCACAAGATTTCAGTCCTGAATCCTCGGCCATTTACCAGTGTCAGAGACTAGCCCACTGAACCAGAACTAGTGATAGGATCATGCAGAGCCATTTTGTGAACCGTGTCAAGTATGATTGTAAATATTATACTTAGTTTTCAACAAGTATCACAATTGTACTTATTTATTATTTTTTGTTGGCCAAGCTCGCGGCGTTGGCGATAGATGGTTCTACATGTGGTTAGTTACTTCTACAGGCATCATATCATCCTTCCACTCAATCTAGTCAGTGTCTTCTAGAGGGTTCAGTGCACGTATGATTTAGTAGGAATTGATACATTTTTATTTAAATATAGGGTGTATAAATATTTTGGTTTATAACTGGCTACTGAAAAATCCAAGGTACCATTTTTTGATTTATTGCTTGGTAATATTGTATCAGCTGCACACGAAAGACAAAAATTTGTGTACATACGTAGAAATGTCCATAAAATCGATTGCCGTAACGCCCGTTAACGTATCTTTTACCGTTCATTAGCTATAGCCCAGCAAAGTGAAATAAACGTGATAGATTTCCAGTGGAAATAAATCTTTGTATTTCTAAAACTAGAATCCAGGAATTTTTTTTACCATTTTTTCCGTAATCAGCACGTTTGATTTAGTAGGAATTGATACATTTTTATTTAAATATAGGGTGTTTAAATATTTTGGTTTATAACTGGCTACTGAAAAATCCAAGGTACCATTTTTACCTTCCGTCACCTTTAGGTAAGGAAGGTATTGTCTTTGGTCAAAAAATTCGGTGGTGAGTTTTTAATGAATAAGCACGTTTTAGGGTCCCTACAATACGAATTTACGATTTTTAAGATGATGTCTGTATGTATGTGTGTGTGTGTGTGTGTCCGTGTGTGTGTGTGTGTGTGTGTATGTGTGTCCGTGTGTGACAAATTTTTCTCCGACGATAACTCCAATACTATAATTCTAAAAATTATAATTCTTTCGTATTCCTCTTCTGTACATCCATATGAAGAGTTGATTAGATTTTGGTTATAACTGATCCACCGGAAGTGCCCTTATTTGAAGTTTTTAACAGTTTTTCTTAAAAAAACGCAGTTAAATATTATTTTTTGACATTTTGTTTTTATATTTATTAAAGAAAATACTCTTCTCTATATGGTTTGATTATTCATTTTCCTTCATATTCAATAGATGTAGAGTTAAAGCATTATAAAGAAATTAATTTTCAAAAATTAGTCAGCTTTGTTATTTATCATGGAAACAGCTGACATAATTATTCAAAAAAATTTAATTGACAGATGTCAGTTGCAAGTGCAAAACCAAATATGGAAAAAAGTATAGGATCTAAAATTGGTATGTCATAGTGTTGCTCGCAAGTGACACGCAGGGAAAGGCCAAAGAGAAGATGGAAGGACATTACTTAGTGTAGCTTATGTTATAATTTTATTGGATTTATAGAACCTTTTCAAATGAACTTTTGGTATGGAATTTGTAAAAAATAGTATGTGTTCCTGTTCGATTTTACATGATATTATATAGAATCTGTTCCAAGGACCTTTTGGTAAGGGATTTGTACAAAATACATGGAATTGACGGGAGGTCTTGTGCTGGCCACAACAGATTTTTTGATTTATTGCATGGTAATATTGTATCAGCTGAACACGAAAGACAAAAATTTGAACTACATTTATGAGCTCCAATAAGGGCGAAACGCGTCTGTGGTTCTGGTTGAGTGAGACAATTTATAATGAATGACTGAGAGATTGATTCAAAGACTGAAATCTTGTGATGTTAAATGAATATTCTTTATATATCAACAAGAATGTATTTTCCCATTGATGGCTATTGAAAAAACGCCTGTCTGATTACAGTAAATATTTGTGGCTGTCGACCGTTAGTACAGCCGCAGCGATCGAGAGAGACAATAGCTTTTGCAGTGGCATGGTAGAGTTTTTCATGAATCAGTTGCGCTGTAATGATCGATTGACCACACGACCGCTGCTCTAACACGACAGCGGTGTATCTCCGGATTCGATACAACCAACCAGTGATACAGCGGATGTATACGGATATCAGGTCTGACTGTTTCACAAGCTAAATCGCTGGGTGTGGTTAGGTGAAATTAGTGGATTTGTAGCAACAAATTTCAGATAGAAATGTTACGAAGTCGTGGGATAAATGATTAAAATTAATGAACTCAGTTTATGAATTCTCATAAATCCTTAAATTTTCAAAATCGCTGATAAACTGTTTAATAAGGTAGTTCATAAGCTCAGCCGCTTTTATATAATTACATATCGGCCTCGAATTTGGTGCATTTTAACGCAGAATTACAATTTAGAAATAAAAGTGAGTACGGTTGATGTACCAACACGGTCATTTTGTATTTCGTCAAAAATGTCTTGCCGAACAGGGAGTTTTGTTCCGGCGCGTTGTCTTCATAGAGAATCCAAGAGCCGTTTTACCACATTTCAGTCCTTTTTCTTCTCATCCGTGCATGAAGTAATATGCTTGATTAACGAAATGCCCTTCAGGCACCCAATCCATGTGAACAACCACTCACATTTCGAAAAGAAAACAATGTCAGTGCACGGCCGAGACGCTAATCGTTTTCATCTCTGTTATTTCTTCTTTAAATCTTCTAAACTGCTCGAAAACTTGAGTACTAGATAGACCATCATCACCATAAACATTCTTCAACAATTCGTACATTTCTGTAGCGGATTTTTTAAGTTTCACACAGAATTTCATATTGACACTAACATAATTCCGGCAGAGTACGAGAAAGTAGTTAACTTCAATCAAAGGCTACTGCCGAACGGTTTGCCTAATTATATTGAAAATTTAACAGTGGATAGAAGGACGATGACAATTTAATATGACATAGCCTGCAATGTTGCCAAATTTACAGGAAAACCGGAAAAAAATAAATCTCGTTATTTAATTGCCACATCTCATATAGTAACAGTCTAATCAATTATAGCAACAAACACATCAAATTTGTTTATTACAACGGCTGCTGGTAAAATTTCTGCAAACGACGCAAAAGAAAATCTCAAGAATTTTATAAATGTTATAAATGGCTTTATTGTTTATCAAAATATTCTCCTATTCTCGAACTTATTTTGGGAGCAGCTTTTCCACTCAAGATCTAGTACCTGAGTTTCAGTTTCGTCAAATTGTGTTGTATCCAACGACTGTAAAGCTTTTGTACGTTCAGATGATTTTGCAAATTCATGTAGGTATATAGCTTTAATGTCAATACTGTTCCAACAAGTACTTGTACCGTTTGCTAATGATTTGCAAACCGTCATAACGATCCACGGATTTTCTTTTGACTAATAGTTCGAGAGTTCGCAGTTGTACTATTTTGGTCAGCTGTTTCGTTAATTATTATTAACCTTGTAATTTGGAAGTGAAAGCGTATTTTTACCTTCCGTCACCTTTAGGTAAGGAAGGTATTGTCTTTGGTCAAAAAATTCGGTGGTGAGTTTTTAATGAATAAGCACGTTTTAGGGTCCCTACAATACGAATTTACTATTTTTAAGATGATGTCTGTATGTATGTGTGTGTGTGTGTCCGTGTGTGTGTGTGTGTGTGTATGTGTGTCCGTGTGTGACAAATTTTTCTCCGACGATAACTCCAATACTATAATTCTAAAAATTATAATTCTTTCGTATTCCTCTTCTGTACATCCATATGAAGAGTTGATTAGATTTTGGTTATAATTGATCCACCGGAAGTACCCTTATTTGAAGTTTTTAACAGTTTTTCTTAAAAAAACGCAGTTAAATATTATTTTTTGACATTTTGTTTTTATATTTATTAAAGAAAATACTCTTCTCTATATGGTTTGATTATTCATTTTCTTTCATATTCAATAGATGTAGAGTTAAAGCATTATAAAGAAATTAATTTTCAAAAATTAGTCAGTTTTGTTATTTATCATGGAAACAGCTGACATAATTATTCAAAAAAATTTAATTGACAGATGTCAGTTGCAAGTGCAAAACCAAATATGGAAAAAAAGTATAGGATCTAAAATTGGTATGTCATAATGTTGCTCGCAAGTGACACGCAGAGAAAGGCCAAAGAGAAGATGGAAGGACATTACTTAGTGTAGTTTATGTTATAATTTTATTGGATTTATAGAACCTTTTCAAATGAACTTTTGGTATGGAATTTGTAAAAAATAGTATGTGTTCGTGTTCGATTTTACATGATATTATATAGAATCTGTTCCAAGGACCTTTTGGTATGGGATTTGTACAAAATACATGGAATTGACGGAAGGTCTTGTGCTGGCCACAACAGATTTTTTTATTATATACCAGTGCAATTTAAATAAAAATGATTGACAAATTTTCATTTGAAGAGTCCTACGAATCAGAGGACTTTTCTTCTAGAAATGATGAAAATCTGGAAATGTTTTTCGAAAATCCAAGGCAACAAACAAATAGTTCACATATAATCAGAGAGTATTTTACTTATTATTAATTTGACAAAAACATACTTGCGGTTTAATATATAATGTCTGTCTCTTTCAAAGAAAGGAGTATTTTATAAATAAAAAATTAATTATGCATTTTTCTAAGTATTTTAACATAAATATTAATTATATTTTTTACTGGCTACTGTTTAATCTTCCTTATTATTTGTTAATGAGTAGCAGAAAAACACAATTCCAAGATAAAATCATTTCACCTTCATCAGAAAACAACACAATTCCCCATTGTTTCACAGGTGCTTCATTAATTAATCACAGATATTTACATCTAGTCATCCTTGAAAACAACAATGGTATTAGAAGCCACACCAACCAAAAACCAAAGTGACAAAATTCATCTTGAGGAAGAACAAATCATGAACATCCTCAGTTTTCTTTCCATAATGATATCTTTATAATTAATATCGAAGCGTGAGCTAGTTGGATCAATTTGCATCGCTAATCGATATCTTAATCGATATGTCAGGATATCCTCGTATTTGTATACAGGTTATATATAAATATCCGAATAAATGCCAAGATATTCGTGCCACGTGTTGTCAGAGAAGATTTATTAGGATATTAAGTTTTGAAGCCGTATTAAAGTGTTTCCTGAATTTTAGATAGTGACAGGAAGGGCAAAAAGTATGTTTGATTTATTGCTTAAATTAACGGATGGTAATTATTTATTAAAGTAAAGAAAATGTGTTTGAATTGTAGGCCAATGCATTTTTATTATTCTTGTCTAATTGGATTGGAATCTGTGTTTTATTTTTAGCCCTCGCTAAGAGAGTTATTAACTGGTTTCATGCGAAAAATAACATACCCAGATTTTAATGAATAAGCACGATTTAAGGACACTAGATTCCTATTATAACATTTTTGAGTCCAGTTTCGGTGTTCTCGGACCCATTTCTGTCTAAAATTTTTGTAATTTTGTTAATAATGGTTTTTCTTTTGCCTATTGCAAAAATTAAATAAGCTATTAACAAATTGTACAAAAAAAATTCTCTTCGTTATAGACATCAAAACTTCCTTTGCTATACTGTCGCTCTATAGCATAGTTATTTCTTTAGTATTTGACCGCGGATTTTTTTTACTATTCTACGTAAAGCTAACTTGTTTACTTTTGTAATAGTAGATGGCTTTGGTTTTTCTTCAACTCCGACTGTTCTTTTATACCGTGAGTATTTTTTAACGTGAAATATTGAGTTTGTAATATCCATGGTTACGACTTCATATTTGATTGACAGCAATATATTTGCCCGTTCTATTTAAAATGAAACATAGGGATCGAATCTGACAGAAGTATTATTTAAATATTGTAAGAAATTTAGCGGAATCAGAAAACCACTCGAGAGTACTAAACATATTTCGGGCACAAGGTGCACACAGTATTTTTCTACATCTAAATTTAATTTTTAGAAAAGAGATATAATTATTTAAACAATATTAACCTCTAATGACATCTTGTCAATATGACAGATAACCCTTGAATTTCCCTATAAGTTATGGTTTGACATTTGATTGACAGCAATGTATTTGTCTGTCTCATTTAAAATGACACATTGTAAGAAATTTAGCCGAGTCAGAAAACCACTCGGGCACAAGGTGCACACTATATTTTTTCTACAACTAATTTTAAATTAGAATGCAGGTATAATTATTTAAACAAAATTAACCTCTATTGACGTCTTATCAAATGTCATATTCGTTCCCTATGTTTCATTTTAAATGGAACGGGCAAATACATTGCTGTCAATCAAATGTCAAGTAACCATGGATATAACAAACCCAATGTTTCACGTTAAAAAATACTCACGGTATAAATTAATGTTATATTGCACTGTCGAAATAGGAACAGAATGCGAAACAGATATTCGACGTGCCGAAATTCCCTTTTTATGGGCATTAATGATGGATAAGCGCAAGTCTTTACTTGATTTAGCACGAGGCACTGTGCTTGAAAACCATTAATTACAAACCGATAACTAATACTGAGAGGTTTTTTGTTTATTTGTGCAATGTTCTGTATTAACATAAGCGCATTATTTTTATGACTAGTATGATAAGTGGCCGAACTATTATGACCCATCAGTTGGATCATACTTTTTGTTATATAAATTTAGTTTATTAGGCGATTTTTTAATAAAGTATTCAGTTTTTGTAAGTTTAAAGTCTATATTTTAAAAAATTACACACTATTTGGGTAGGTGTAATATATTGTTAAGGCGTCTAGTAGAAAATGTAAATCGGCCGAACTATTATGAGCCTGGGCTCGTATCATCCATCTTATTCTGAGATTCCAATGAAATTTTCTGCACGTTTAACTAATTTATCGCAAAAAATTATACCAAATTTTATAACTAAAATAATATTATACGCAAACCAAAACCATTATCTTTACAACTTCATCATATTATAACTTCTCATTTCTTACAAAAACCATTTTGATCACCAAAAAACCACGCATTTCAACGCTCTCCGCCTAGTATATTTTTTCGCTGAAGAATTACCAACCACAATGTTACTCAAGGCTCGGTTTAATGGCACAGGTACACCGAGTATTTATAGGGCTATTGTAGCATAGGCTGTACAGTGTGTTAGAAAGAGATGGATACATGTGCGAAACAGTGTGATGAAATGAGAAGACCGATCGTAGTGTCGAAATAGTGGTTTGTGGTTAGGACGATTGCTACTGGCTATTACACTGCCCATTACTGCAGAAATTGACTAGCAGGATTATTTATAGAGAGAATTATATAGCAGAAATATTTTGGGTGTATTTGTTATATTTTACCTCAATCGGATATAAATGGGAAGAACTGATAAGGTTTTGATAACAGACAATCGGAAGTAGTAGTGTTTTAAAGAAAAATCTAAATATTATTTTAAAAAAATTTATGTTATTACGAATAATAAAGAATTTTACATTCTAAATCTAATAATTATATAAATAAATAAATATATCATCACGGCATATTACCCATTTCTGGGTGTGCCAGTATCTACAACACATGTAGACATTGGTAATGATGACATTTTACCGTGTGGGCGCTTACCAGGCGTCACCTCACGGGCACTCATAGCTGGTGTGGAGAATACACCACAGGGGTCACTTTTGTGCCATTTAAAATTGGAAAATATTTGGCGTCTGTCTGGATCGAACCCGGTTCCCCCAGGTTCGCGACCAGACGCTTAGACTATAGATTTAGAGACAAAGAATGTAATATATAGAATAAACTGATATAATAAATTACACCAAGGAAAACAATTGACAAATTCAAATGTTTGTAACATAGTTTGTAATTGACAAATAAATAACAGTGTCAAAATTCAACAGTTTTCGTGATGTTACTGAAAGGTTTTGCTAGAAAGAACATTTAATTTTTTATTTATTATATTAAGTACATATTTTAAAGTACAGGCAAAGTGCATATATCCATAAGACATACCGCTAATCTAGTCAACGAATTGGAAGAATCTCTGACATAGAGGAACTTCCTCATAGAATGAAAGAATAGAACTAGAATGTGTGTACACGAAATGACAAACAACAGTTTCAGTTGTTACCTCAAAAGTCAGTTTTACGTAAATAATTTAAAATTTTAAAAAGTCTAACATTCGGATTTAAAATTTTTAAACCGTACGTCGCTATCTTTTTTCGTTTCCGAGATATTTGCATTTAAGGTCATGGCCAAAAATACCCATTTTTGGGTAATAACTCCAAAGCGAGTGGCTATTTAGACTTGGTGATATCACCAATCGATTCTACGGATAAAATTGCATAAACATATCAATTTTTTAATTTTTTGATCAACGCATACAATTTCCAAAGGAAAATAATTGAAAACGACCAAAATAGCAAAATATTTTTTCAGATTTTGGTTATTTTCAGTTATTTTGTTCTGAAATTTGTATACATTGTTTAAAAATTATAAAAATTGGTACACATTTGTAATTTTGCCCGTAAAATCGAATGGTGATGTTGGCAAGTCAGTATTTCCACCCATTTTAGGATTATAACCCAGAAATGAGTGTGTTTTCAATCTAACTTTAAACCCAAATATCTCGGGAACGGATAAAGATATCGACCTGCGGTTTCAAAATTTGGAATCAGCGCGTTGAGAAGTATAAAAATAAAATAGTTTAAAAATTGGATTTTTGATCTTTACAGCCAAAAATGAGTTAGAACTGTAACTTAAAAATGGTCGATATACCAATTTAGGCAAATCATCAATCGATTCTAACCCTTTAAATAATTTTGTATAACACTACATTTCATATATGTATAAACTTTTATATGTTTTTCTTCAATTTATAATTATAAATATATTGTATTACAGCTGTGGCCTGATGATGTCCGTTGCGACGAAATCGATTGCCAATAATAAAACTTTTTTATGAAAATAAACTAATCCTTATTTCATAAAACCATCAGATTTTTTACTAAATCTTATTTTACATTATATATAATTAAAGTCTGAAAATGGAGTCATTTATACGAACGATTCTACAAATATAACTACATAATTATACCAATTTTCAGAGTTATTAATCAAATAAAACAATTTTTAGAAAAAAAAAGTCATTTCAATTTTATGAATAGAAATAGGTAATAGGAATATCGACTTGACTCCTTTGTGTAATTTTTATAGCTTATATTCTAATATCGATGTTATATATTTTTGTTTTAAATATTTTGAGTGATTGTTTTTATTGTTTCAGGTCACGGTGGTGTAAATCAACTAGGTGGGGTGTTTGTGAACGGCCGGCCGTTACCAGACGTTGTGCGCCAACGAATCGTTGAACTGGCACACAACGGCGTTCGACCTTGTGACATCTCCCGGCAACTACGGGTTTCCCATGGATGCGTCTCCAAGATACTCTCCAGGTAAGATCTTAAACCTACGCCATACTCTGAAGATGATAGGGATACGAACTTTAAATACAAACTAGGTATATTTATTAATACGACTACCCAACAGGCTAAGCCCAAATTAAGGGTAGGAAAATAGTACATATTTCACAAAGATATTACATATTACATTTTGCATATAATTTTGAAAAATTTTGCAAAGTCAAAAGAGAAAATATCGACAGCAGAAAATTTAGAATTATAAACGTGGCACATTCTGTGAATAGGTGACAACATTAAACAGTTAGTTCGAGCTAAGGGCAAGTAAAATGTAAGGTTACTTCTGGTACGGACAATGGGAGTATGAAAATGAAGGGAAGAGAGAGAGCGAGGATCATCAACACAATAATTAATTATTTTTGACAAGCATTTTCACGACGTTCAAAAAGACTCCTAAAATTAAACATAACCAACAACTGTTGATACGTTATTGAATATACTGGGTACCTGTTATGAACTTTGTAATAAAGATATTTTAGGAATTTCTTTTGAACAGACTCGAGTAAATCTTGATGGACTCCAGATAATATGGCAGTATTCAAGTTTAGCCCGAACAAATGAATAATATAGGCTTTTAATAGCTGAAAGATTTTGGAACGATTTACTGTTTCTAATTACAAATCCCAGCATTCTCATGGCTTTATTGTACGTGTCTTCTATATGGGGAACAAACGTAAATTGTCAAAC
This sequence comes from Ophonus ardosiacus, assembly GCA_943142095.1. Taxonomy (NCBI): domain Eukaryota; kingdom Metazoa; phylum Arthropoda; class Insecta; order Coleoptera; family Carabidae; genus Ophonus; species Ophonus ardosiacus. The sequence goes on from OW964836.1 coordinate 39,584,069, forward strand.
TTTATTCCAAGATCTTGTACAGTTGCTGAACGTGATATGATAACATTATTGATACTATAACTATAATTAAATGGAGTCAATTTTCGTGTAAAAGATATTGTCGTACATTTATTTAAATTAAGATATAATTTATTAATTGAACACCATTGATAAAGACGTACCAAGTCTTCTTGGAGAAGATCACAGTCATGCACAGAGTAAATGGGATAAAATATTTTTAGGTCATCGGCAAAGAGAAGTTTATCGCAACGTATAACATCCGTGACATCATTAATAAATATTAAAAAGAGTAGAGGACCTAAATTTGAACCCTGAGGTACACCCGACGTTGGAACAAAAGAGGTAGAGATACCACCTTTATAATGAACATACATTTGTCGTTGATGTAGGTAAGATGATAGAAGGGAACGTAAGGGCAGGGAAAGTGAAAAGGTTTCAAGCTTACTCATCAAGACACCATGATAAAATATACGAGGTGTGTTCAAAAAATATCGCGAATTTTGTGTTTTTTCAAAAATTATTTATTTATTCATGAATATCTATTTTGTCCCCTTCAAAGTAATCCCCATGAGATATTATACACTTGTGCCAACGGTTTTTCCAATCTTCAAAGCACTTCAAAAAATCATTTTTTTTTATCTTGTTCAGCTCCTCCTTCGATGCAGTCTTTATCTCGTCAAGCGTAGCGTAACGTCGTCCTTTCATGGGCCTCTTCAGTTTAGGGAACAAGAAAAAGTCACAGGGGGCCAGATCTGGGGAATACGGTGGCTGCGGCATCATTAGTGTGTTGTTTTTGGCTAAAAAGTCGCGCACAAGCAACGAGCAATTGAGCAATTTTGGTACAAATTTCGCGGCGACCCGTCTCATGCCCAAATCATTGATAAAAATCGAATGGCACGAGCCAATCGATATGTTTAGGTCCTCAGCAACTTCTCTAACGGTGATTCGACGATTGGCCAATATCATTTTCTCCACTTCATTAATTTTTTCGTCTGTTGTTGAAGTGCTCGGGCGTCCGGCACGCTTTTCGTCGTTCACATCTTCTCGGCCTTCTGAGAACATTTTGTACCACCGATAAACGTTGCTTTGGTCCAAGGTAGCTTCTCCGTATGCCACAGTCAACATTCGGAATGCATCCGCGCACTTAATTTCGTTTTTCACACAAAATTTGATACAGGTTCTTTGTTCCATTTTTTTGAATAGGTAAAAATCGAAGACGATCCAAAACACGTGCAAGCAAAGCAGCTGTCAACAATTAAGTGAACATTCAAAATGGCCGAGCTTGTCGACATAAGTGAGAGACATGAGTACCAACATAAAGCCACAAAAAGATCGAAATTCGAATATACGTAACCCGCGAAAATTCAAAATTCGCGATAGTTTTTGAACACACCTCGTATATGGTATAGCTTGTTTCAAGTTATTTGCTCCGACTTACGCAGCGGGTGGCTTCTTAAGTGGGCTTGAGGTGTAACAGAATAGGGTTGTAACAAAATATTTGAAATCTGGCACTCGAAATATTTGTGTGGAATTTAATATTCCATTTAAATTTTAAGAAATACAGAACAAAGAATATAAAAAAAATGTTATCAAAACGGTAAACATGTTACCTCTCGCTAAGAGCCCTGGAACAGTAATTGGCTTCATGAAACTTCTATAACTACTTCCTGAAAAATAAGTTAGGGCCGTGTTACAATAGATCCCATAGGTAACTACCCTTTAAAAAATAATACCTAACTTCTTCAAAATGAAAAAAATCTATCTCCCTTTGTGTATCGGTATTCATTCACAACTTTTCTGTACTCTATAATAAACTCCACATTTTTTCCTGGTTGTTGTTTTGTCGGAAACGATGCAGGATTCAGGAAGCTCCCCCACTCCTGCTGGGGTCACGTGATTGCGTTAGCAGCACGCTCTGGCGGCCGCCGACGGAAGCGCAGGAAGCAGCCGCGACACTAGCGACACCACACCATCGCGGTGGATGCGAAACAGTTTTTTTATACACTGATTTAAATGAGCAGATTTGTTGGTTACGCGAAAAAATGTGTTGCGTTTTTATTTTCCCAGGATAATATGCGTGTGAGAAAAAAGATAATTTATTATACAAGAAGATAATTTTATTTAGCTAATTTCATTTAAACTTTGGTTGAATTTAAGCGTAACATTTTGATGAATTTAAAATAAACAAGAAACTTTTAGTTCTGCCCAATTAATGTTGATTCAAAATGACACTAATTCTGTTATTTAAACTGTTTATCGTCTATACAGCACTAAAGAGAAATTATACTGGCATGTCTACATATTTATAACTATAATTAGTATTTTCTTGTTAATAGATACATTCAATAGTAAACTTTTCTGCCTCTAAGTTACCTGTTAACAATTTAGACAGAAAAAATCTGATGTTGCCAACACAAAACCTCCCGCTATTTAATTTTTATTAATTTAAAAACATACCTACGTATTTACTAACGCTGCAAACTGTTCCATTGCAGAAAACTATTGCTTTATTTACTATTTTCTTTTTAAAATGTCACTATTATTAATTTGAAGTGATTAGTTTTTTGACAGTGACAGTTATTGTCAGTCACATTCATTTGAAATATGAACTTTGTAACAAAGGAACTGTGTTTATCTTAGGCTTCGGGACTAATAAAAAAATCTGATGTGGCCAACACAAAACCTCCCGCTATTTAATTTTTAAATACATACATACATACAGAAAATCACGCGATTCCCACTAAGGGGGTTAGCAAATACCTGGAAACAATAGTAAAAATAAGAAAAGGGATAAGAGTTCATACATAAGAACATATTAAAGTGACCGATTTTCGGTAGCGAATAACCCCATCCGGACCACAATAATAGTTACGCAACAATCTTCCTTCGCCACACTTTCCTATCCATTTTTATTAATTTAAATACATACTTACGTATTTACTAACGCTGCAAACTGTTCCATTGCATAAAACTATTATTTACTATTTTCTTTTTAAAATGTCACTATTATTAATTTGAAGTGATTAGTTTTTTGACAATGACATTTACCGTAAGTTACATTCATTTGAAATATGAACTGTGTAACAAAGGAATTGTGTTTATCTTAGGCTTCGAGACCAATAAAAAAAATATTTTTAAATTTATCTGTAAAATATATAGAAAAAGTATTAATGTATTCTTGTAGAAAATTCAATAATCTTTAATTTTCATAAGACATAAAATGCGAAAAAATGGCATTTAATGGTATTTTTTGAAGAAAAACCATTATGAGCTTCAGGTAAAGTGCCATTTCCGGTTACTTACACCAAAATCTAATGGCTGCTTTTCATATTAGAATAGGATAGAAATACAAGGTTTCAGAAATGTCTGAATGATGGTATTTGAGTTAGAGAGAAGACAAAATCCCTACACATAGCCACTACACACACACACATACACACACACACATACACACACACACACACATACATACATACATACACAGACGTCATCGCGAAAATGTTAAAATTGGATTCTAGGAACCTTAAAACGTGGTCATTTACTAAAATCTCGATTTGTGATTTTTAGCATCTCCCTTATCAAGGGTAGCGCGAGGTAAAATTAAAATGTAAGTTACTGCGCCGTATAATTTTTAAAATAAATTTTGTGTAGCATTCTTTCCAAATATGAAACAACTAATTTTTAATGGCATACAGACTCCTATAGGTTTCTTTAGAGTTACACTTTGTTTGTACTGATTTATTAAGCCGTTTTCAGTTCTTCTTCTTTGCGTATATTCCGCGTTACTGCAGAGTTTGTGAAAAACAATAAGAGATCAGCTGTCTAATTCCAAAGTAATATTATTTAAATTTAACAAAAATAAAAATAACGCATTTAAGGTGGACGAGCATTCAATGATCTGATCACATACTACGCTAGTCAATTTATGCAATTTCATCCCTAAAATTGTCTCTATAATTTCACTTATTTCTTTCACCCTATAATAATAAAATCCCTATTTTTCTTCACAATCATCCCTACAGTTCCCTGGGCGCCGATCCATCCACTTGGTGCTACTGATGACGTGCAATAGCAGCAGAAGTACCAACATCGAACGAACAAATCCCCTATACACTCTACGTGGGGCTATGTACGCTTGTGGAAGTAGAGTGTTGGTTAATATACACCGGGTAATCGCATTTCAACCAGTAATGTGATTTCTGTTTTCTGTCGTTTGTGCTGAGTGGAAACATAGGCGTCCGGAAGGGTTTTTTGAAGGGGGAACTTTAAATAATAAATATATACCAGCTAAGGCTGTATCCTATGTCGCATTTTGGCATTTAGTATTTAGCACTTAGGTCTTCTTCACATAAATACAACTCCGATTGGGACACTAGTGATATCAATTTGATTGTATGGCAACATTTTAGAACAACAAAAATGAATTATACAATTCCAGTCAATTTGGTGCTTGAGAGTAAATGTTAATGTTAATATTATATTTCATTAAATAGAAGCTAAGAAGCTATTCTTTGACAGTAAATTTGAGGTTTTACACAAATTATGGCAACGAACATGATTTGTTTAATTAGTGCGCGTCAACCACTGAAATATATACTAACTGGAACTCGCATACTCTACCTATCAGCATACGCTGCACTGAAGCTCATTGAACAATAATGGCTGGCCCTGTTCGCGCACGTTCGTGCCGAATCGAACCTAGCCGAATAACTCGTATCATAGCTGATCGCTTTGTTCTCATATTATGCTTCATTTATTTAAACATGCGCCACACGAAATAATTTCCGTCTACTCACGAACTGTCTCGATGTTTGCCAACTACTCCAGCAGCAGGCTTCCGTCTACTCACGAACTGTCTCGATGTTTGCCGACTACTCCAGCAGCAGGCTTTCAATATGCTTCACAGTCACGGTTCGTACGCGCATTCCAGTTAGTATATATTTCAGTGGCGTCAACTTCAAAGCATTGTGTGCTCCTGTAAAACCCTAAAATTCTAAATAATCACTAGATTTAGGGCATATAAATTTAGGATTTAGATATTATAGGGTGATAAAAGTGCAACATCGGACACAGCCTAAGACATATAATGGTTCGCCGGTTTATTTTAATGACCTTTGTTACTGTTCGATGAAGTAATATTATTCAATCATTATGTCAAAAACAAATCTTACCTACCTTTCAATAAGTACAAACAAAATGATTTTTTCCTCATAAAAAGTCAAAGTTATATTAGTTTTGTCATTTTCATACTTTTATTTTCTTTTTAAGCTTAAACTATAGCTGAATAGTCGATTCAAAAATCAAAATATTCTACTAAATGTCAAATAACTTCATAATTTTGTTTCAACAAATGGTTGCTGCAACAACCAACGATAACTAGATTTGTTTATGTCTAATTATTTTTTAATACAAATATGTCACTAATATGTTATTATTTGACAGTTATGGATAAAGTATAGTATTTTATTCGCATATAATGGCTATTACTCATTCGAATGATTTACGTGCTCATTGAATCTTTTATACTAAACAAGTAAATGTTTGGTATCAAATGAGAGTTATCGTCAAGGGCTGCCATGCAGAAATGATAAAGTTTGACAGCTGATCGTCTTTTGTTTTTTGCATACAGATAAGTCATTTGAGTATCCTGAAGACTTTTAGCGGCACCAATTTGGGTTTAAACTGCGCCTAGACGGATTGTACGTACGTAAAAACATTATAAAATACTATCGGCGTAGCTTTAGGGTTCGCTAGTCTTTTATAGTAAACAGGTAAATTCACTATCTATATTTGAATTCATCATGACGATCGCGAAAATTTTGTTCATCTCTGCAGCCTAAACGGTGCAACCGAAGACTGTTAGCGGTAGCAATTTGGGTTTAAACTAGTGGTGGGATCCGGATCCGGATAGTTTCGGTTTCGGATCCAAAAATATCCGGATATCCGGATAATTGATTGTTGAACTATCCGGATCTAAGTATCGGATTTTGGATCCGGATCTGACTATCGGATTTTGGATCCGGATTTGAGAATAGGATTTTGGATCCAAATCTGAGTATTGGATTTTGGATCCGAATCCAAATATGAGTATGAGTATCAGATTTTAGATATGGAATTTCAGAATCCACATCGGTTCTCGGATTCTAATATTCTCAGTATTGAATCCGATGATAATATTTGAATGTGTAAGTATTATCATGGAGTTTCAAAACCAAATAAATCTGCTTATGAAATAATCCACAATAAATTCCAGAATTAAAATTCGGATCCGGATCCGTAAACAAAACATCGAATCCGGATCCAGATCCAAGTCCAGATCCGAATCCAAAAGGGATCCGGACTCAAATCTGGATCCGGATCCAAATCCGAATTAAATTTACTGATATCCGCTTCAGTACCCGAACATCGGATATCCGAGGAACCGTATATTTTGAGATCCGGGTACTCGGATCCAAGTTTTGCCGGATCCTCACAGCACTAGTTTAAACTGCGCCTAGACGAATTGGACGTACGTAAAACCATTATAAAATACTATCGGCGGAGCCTTAGGGAATACTCGGCGTAGTCTTTTATACTAAACAGGTAAATTCACTATCTATATTTGAATTCATCCCGACGATCGCGAAAATTCTGTTCATCTCTACAGTCTAAACGGTGCACACGAAGACTGTTAGCGGTAGCAATTTGGGTTTAAACTGCGCCTAGACGGATTGGACGTCGGAGCCCTAGGGAATACTCAGCGTTTGGTAAAACTCAACTTTTTAAAACGGAATTAGATACAAAAATTATTTCTATTTGATGCAATGTCTACCTTTTTCCACATACGCCGCCTATGTCACTCTCGTATAATATTAGCCGGGGGCAGTGTAACCCGATTACCAGGGCTTTGGTGGTTTATTATTTGTTTAATGGATATTATGAGCATGAACCGCCCTCTGGGACAGCACTCGCACAGTGGGAATGTCATCACAAACAACACAACGCGAACCAGCGATATTTGTAAATTTCATTTTAAACTTTATGCATCAATACTCCACCAGCTATTGATTTCATTTTGGTCTGTACCACCCGATACTAGCACGATAATTCGGTTTGTTTGGGTCTTGTTTTAATAGTGCAATTGGTATTTATACAAAAAGAGAGATGATAAAAAATACATTCCTACATATTTACTAATTATGTAATAGTTATTTAAATTCGAGTGCGTGTAAGTTGTATTTTATAGCGCGACAGCTTTGTTTAAGGCAGGAGCCCTTAAGGCGAGTGCCTTATTAGCTGGAGCGCTCTAAAATACTTCACGCACGAGAATTGTATCAAATTTTTTGGCCGACGATAATGAAAATACTTTTTTTAATGAGATAGGTTGTACTTCTGAAAAGGGTTAGTTTAAAATATTGGGGTTAAGTCAATTTCCAAATTTGATTTTACTTACCTTCATTAGAGTACATCTTCTGCCGAAAATTTGTTTGTAATAATAGACGTTGTTTATGACTGCTAATATATTTATTTGCTCATCTTTTCTTCGTAATAAATAATAGGTAGGTGTCGATATTTGACATTTCAGCAATGTTCGCCTCGCGTATTTGACAGGTACATCGATCGGTGACTATGTCGGTAACGGCGGATTTTTACAATAATGACAGATATCGCTGCCGTGATTTTGGTTTATATAAATTAATTTTAAATATAGGAAATGTTAAAGTAAAAAATACCTTAAGTAGGTAGTACTTTTACATGAACTTTATTATAGTAAAGATGATTTCTTTTCTAAATGCCCAGTGTATTTTGATTATTTTACCGCATAGTTAGACAAGTTACAACACAGTAAGCGTAAAATGTAGGTTACACTTGCTGTGTATTCAATTGTAAAGTTCCCATTACACTTCAGGAGGGCAAAAACTATATTAAGTTACTTTGAATATAACTATTGCTTTATTTTCTGTTTTCTTTTTAAAATGTGGCCATTATTAATTTGAAGTGATTAGTTTACTTCAGTTTAGAATAGGGTAGAAATACAAGGGTTTAGAATTTTTTTTTTAGTATTTGACTTAGAATTTAGACACATACACACATACGGACGAAAATGTTAAAATTGGATTCTAAGAACCTTACAACGTGGTCATTTACTAAAATCTCGCGGTTAAAAAGAATGTTTAGCTCGCAGAACTATTAACATACGAGGTGTGCCAATTAAATAACAAGATTTATTTTTTTCCGGCTTCCCTGTAAATTTGGCAACATTGCAGGCCATGTCATATTAATTTGTCATCTTCCCTCTATTCTCTGTTAAAATTTCAAGATAATTAGGCAAATCGTTCGGCAGTAGCCTTTGATTGAAGTTAACTACTTTCACTTACTCCTCCGGAATTATGTTAGTGTCAATATGAAATCCTCTGTGAAACTTAAAAAATCTGATACAGAAATGTACGAATTGTTGAAGAATGTTTATGGTCATGAGGGTCTATCTGGTACTCAAGTTTTCTAGCAGTTTAGAAGATTTAAAGAAGGAAGAAAATAAATGGATTGGGTGCCTGAGGGGCATTTCGTTAACCAAGCATATTACAAGAAGGTTTTGATAACCCGTCATGCACGGGTGAGAAGAAAAAGGGCTGAAATGTGATGGATTCTCTATGAAGACAACGCGCCGGAACAAAACGCCCTGTCCGGCAAGACATTTTTGAAGAAATAGAAGATCACCGTGTTGGTACATCAACCGTACTCACTTTTATTCCCAAATTGTAATTCTGCGTGAAAAGGCGCCAAATTCGGGGCCGAGATGTAGTTATAGAAAAGCGACAGAGCTTATGAACAACCTAACAAAAAAGGCCTGCAGGTATTGCTTCGAACAATGGAATATTCGCATCGGGCGGTGTAGGGTTCGGGGAGGAGAGTACATTGAAGGTGGCAATATTTGTTTTGTGTAATTTTATACATTGTTAATGTTCTAAGATCAATCTTGTTATTTAATTGCCACACCTCGTAAAACATTTTTTTACCTCTCGCTAAGAGAGGTATTGGATTCATGCTTACGGTGATACTATAAGACTTAAGTCATATTTAAATGCAGATTTCTCAATTTGACATTAAAATGAATTCAGTTTCTTTTAATAATGATAGTTTTTTTTTCATACATGTGCAATATTTAAAAGTGAGTATTTCATCCTTGTTGATAATTATAATTTGTGTATGGAAACAATATTCCTGTCATGAAAGCCTAGTTTTCAATAAACACATTAAGTGGAATAAAGTGAATTAATTCACAAATGGACAGCATTTCCCCTAGCGGTTGACATTCGTAATTCAATAACGTTATGATGATGACACAATTACGTACACGTGACCAAGAAAAAATAACATGAAAAACGCATATACACACACACTCGACACTCGACAATGAGAATGAAACAGGGGTCCATGCGATAAACCCTCACGTTTCTATAAAACTCTTATTCAATTTAGTTATTATTGCATTATGCAGTTTCTTAGCTACTGCAATATTGCATCTTTTGTTGCATACAAGAACAGGATCATAATAGTTTGGCCGTACATTTTCAACAAATTATAAACTCCACACAAATCTTAAGATATATCTACAAATTTCTTTCGACTATATACACCGGGTGTAACTCGAAAACCGAGCCATAGGTGTTTAACATGAAAAAAAAGTTTTTCTTCACCCAAAAGTGGCCTGTTAATTTTAGACACAAATGCTTCAAATAAATATTATAGAGAAATAAATTCTGTAGATATAGAGTTAAAGAATTATAAAGAGATTAACTTTCATAAATCTGCCAGCTATAATCATGAAAATAAATGATATCTTCCAATAATTTTAATTGACAGATGTCAGTGTCAGCTGTATTATTGTATTTATAGAATCTTTTCTAATGAAGTTTCGGTATGGAATTTCTAAAAAATAGTTATTTTACACCAGTCAGGTGATAAAGCCTGAAACCCCATATTCCGCATTTTCTCCAAAATTTTCAAAAATCCAATTTTTATACATGTTGGTACATCTCAACGCGCTGACTTCGAATTTTAAAACCGCAGGTCGATATCTCTTTTCATTCTCGAGATATTTACATTTCACATTTTACCCGTTTTTGGGTCATAACCCCAAAATGGGTGGAGATACAACCCTGGCGACTTCACCATTCGATTCTACGGGCAAAATTACATAAGTATACAAATTTTCATAATTTTTGAACACCGCATACAATCTCTAAAGCAAAATAACTGAAAATGTCCAAAAATCGCAAAAATCTAAGGTGTACCCCTTGCCATTTTTTTAGATTTTGGTAATTTTCAGTTATTTTACTCTAGAAATTGTAAAAATTGTTCAAAAAAATTGAAAATTTGTATACTTATGTAATTTTGCCCGTAGAATCGAATGGTGAAGTCGCCAGGCTTGTATCTCTACCCATTTTAGGGTTATGACCCAAAAATGGGTAAAATTTGAAATGTAAATATCTCGAGAATAAAAAGAGATATGGATCTGCGGTTGGAAAATTTGGAATCAGCGCGTTGAGATGTACCTAAATGTATAAAAATTGGATTTTTGAAAATTTTGAAGATTTTTGAGAAACGCGGCATTTGGGGTTTGATGCCTTGTAACCTGACTGGAACAAAGACAAAATGAATTATGTTAACGGTGACATTATTTCGATAACTTTCTGTTAAGAAATTCTTTTTTACCTTACGTTACCTTTAGGTAAGGAAGGTATTGTCTTTGGTCAAAAAATTCGGTGCACAGTTTTTAATAAATATGCACGTTTTGTTATACCAAAAATTCTTTAAATAAATGTTGTAGAGAATTAAATTCTGCATCTAAATATATAATCACATTTTTTGCATGTTTGGTAACCTAGAAAAATAAATTAATTTTTTTATAAAACTTACTTATTTATAATATTAGCCATGGTATTGAATTCAAATTTCAAACAAATTTTATGACATTTATGACAAATTATACATAAATTTAAAGATAAATTGATGAACGCGGACCTAGGTCCCATCCCAAATTCTAAATTATATAAGTTAATATAAGACAGTTACTCTGTTTAATTTTTTTTTTAACTCTCCCTTATTCCTCAGAGCTGTTTTGACCTCTGGCATGGTTTACATGCTGAGTAATCTGAGTAATCTTAATTCTGTTTTTACTTTGTAGTTTCTACTGATGATGAGAACTTACTCTTCTCGAAATACGTATATAGTTTTTAAATTTATTGTTAAGGTTAAGGGGTGTTTTATTTAGTTACAATAATACTACTCTCCTCTCATCCTGTGAATAATTTTCTATTTTTAATAATGATAATTCAAAGCAGAACGTTTCTGATAGGTAAAATTACAATCAAATATAATGACATTTTACCTGTCAGAAAAGCTCTGTTTGAGTTATCATTATTTAAAATGGAGTATTATGCACAGGAAGAGAAGATACAAATCATTGAGTACATTTATGTGTTGGTTCGATGTCAAAAAAATTATTTTAGACAATACTTCCCAATTATTTTCCGCTTTTCTTCTGACATAAAAATCCATAACTTTTTGGCTTCTAATTCCTAGAACATCATCCACATCACCACATCTCACATTCCCTTTTACTGGTGTGTATAATGCCATGCATATGTGTAGTATGTTAGTAATAAGTATTTGGCGAGCGTATCAGGATGACAGATCGGTTCCACGTGTCGGCTGTCCTTTCCTAGCGCTGCAGCGCAGAGTATAATGATCACCATTCAGTTGTATTTTAAGGACAAGCTCATAATTCACATGGTGTCGCTGTATCACACCACACACACGGCTCAAACGTGCCGAATACAGCGCGAAGACATCAGTAACAGATACAAATTTGTATTTGATGAGATGATAAAAAAGATGTTACTTTGTGAAGACACAAAAAATTTACGGGGTTTAATGAGAAATGATATTGGTTTTGTTGGAATCTGAACTGGAACTTTGTTTTGCGGTATATTGTTTTGTGTGCAGGCGAACTTCAAATCTCGGGTTTAAATAAATAAATATATCATCACGGCATATTACCCATTTCTGAGTGTGCCACAATCTGCTTTATCGCAGATATCGGTAATGATGATGACATATTTGTACCGTGCGGGAGTTTACCAGGCGTCACCTCACGGGCACTCATTGCTGTCTCCATTATCCAACACTATTTACACATGTTCATATTAATGGTCTATGATTCTTCACACCAGAAAAAATCTGTTGTGGCCAATACAAGACCTCTCGCCATTTCCATTTTATGTTATAGAAGTATTGTATTGCACTTCGCTATCGAACTGTCGTTTTATAACAAAAAAAAATACACTCCTACAATTCTAATTATATCTATTTTTCATTGTATAAGGAAGTTCCTGATTGTCAGAGATTCTTCCAATTCATTAACAAGATTGGCGGTATTTTTAATGAATATATGCAGTTTACCTATAATTTTCAATATTTCAGTATTAAACCATAAGATATATTAAATGTACTTCCCAGAAAAAGCTTTCAGAATGTAACTAAAACTTTTGACTTTTGACACTGACATCTGTCATTTACTAATTATGCTATAAATATTTGAATTTGTCAACTGGTATCAGATGTAGAATTTTATGCTCTTCAATATTTATTAGTAATAACAAAAATTTTCAAAAAATAATATTTAGAAGAATTTTTTTTAGAAACTACTACTTCCGGTTGTCCAATTGTTACCAAAACCTTTTCAGCTCTTCCCAGGAATGTCAGATTAAGGAATTCATAGTTACACACACACACACACATTCACCCATACACAACCACACATGCACACACACACACACACACACACACACACACACACACAACCACAAATAATTGAAAATGCCCAAATATATAATCTAAATTTCTGGTAATTTGGTTGTTCAACTTAATTTAATACGACGTATTTTGCAAGGGTGGTACCTCCACCCAATTTTGGGTTAAATATAAATATTTCGAAAACGAAAATAGATATCGACCTAAGGCTTCAAAATATCGAATCAGCGCGTTGAGATAAATCTAAATACAGGGTGTCTCAGGACGAGCTTACGCTATCTATATTTAAAATACTGTTTAATATAATTTAACGAAATTTGATATCTAGGGGTTATCCAACATGCCCGTTTTAACTAAAGTATTTTCAAAGCAGTAGCACTTCCAGTTTGACCGGAAATTGACCTCAACTTTCTTATTTTAAATGGAATACGCTATATTTTATTTTAACATTGAATGCAGCGGAAAATTTTACACATGAAGCAATACAAACATTTTACTCATGATCAACTACTTCCGGCGTTATTCAACTTTTTTTGATTTTTTCTCTGAAATCCGGCACATTTTCAAAATTCTGTATATCGGGAACGAGGTCGAATTTTTATAATCTGAAAAAAGCCTTTTATAAAAGAGACTTTAAGCTACATTATCAATAGAAGAATCCTCGATTATTTATAAAAATGCGACGGGTACGTTACACCAAAATTTCAGTTGACAAACTTCAAAAAAGACAATTTTCTTAAATGGAAACCCCGTTTTTTATTACATAAATGTGTTCTACGACAAAAATAAGGGTACTTTATGTAACATGTCCTGTGTTGAAAGTTGATAGAATTTCAGTAAATTAGAAAAACATGTAATCTGGGTATAATTATTTTATGTTGGATAACCCCTAGATACCAAATTTCGTTAAATTATATTAAATAGTATTTAAAATATAGATAGCGTAAGCTCGTCCTGAGACACCTGTATATTTTGTTCAAAACTGGTGGATTTTGAAACCACTTTTAATGCAAGTAAGGTCATGAATGATCTGACCTGTGATCAGGTGTTTCTACTGTACATTTTATAAAGCTCTAAATCATATATTCCTAAGATATTTTAATTAATGTAGAATGTTGATGTACAATTTTATTATAGCATCAATCGAGGTTTATTATTCATAAAACTTATTTTTATACAAAAATTTAATATGTAATAATATTGCAACTTTTCTTTGTGGGTACGAAAACTATAACACCATTATTATGTATTGAACAAAATTAATACCTTGTACTTACAAAATTAATAAAAATCCTTAATAAATATGTCAACTTATTTAATGCTCAATAAAAATCATCTTTGATGTGAGTCGCGATATAACATCGTATAAAAATTAATAATAAATGAGTGCAGTAAATTTGTGCTGTAATTAAAGTACATGTGTCTAAACATATCGCTTAATTAGGCCGCCTTTCAAGCAGTGAGCCTACAATATCACATGAACAAAGATACATCTACATCTGAGCGATATAAAATATGTCATAGGCATCATAAAAACTTTTTTACCAAACAACTTACAGGCTTAATTAATACATAAAAAAGATACAGGATTAAGTTGTACATGGGTAGAATTTTATTTATAATTAGCAAGACTAAAGGGAACAAAAGTGTAAAGGATAATAAGAATTTGTAGGCACAATGAAGAAATTTCGAATTTTATTTTGCTCCTATTTATTGTTTTCTGTTTCTTACATATTGCTCATATATATAAGTTATACAAATTGCTGTAAAACACTCTAAATACACGTTTTTCGTCTAGAAAACGCATTTTGAAGCAATTCGGAGACAAAATGTGGAAAATAGTATTTTCATCAGAAATCATCGTTTTGCGGTGAAACATGCATTTTTGAGTAAAATCTTTGCACACGTGTTTTTTCTTATGCTGACTTAATGCAGAATATGACAGATTATACTATATTTTAGTGTATACAAGCTTTTGAAGGGCTTCCGTGGTGCCTTTCCAAGCCAGTGAGACTACCGTATTGAAGTTATACAAATTGCTGTAAAACACTCTAAATACACGTTTTCGTCTAGAAAATGAAAACGTCTCAATATATCGTCATCATTACCGATGTCTACATGTGTTGTAGATACTGGCACACCCAGAAATGGGTAATATGCCGTGATGATATATTTATTTATTTATTTATTTACATATTGTTCATAACCTATTTGTTGAAATATCTACATTACTACGATAAAGAATAAAACTGATATTGCTTTTTACCTCTCGCTAAGAGAGGTGTTGGATTTATGCTAAAAATCACATCTCCAGATTTAAGTGAATAAGCACGATCTCGTAGTGTTACTCTCAGTACTCTTCTTAAATATTTCATTTCAAGTACTTGAATTTTACTTTTCATTGTCTTAGGTAATACTCCAGATTCACAGCTGCATGATAAAATAGATCTTTCATTTTTCTTTGCAGGACCAATAGAACTCTGAACCAAAAATGATTTATATATACAATACCGTTCTGTAACATTTCAAATGCAAACTTCTACTTATTAGGAATTCTTTGCTTTACTACACTTTCTTCTAGTAATTAGCCAGTTAAAAATATCCTCCGGTTTCCCGCTAAGTTTTATCTTATCTAGGATCAAGTCTGCTTGTGCGGTGGCTGGCCAGCTAACTTGGATCATAATTAGAGCTTTGTGCTCGGAAATGAGATAATGAGCGTATCGTAGTGTGCGTTGCTTTTGCGTCTAGGTTAACGTTTACTCTAGCCGATTAGTAATCAACGCCCACACATTTACACACCAATTAATAATGGCCTTTCACTTTAAGATTGTGTGGTGAAATTGCTAGATTGAAACGTTAACTGAAAGGCAATCGATTACATTTTTAAGAAATTGAAGAGTGATAGTTATATATTATAAGGTATTTTCTTCTACGTAGATCCTGCAGTAATATAGGAAGAAGAAGACAAGCGTAAAAAATACTATAATAATACCTAACTGACAATTATTAAACAGCGATTTTTGGGTTATTAATTATAATAATATATGACATACCATATTTTTTAACAGAAAGTTATCGAAATAATGTCACTATTAACAGAATTCATTTTGTCAAAGATTTAAGTCTTTGTTTGTTCCAGTCAGGTTACAAGGCATCAAAACCCAAATGCCCCATTTCTCCAAAATCTTCAAAATTTTCAAAAATCCAATTTTTAAACATTTAAGTACATCTCAACGCGCTGATTCCAAATTTTAAAACCGCAGGTCGATATCTCTTTTCATTCTCGAGATATTTACATTTCAAATTTTACCCATTTTTGGGCCATAGCCCCAAAATGGGTAGAGATACAACCCTAGCGACTTCACCATTCGATTCTACGGGCAAAATTACATAAGTATACCAATTTTCATAATTTTTGAACACCGCATACAATCTCTAACGCAAATTAACTGAAAATGGCCAAAAATCGCAAAAATCTAAGGTGTACCCCTTGCCATTTTTTCAGATTTTGGCCATTTTCAGTTATTTTGCTTTATTGATTGTATGCGGTGTTCAAAATTTATGAAAATTGGTATACTTATGTAATTTTGCCCGTAGAATCGAATGGCGAAGTCGCCAAGCTTGTATCTCTACCCAATTTAGGGTTATTACCCAAAAATGGGTAAAATTTGAAATGTAAATATCTCGAGAATGAAAAGAGATATCGACCTGCGGTTTTAAAATTTGGAATCAGCGCGTTGAGATGTACCTATATGTATAAAAATTGGATTTTTGAAAATTTTGAATATTTTAGAGAAATGGGGCATTTGGGTTTTGAATCCTTATCACCTGACCGGTGTAAAATTGTAACAAGAACATAACTATTTTCTACAAATTATATATTATATACTCAATTAAACAATTTTTATCTCCTTATCAGTAAAGATTTTACAGCGTATCATTAGATTTAATAACACAGTCAATTCCATCTCTCCAGGTGGTGCAGTAACCACTTCTCCGATCGGTGAATGTTATTAATTAGCTGATCAGACAAACGTACCGCCAAGCAGAACAAGTGACGAACGAGAAACAAATGTCGACTTAGATGAAAGACCACATATGACAAAGTATACTTGATAGGAAAGAGGTTTTTTTTAAAAATAAATGTACTAGTGTATTTTTTAATAGAGATAGATTACAGATTGAATAATTATAGGTTGTAATTTTGTTACAAACCGTACGATAGAAATTGTAGTGATTAATGTTAAAGTAGATTGTTGTCAAATGTCAGAAACTTGACTTTATTTGTCTTATAATTACTTTTTTGCCAACCGTATCTAATGCTATTATGTCATTAATTTTTGCAAAAAAAAAATAGACTATTTAGGTATTGTTTATATCACTATGGCAATTTTTTGGACTAGTACGAAAAACACATCGACATTATTATACTGGGTGTCTCAGGACGAGCTTACGCTATCTATATTTTAAATACTATTTAATATTTAATTTTAATAATTATAAAAGTATTTATTCTATGGCTATTGTGGGGTGGAGCGCCATCATGCTGGTACCATATTAAATTCCTTTGATCCAACGGTAAATTATCTAAGAAATCAAGTAGATGAGTTTGTAAAAACATTGTTTTTCCATGGCTTACTTATCCGTATTAATAAAATAATTATACCCAGATTACATGTTTTTCTAATTTACTGAAATTCTATCAACTTTCAACATAGGACATGTTACATAAAGTACCCTTATTTTTTGCCGTAGAACATATTTATGTAATAAAAAAGGGGGGTTCCATTTAAAAAAATTGTCTTTTTCGAAGTTTGTCAACTGTAATTTTGGTGTAACGTACCCGTCACATTTTTATAAATAATCGAGGATTCTTCTATGGATAATGTAGCTTAAAGTCTCCTTTATAAAAGGCTTTTTTCAGATTATAAAAATTCGATCTCGTTCCCGATATACAGAGTTTTGAAAATGTGCCGGATTTCAGACAAAAAATCAAAAAAAGTTGAATAACACCGGAAGTAGTTGATCATAAGTAAAATGTTTTTATTGCTTCATATGTAAAATTTTCCGCTGCATTCAATGGTAAAATAAAATATAGCATATTCCATTTAAAATAAGAAAGTTGAGGTCAATTTCCGGTCAAACCGGAAGTGCTACTGCTTTGAAAATATTTTAGTTAAAACGGGCATGTTGGATATCCCCTAGATACCAAATTTCGTTAAATTATATTAAATAGTATTTAAAATATAGATAGCGTAAGCTCGTCCTGAGACAGCTTGTATAGTAGTAGATTAAAAACCTTATTTGTCGAAATTGAAACTTACAATAAGCTTCCACTAATTTAATATTGTTTTCTTTGCAGATACTACGAAACGGGTAGTTTCAAAGCGGGCGTTATCGGCGGATCAAAGCCCAAAGTAGCTACACCCCCCGTTGTTGACGCCATAGCTAACTACAAGCGGGAAAACCCTACCATGTTCGCCTGGGAAATCCGGGACCGGCTCCTAGCTGAAGGAATTTGCAGTCAGGATAACGTACCTAGCGTCAGCTCCATCAACAGGTCAGTGAAAACATTTTTATTATTTTTATTAGGAGACCATGGCGAAAACTGCGGACGGTAAAGTAGAGCAAAAGCCCGGCAATAAGATCGTCTTAAAGTTGTCTGATCAAAATCATCTTCGAATGGGGTCCTATACCATTTTTCTTTTATTCTTTAAGAACAGGATAAAATAAGAATTTTAGTACAAACGCGACTTAAAAATTTTACTTAATAAGCGAGATATGAATTTTTAAAGTTCAAGAATTTGTGCGTGATCTACAAGTGACTAACAAGTGATCGATAAACTGTTAGTTATAGAGGGAACAATTTTTTTCATATTTGCATAGCTGAAATGTTTGTATATAAAAACTTATACGCTATATTTATGAAGAAATTATTATTAAGTATAAATAACGTAAATAATAAGCATTTTTTCCTAATAAATTATAGAACATTGAAACAGTTTGACAATATTATTACACAAGTATGACGACGGATGGCGCTAGTATTGGCTGTTTTGAAGTTTCAATATTAATTTAATTAATATTATTATTAATTTAATTAATATTGCAAATTGATTTAATTATAAATATATTATTATTTTTAATATTACTAGATGTTATAATTAAATAAATTCATCAAACACAAAATTGTTAAATGTTTTGTTAGGTTATAGAACAACATGACATTTCATATTCTTTTAAAGGTGACTCAAAGGTGACCGTTGCAGACGCGCGAATCTCCTTTTTAAAATCAGGCGACCAATCAAATTCTTAGTACCTAACGCGTCATACCCAATTAGTAATCAGCTTCAATCGCTTATAGTTTGTGACCTAGTCAATATTTAAAGAAAATTTTTTCACTAATACTCATTAATTTATGTATATTTTCGTGTTCTTATTTAAGATAGTTAAAATATGACTATGGTATAGGACCCTATTGTATGAGTTAAAATTTTAGCCTTGCTTGTCCCGTCAAAATCAGTAATGTTGTTTATTAAGTTTTTATGAGTGAACATAAGATATGTTATTTTTTTTTTGAACATTTTAAAACCAAAGTTATCAAATTTAACTCCCTAGTTCATCTGCAGATTGCATGTACGTTGGTGGCGACATTTGTACATAAAAGAGCAAGTGAAACAAGAATAATTGTATTATCGAGCATTAGGATAGGGACAGGCGATTGTTCCATTCCCCTGGGATAAGGCCCGTTGGGATCGGTAGAGTTGTAGGGAGCAGGGAACACTCAGGGATATCTCTGTCGAGAGGTCCCACTTGCGAATTGTGAGGGTTAATTTGAGACTGTTGTTTTGCTTAAAACAATCATACGAAATGCACACACTCCTATTAAATTTAGTCGATGAGTGAGGAAGTACAATGAAAAGGTGTAATAGTATATCTAAAACACAAGATATCAACAACAACATCTAGAATACATAAAACAAATGTAATCAACATTATTCACAGAAAGATTACACAAAATTTACAATAGAACTCTCCAGCATCCAAATAATTAATAGTAATATTAAACCCATTTATTGTACAATCCCTTACAATTATAATATTAACAACCGCATTAAAAAAATCTTATGCTATTCGCGAGTGAAGAAGAGGAGGAGCTTAAAGCGTGACGTAACAATATGGCCGGTTTAAGGTAGATGCTTCGTTTCCTGCAACTATATTCTTATACACTGCGGCGTTTGAAATACAAAGTAATATTAATATTATAGTTAATATTAAATAAAAATAATGTTTCTAGTATGAATAACATTTTGAATTTTGCGAACTAGTCCGTTTCATATAAAAATTATGTTCAGCATTCTCTTGAATTTTGAAATTACATTATTCAAGTCTTTGTTTTCTTGAATCTACATAGTACTGCATTATTACAGTCTTTGGTAGATTAATGGAGAAATTAGTATTATTATTTTATTGTCATCTTTGTGCAGGCAGGTCTACAAATTTAGATTTCATTACGAAGTATTTTAATAAAGACAATAAGTAATTATTATCTTGTAGTTATACCCGGCAAAATATAATCTTGCTTTACAAAATGCAAGGAGCACGCATATTTTTACTCGGTTACTTTCCCATTTTTAAAAGATGAATGCATAACTTTCGTCTACCAATTATTTCAAATTGGCAGGTTTCTCTAATAAATTTTTCTATAGAATTTAGGTTATTGTTTTCGGCAAATTATGGAAATTAATTATTTCTGGATTTCTGCGTGCTAATGACGTACATATAAACGCAACTAAAACGTGTTGAAGTTTTAGATTTTGTTATACTTTATTTCATGTAAGAATAGCGTTGGTTTAGTTAGGGATATATAAATTCTACCCTTTGATTGGTCAGAATATAAACCTATTTCACAGAAACGAAACAAATATCGCCTGTCAGTTGTCAAATAAATTTACAGAATTAAGTGATGTTTAATCATATTTTGTTGCAATTTTAGATTTTGACATTTTTACAGATAAATATATTTATTATTGACAAAGCTTGGTTTCACAAATTTAAATTATTTATTCAATGCATGTAAAAACGGTCGGCTCTTAAGAGTAATCTACTATTTTCTTACGTAAAATGAAGTATAGCCTACAAATTTCAAACCACTCGTGATTTATTTGTTAAATAAGTGACAGAAATGATGCGTTCGCCGCTACCTTGGCTAGGACTTACTACCATGTACTAGTTCATATTTTCGCCGCTAGACTTCATATTGCTCTATTTCACTAGCAAATAGGATCGTCTTAAGTCCTTTGATCCCTCAACAGTATCTAGCAATAAGTTAATGTTCTTTCTTATTTCCAACAAAATTTCTTTCTTTGTCCATAATCTACTTTAAACTTACTCTTTCCTTTTCCAGTCAATCTTCCATCTTATATTCATTCTCATTCCTTGAACCTTGCTCGGTTTCCATTCTTGTGTGGTGTGTAGTGTGTATTGATCAGAGTTTTCCAGCCGTCGCTTCACTGGAACGTCTTCAGGCTTACTCTGAACTCGTGCTGTGTGTAGTGGAAAAACGCGGCAAAGAAAATCTGATATTCCCTTGGTGCCCACACACACACAAACACACACAAACGCAGTTGTGGCGGCGAAAGACTCGCACAGACAAGGAGAATTTAAAGAAGAATAAATAAAAATTGGATACCTTTGACTTTATATTTTGTATTTCATTTCTTTAATAAATAAGACAAAGAGAAAAGGGCCCAAATTAGAACCCTGAGGAACACCAGGATGATGAGTAAAATAAATTCGATTTGTGGTTATTGTACTCTACGAATTATTTCTGGTCTTGTGATATAGGAACGTATTAACTTAAGTAAGTCCGGAGAAAAATAAAACATGTCCCAATTAAATACAGTTGACGCCCTGGTCCGGGTATTTGATATATGTCGGCACTTAATGGATCACTTGCCGACATTTTCTTGGTGCTCGGGTTTAGTCTAGTTGACGCTTTGGCCCGGCTGATATATGTCGGCACTCAATGGATCACTTGCCGACATTTTCTTAACACGTAATAATATCGTTAATAAATTAAACTAAGAGAAAAAGGCCTAAATTGGAACCCTGAGGAACACCAGAATGAGGAGTAAAAGAAATTCGATTTGTGGTTATTGTATTGTACAAAATGTTTCTGGTCTGTGATATAGGAACGTATTAACTTAAGTCCGGAGAAAAATAAAACATATCTCAATTAAATACAGTTGCCGCCCTGGTCCGGGTTTTTGATATATGTCGGCGCTCAATGGATCACTTGCCGACATTTTCTTGGTGCTCGGGTTTAGTCTAGTTGAAGCTTTGGCCCGGTTGATATATGTTGGCACTCAATGGATCACTTGCCGACATTTTCTTAACACGTAATAATATCGTTAATAAATTAAACTAAGAGAAAAAGGCCTAAATTGGAACCCTGAGGAACACCAGAATGAGGAGTAAAAGAAATTCGATTTGTGGTTATTGTATTGTACAAAATGTTTCTGGTCTGTGATATAGGAACGTATTAACTTAAGTCCGGAGAAAAATAAAACATGTCTCAATTAAATACAGTTGACGCCCTGGTCCGGGTATTTGATATATGTCGGCACTTAATGGATCACTTGCCGACATTTTCTTGGTGCTCGGGTTTAGTCTAGTTGACGCTTTGGCCCGGCTGATATATGTCGGCACTCAATGGATCACTTGCCGACATTTTCTTAACAGTTCATAATATCGTTAATAAATAAAACTAAGAGAAAAGGGCCTAAATTGGAACCCTGAGGAACACCAGAATGAGTAGTAAAAGAAATTCGATTTGTGGTTATTATACTGTACGAATTGTTTCTGGTCTGTGATATAGGAACGTATTAACTTAAGTCTGGATAAAAATAAAACATGCCCCAATTAAATACAGTTGACGCCCTGGTTCGGGTTTTTGATATATGTCGGCACTCAATGGATCACTTGCCGACATTTTCTTGGTGCTCGGGTTTAGTCTAGTTGACGCTTTGGCCTGACTGATATATGTCGGCACTCAATGGATCACATGCCGGCATTTTCTTAACATTTAATAATATCGTTAATAAATAAAACTAAGAGGAAAGGGCCTAAATTGGAACCTGAGGAACACCAGAATGAGTAGTAAAAGAAATTCGATTTGTGGTTATTATACTGTACGAATTATTTCTGGTCTGTGATATAGGAATGTATTAACTTAAGTCCGGAGAAAATAAAACATACCCAATTAAATACAGTTGACGCCCTGGTCCGGGTTTTTGATATATGTCGGCACTCAATGGATCACTTGCCGGCATTTTCTTGGTGCTCGGGTTTAGTCTAGTTGACGCTTTGGCCCGGCTGATATATGTCGGCACTCAATGGATCACTTGCCGACACTTTCTTAACACGTAATAATATCGTTAAGAAATAAATCTAAGAGAAAAGGGCCTAAATTAGAACCCTGAGGAACACCAGAATGAGGAGTAAAAGAACGTGTTAACTTAAGTCCGGAGAAAAATAAAACATGTCTCAATTAAATACAGTTGACACTCTGGTTTTTGATATATGTCGGCACTCAATGGATCACTTGCCGGCATTTTCTTGGTGCTCGGAGTTTCCTCTACTAAAAATATTCTGGTATGGTTGAAGTAAAATCGAAAGCTGAAGCTCAAAGCTCCGTCGTCTGCGTGTGGCTTTAGGTGGAAAGCCCTGTGCTTGCACGGTCGGCGCGCTAGAAAGGAAAGCTCGTATCTGTACGTTTTTCTGCACTCCACACTCCAAGACATGTGGATTTACTCGCCACTTATTCTTACATGGAGAATCCAGCAACAAACACACATTCACATTTTATTTTATAACTTTTTCAACAACACAACGGAAAACCAACTCGTTTTCCTCAACATATATCTCTCAATTTAAGAAAAGCTTTAATTTCTTTGGATCTCATATTTGACAATACATCATGGAAATCTTGTGTCAAATTATAATAAATAACTATATTTCATCCCAAAAACAACGAAAACATCTATTTCCTTCTTTTATTAATTCACCATACACACATTTATTTCTTATTCCTCGTCCATTCTGCAACTCCAAATTTTTATTACCAATCATTTACTTTCATATATTCCCTTCATGGGACCAAGATTGCAAATTCTCCCATTTGGTTTTGACATTAAGGCAATATTCTACGATCGACTTCGTGGGCATAAATACGAGTAAAACGATAACAGGCATTTCTCCCAATAATAGAGTAACAATATACAGGAAAAAGCAGGATTGTGACACAGGATAAGGGTCCATAAACTTCGCATAAAAAACCTATCGAGGACTCAAATGAAGGGTTAGGTTTATGGTTGTAGATTAAAAATCTGGGGTTTACTGATGAGGCAGTTTGGTAATAAAAAAAATTGGTTTAAAAAGCGATTGAATTTTTTATTTTAAATTGCCTACTTACAAATCGTAATGAATATACAGTGGCTTACAAAATTATTCATACATTTTTACGTCTCGCTAAGGGATGTATTGGATTCATGCTAAAAATCGCATATCCAGATTTTAGTGAATTCTAAGATCCTAGAATCCGATTGTAACATTTTTACGACATCTGTGCGTGTGTCTGTATGTATGTGTGTGTGTGTCTGTGTGTGTGTGTTTGTGTGTGTGTGTGTGTGTGTGTGTGTGTGTGTGTCTGGATGTTGGAAGGACGCTTCCACGAAAACTATAATACTTTGTCGTGTTTAACTACGAATTCTTCATTTATTTCATTCCTATCATTAGTGAGAAGAGCTGGAAAGGTTTTAATAACTATTGGACAACTATAGTAGTTTATTAAAAAAATTCTTCTAAATATTTTTTGAAAATTTTTAAATAAATAAATAAATATAAATAAATCATCACGGCATATTACCCATTTCTGGGTGTGCCAGTACCTACAACACATATAGACATCGGTAATGATGACGATATATTTTACCGTGTGGGCGCTTACCAGGCGTCACCTCACGGGCACTCATAGCTGTTGTGGAGAGTGCACCACAGGGGTCACTTTTGTGCCATTTAAAATTGGAAATATTTGACGTCTGTCGGGATCGAACCCGGTTCCCCAGGTTCGCGACCAGACACTCATGCACGCGGCCACGGGACCTCCAAAAAAAAATTGAAAATTTTTATGTACATAAAACATAAAATTCTCAACCTAAAATTTTTATTAAATCTTCTATAGATTTAGAGATAAAGAAAATATAATATATAGAATAATCTGTTTCAATAAATCGCACAGTCCAGACTACACCAAGTAAACCAGTTGTTAAATTCAAATGTTTGTAATTGACAGATAAATGCAGTGGCGTTCCCAGGATTTTGGTCTAGGGGGGGCGACTAATAATTTCATGTACTTATTTTCTTATATTTATATTTTATAACACAAAGATACTTTAAGATATTAAGGTAGGAAGGTTAACATTAAAAATATAAAAAAACGTTAAACAAGAAAATAAGATATTTTAAATAAGATCATGAACAGGAAAATATTAATGTATATTATTATTAGATGAGATTATATTACGAAATCTAATTTACGGTTGGATATTTTTGCGAAACGTTCTATTACTTTTCCAACAACTACTCGTATATTAATATTTCGGTAAATGTGTAGACGTGCTAAACCTGTTAACCTCTCTTCGTCCATTTTATTTTGTAAATATATCTTTAATCGACGAAGTGTTGAAAAACTCCTCTCTGGCGACGCTGTACTAACAGGCAATGTTAATTTTTTTACTTTAAATACTTAAAATTGAAACGATGACAAAAGCAGAAATGATTGTTAACATTTGATCTATAGTGAATACGAATTGAACACACATTTTTAATAAAACTAAAGACCGAGCAATATTTAAGACCTCCACAAATGATAATCAATCTTTATTAGGTGGCTATATTTGGGTGTCATATTGTCATTTTTTATTTCTTGAAGATTAAGAATTTCCAACACATATATGAAAGACAGAGAGTACATACTTTTTTAAATACACAACTTTTTTGGCGTTCTCCTAATTGTTTGTGTGTGTGTACATAAAAAAAATATGTAGGTATAGGAGGGGCGATCGTCCCCATCGCCCCCCCCCCCCCCTCTGGGTACGGCACTGGATAAATGTTAGTGTCAAAAATCAAAGGTTTTACTAATATTACTGAAATCTTTTTCTAGGAAGTACATTTAATATTTATTGTTGAATTTTAATTAAATATTTAAAATTGTAGGTAGGTAATATTAATAGTAATAGTACAGAATAACCTTAAGAAATACCGGCAATCCCGTATATGAATAGGAACCATCTTGAACATTTTAGAAGAGTAGGACAATATTCCTTATAGAATGAAAGAATAAATAAATATATCATGACGGCATATTTCCTATTTCTGACTATACCAATCTGCTTTATAACAGTTATCGGTACTGACGATGACATATTTGTACCGTGCGGGCGTTTACCAGGCGTCGAGTTCTCTCCCTTATTCCTCAGAGCTGTTTTGACCTCTGGTATGGTTTACATGCTGAGTAATCTTAACTTCTCTGCCATTATTTTGTAGTTTCTATTGACGATGAGAACGTAGTTCTCGAAATACGTATATAGCTTTTTATAAATTATTGTTAAGGTTCAGGGATTTTTACAACTTAAAAATCCAGCCCTTGCTGATTTAAATAACAATTCATCTATCTAATAATTGTTAATCTCCCGTTTTAATCAGCCCTTGTGAAGTGAGCAATCCATTACCTCTTCCCATATGTTCCTCCGTGTTATACAGGCACCCTCTAGCAGCGTGATCGGACGATCGGGCGATCGGCTGTCTCTAGAGACCAACACTGATTTGACATATTTAATTTGACTACCATCCCCAAGTGGGTACTATCGCCCAACACAACATAACTTACCACGGCGATTGAATATTGATTTTTAGGAAATAACGAAACACAATCAAGGGTTATGGACATATCGTTTGGGAATTTAATTAGTCTTTCCTTTTGATTAGCTTTCGGGAGAATTTATGAATGGAATTGTGAAAAATGGGATTGGAATTTAAAATAAGGTGTTCCTTTTAAAATAGCGGTTACCTATGGTAAGGCAACCGCGTTTTGTTGACCATACCGGTTACTTGCGGTTACATCAAAAGTGTAACCGTGGTATGTAGGACGTTTACACACTTTTGTGTGCGTGCGTGTGTGTATATATGTATGTAGGTATGTATGAGTATGTCGGAACCACGTTTTTTCAAATACTATAAGACTTAAGACATTTTTAACTAGGATTTTCTCAATCTGATATTAATGGCAAGAGCTGAATCGGTTTTGGTAACAATTGGACAACCGGAAGTAGTAATTTCTTAAAAAAATATCTTCTAAAAATTATTTTTTGGAAATTTATGTTATTACGTATACCGTGAGTATTTTTTAACGTGAAACATTGGGTTTGTCATATCCATGTTTACAATTTGATATTTGATTGACAGCAATGTATTTGCCCGTTCCATTTAAAATGAAACATAGAAGTAACATATTTAAATATTGTAAGAAATTTAGCGGAGTCAGAAAACCACTCGAGAGCACTAAACATATTTCGGGCACAAGGTACACACAGTATTTTTTGTACATCTAAATTTAATTTTTAGAAAACAGGTATAATTATTTAAACAAAATTAACCTCTAATGACATCTTGTCAATATGACAGATAACCGTTGAATTTTTCTATAAGTTATGATTTGACATTTGATTGACAGCAATGTATTTGTCTGTCTCATTTAAAATGACACATTTGACAGAAGTATTATATTTAAATAATGTAAGAAATTTAGCCGAGTCAGAAAACCACTCGGGCACAAGGTGCACATTATATTTTTTCTATACAACTAATTTTAATTTAGAATGCAGTTATAATTAATGTCAAATTCGTTCTCCATGTTTCATTTTAAATGGAACGGGCAAATACATTGCTGTCAATCAAATGTCAAGTCGTAACCATAGATATGACAAACCCCATGTTTCATGTTAAAAAATACTCACGGTATTAAAGAATACAAAATTCTCTGTCCGTACATTAAACATTTTTACTATATCTTCTATAGATTTAGATATAGAGAATTATAAATATATATAAAATAATCCTTGTGATGAATCTCACAGGTCAAATAACTCCATGGAGACCAGTTGAAAAATTAAAATGT
Source organism: Ophonus ardosiacus (assembly GCA_943142095.1). Taxonomy (NCBI): domain Eukaryota; kingdom Metazoa; phylum Arthropoda; class Insecta; order Coleoptera; family Carabidae; genus Ophonus; species Ophonus ardosiacus. Next base: position 39,612,102 of record OW964836.1, read on the forward strand.
TTGTAACATGTTTGTATGGAAATGGCGAGAGGTCTTGTGCTGGCCACAACAGATTTTTAATAAAATTAAAAATGAAATCTGTGACATTTTTTCTCAACGTATTTTGTATTACAACAATATGCTTTAAATCAAATGTGTCACACTCTGTACAAGATAAATATTGCCCAAAAAAAATCATCTTGTTCTTGGTACGAACGTAGTAAATAGGTCACCAAATAGACAACAAATATCATATTAATAAATCTCCAGAACTCCAGGAGTATCCTAGCCATCCAAAATATTATTTATCTTCCATAACGCTGCAGTACAATCTTGTCCTTTAATACCTCTGCTCTCTGGTCGCTCGGGAACAGATGACGGTGCGTGTGACGTCATCTGGCCGCGACGCCGGAAACGGACATGACGCCATGCTGAGCAGAAACAGCGGAAGGTCGCTCTCATGCCGCGCCAGACAATGGAAGGAGAAAGAGCCCAGGAGTAGGAGGTTTTTATGGAGACGGCAATTAGGATGAAGATAGGGATGGAGGATAGTCTTCTGAAACAGTTGGGGGCAGGGGTTGTTTAACCTCAAATGGGAGATTTTCTTTTATTGTTCTCCAGTGACGGAGAAATGAAGAAAATGGAAAGGAGGCTTTCTTACAAGACTTTGCAACAATAACAGACTCGCTCTACTCTCTTAAGAACATTCTTACTAACCATACATCTTCATACAGCAGATATTCCTGACAAATAACAAGATTGATCTTAGAACATTGACAATGTATAAAATTACACAAAACAAATATTGCCACCTTCAATGTACTCTCCACCCCGAACCCTACACCGCCCGTTGCGAATATTCCATTGTTGGAAGCAATACCTGCAGGCCTTTTTTGTTAGGTTGTTCATAAGCTCTGCAGCTTTTTCTATAACTACATCTCGGCCCCGAATTTGATGCCTTTTAACACAGAATTACAATTTGGGAATAAAAGTGAATACGGGTGATATATCAACACAGTGATTTTGTATTTCGTCAAAAATGTCTTGCCGGACAGGGCGTTTTGTTCCGGCGCGTTGTTTTCATGGAGAATCCATCACATTTCAGCCTTTTTCTCCTCACCCGTTCATGAAGGGTTATCAAAACCTTCTTGTAATATGTTTGGTTAACGAAATGCCCCTCAGGCACCAATCCATCTCTTTTCTTCCTTCTTTAAATCTTCTAAACTGCTCGAAAACTTGAGTACTAGATAGACCCTCATCACCATAAACATTCTTCAACAAATCGTACATTTCTGTATCGGATTTTCTAAGTTTCACACAGAAATTCATATTGGCACTAACATAATTCCGGCGGAATACGATCGTTTGTTATTCCAATAAATAGAAAAGTTTGTAATACGAAATTTTGGATTATATTTTAATATATTTTTCCTGAAAAATCGGTAAGCAAATACTAACTTTGCGAAGTTTTGGATCATTAATATATTTTAAGGAAAAATCGTCACACACACATTATTGTCAAAATCAGCACCAACTTCCTTATGCTCTAAAACGCAATCTGTGTAAATTCTTCGCCGTAGATGATGATATGACACTTTGAAATCACGTTCTTATTGAGAGCTGTTTGATATGTATTGTTGCGAAAATCAAATTTAAATCGAAATATCCTGTATATCTCATATTTATGTATGATGGAAAATATATTAATTTTACTAACCTTAATTCCATTAGAATCATATTTAAACTACTAAATTCTTCTTAACACAGTTTCATTATTAATTTTAATGTAGGTAAATGCTTCGTGACAGTGTCATTTGTTTAAATATGTCAAAATTTAAATTAAAGTATTGTTTTTGTTTGACGCAGAGGCAAAGTGATGTACAAAAATAAATTATTTTATAATATAATATTTAAAGTTATTTCAAGTTATTTACTAATGCTATTATCGTAGAATTGAAGATTGTGCCATTATATTCAATTTGTATTGGTAAAAGTTGCTAAAATATTATATTTAATGCATTTTTTACAAGAAAAACTCTTAAAAGCTTGTATAAATGATACTTTCGGTTATCCGATATGCACTAAAAACTAATGAGCTCTTCCCACATCAGTATAGAATGGATATACAAAATTTCAAAATTTGCTGATTGATAGTATTTGAGTAATCGTGTCCACACGATCCACACACACACACACACACACACACACACACACACACACACACACACACACACACACACACACACACACACACACATACATACACATACATACATACAGACATCATTGTAAAAATGTTAAAATTGGGTTCTGGGGACATCAAAACGTGCTTATTCACTAAAATCTCTATATCCGATTTTTAGCACGATCCCTATACCTCCCTTACCTAGGGTAGCGGGAGGTAAAAATCACCAGAATTTTATTGCTAACTGAATAATTTCTTTTTGATTACTCTTATTTTTGCGCAAAGCCATTCTTACGTGAAGAGTACTTTTAAAAATTGCTGTCATCACTACACTACTATATTACAGAAACTGTACCAACAGCTCTTGCAATATTAATTTCTTGCTCCCCGAAAAATTTCCCTTGCACGTCACTGGTCTCTCCCCGGGTGACATCGAGTATCTCGGTCGCAAACATCATTATATCGTGGAGATTTTGGACGTTACTGAAGTTTTTTCTTTCTGTAGCTCTTGTTTTCTTACTTCGGCTTTTTATAGTCTTTAACAACTCCAAGATATATCGCTGTCATTTTTTGCAAATCTTATTTACTGCAATTAAGGAGGAAAATATTAGCGAAAAAGCCAAAGAAAAGTGCTCGGTTGCTTTTATCAAATCAGCCCAGAGAATTGTTTTCGGTTGTGTAAAAAATTTAGCGTACTAGGAAACCATTATTTGATGGAGATTGCGAAAGGACTATTAAGAGATTCCCAGAAAATGCTAATAAGAAATAACGATAAAATTTGTAAAAAATTATACAATTGAGTTTTTGCGGTTTATTGTTTTCATGACGAATTGGTAATTTTAATAATTTTAGAAGTGCTATATTCTTTCGATGTAGCAGCTATCTCTTTTTATTTCTATATATAGTAAGTAAAATGGCGGCAGCAATTGCCAGCTGGGCTGACAAACAAAACGTCAAAAATATTGCAATCACTAAAATACCTATATTCACTGTGAAACTGCATCGTTTGATATTTTAACTTCAATAGAAGCTTTAAAAATACTAGGAAATTTATAATAAAATTATACAGGGTGTCTCAATAAGCTTGCTCACTATTGGTAACTTTTTTATTTGAAGAGGTACGATGTTGGTTAAATGAGCAAAATTGTGCCATTTTTTTTTTTTAGACAAAATAAAAATTGTGTCAGCAATATATATATTTTTTAAATGGAATCATATATTTTTTATTATCTTATTGGAAACAGTATTTTTTTCTCTTCCCAATAAGGTAATGTTGTTTATATACAATTTTTTCAAATAAACGAGTTATTTACGGTTAAAAATTTAAATTTTATAAACTATTTTATTAGTTTTTTAGTCAAGTAAGCCATTGAAACAATTGATTCTTTGTTTGTTTGACGTTTAATAATTTCTCCCGTAAAGTTCTCTGTGTTTAATAATGTTTAATAACTTTACAAATGAAGAAAAGTTAGATATGATCGTGCTATATGGAAAGTTATTATATCTAGACACCAGTTACGTAGAACGGTCGGCTCTCTTTCCAAAAGAGTTTAAATGTGCGAAAGAAATAATGGCTTTCAATTTGAATATTTTCTTTGTTTTGTTATTACTGTAAAATAAATTAATAAAATAATAATTTTATAAAAGACAATTGTTTACATAGTTTACTTGACCTAAACTAATAAAAGATAATTTTTATCTTTAAACGTAAATAACTCGTTTATTTGAAAACATTACCTTATTGGAAAGAGAAAAAAATACGTTTTCTTATAAGATAATAAAAAATATATAGTTCCATTTAAAAAATATATATTCTGTCCCAAATTTTGGGAACCGCTGACACAATTTTTATTTTGTCTACATGACCAATTTTCTAATTTAAAATGGCACAATTTTGCTAATTTAACCAACCTCGTATCTCTTCAAATAAAAAAGTTACCAATAGTGAGCAGGCTTATTGAGACACCTGTATATCCAAATTTTAGTGAATAAGCACGTTTTAAGGTAACTAGAACCCTTTTTATTTTAACATAAATTACTACTGTTTTATTTTATATTAGGAGCAATAAAATAAATACTGTACAATCTTTACAAGTACCCTCAAAATTTAATTTAGTGAAATTGGGCAACAATAAAATTTAGGCTTAACCTTAAGAGAAAAGCCCTCGCATCTTGGTTCGTATCCGCATTTTGAATGTGGTAGTGTTTTGGTAAGATCAATAAGAGAAGTCGGCTGGCTTGCTTGTCTGAGATTCAGGCAATGGAGCGACTGAAGGCGCTGCGCCGTGGAAACCGATACGATATCCGGTTCATTTCACGCTAACCAACCAGCCAGTCACCGACAAATAACTACCCGACCTGCTAATATTAGCAGGTATGCTAAGTGCCAGAATTTTATTTATTTATTCAACAGGGTTGAAACTCCAATTACACAATAATTTCTCTAAATACAGTACAGAGCATACATTACAAAAAAAGTATAAAGAAACAAATGCATACACATATTTATAACTAATAAAGTTTCACATACCAAATGTGAAAACAATTAATTTCAATTTTATTCAAAACTTTTTTTGAATTTACATAATGTCAGGAAGATTTAGTTCAGTACCACACATATTAAGACGATCCTATAGCAGCCCGCACTATTGAACTATACATTACAAACTATGCGTATTATGAAAGAAAAAAGTATGATCCACAAATGAACCATATACTTTTTGAAAAAAATTTTAGAGTCCAAGTTAGGACTACTTCAAAAACATAGTTTTAATAGCTAATATCATCAGTTTTTCTGCAAAATTTCAAAATTTTGTTTAGAACATATTGTTCATTGGTTTTATTTTAGTAACACAGTAAAAATTTATACTGAAATTCCTAGAAATAGAGGCTATGAGTTTCGCGCGATAAACACTATTTTCTAGAATTCTTATTAATTTGCTCTCATAGTTTAGTAGTTCAGTCTTAGCCACGCGCTGCCTTCACTTCGCTACGCATCTCTACCTCAGGTATACAATAAGAAACATATCAATACTTTGTCTTCTGGTTATATTTTTGACCTCAACAATTGCCTCGTCGCTAAAGGATCGTCTTCAAAATATTGCACATAGAATCTAGAGATGAATTTAAACAATAATTTCTTCTGGCTGGATTAGTAACAAATGTTTTGTTGTTATATAGTAACAAATATTCATATTATTTTTTCTAATTGTTTGATTAAATTTTAACAATAGAAACCTAATGATATATCTGATAGTACGTATACACGCACCTCCACCATTTTTTTTGATGATGGATGAGAATCCAAGTTTTAAAGCAAATATATTAGGAACTATAGCAGATATTAATATTTGAAAACAATGTGTTGAGATGTATCCAGAAATATAGAAAGATTTTTGAAAATTGCTATCTAACTTGTGGGTGTTAGAAATTAATTTTATGGAAGGGGCCCTTCGTTACTACATTCACTTAAATTATTAACAATAAGAAGAAATATGACTTATATGACAACTATTGTACAGAGACGTCGGAAGTGTTTTCGCTTAGGGGGGGCGAAAAAGGTGAATTTTTTTTTTTGTAAATCGTGATGTAAATAAATCGGGGTGGGGGGGAGTGTTAGTTAGTATATTGGCGATTCAAATTAACTTTTCCCGCCATTATATATCAGTGTTTATGACATCATAACACTGTACGAGCTGTCAATCTGTCGTTGATATAATGAATTTTACGCTATTGAAAAAGTTTCAAAACATGAAACTTGTGTTAAAGGATATTTTAAATAGCTTACAATCTCTAGAAAATTTCTGTGAAGGATAGGAAATACTATATTATGGACGTATTTTTAGTTCAAATTTTGTCCACCAGATAGAGTTTGCTTAACTTGAACCGCGAATAGGCGGTATGTGAAATTTACGGACAAATGCATTAAAATTGTTTATTTACATCTTAGTTACTAGGGCTGAATATTGAACATTACGCCCGCCGGGCTTTTTGCTAGTTTTACTGCCCACCGGACAGTAAAAAATCCAAAACGCCCGATAATGATACTAACTTTTATTTAATTATATAAATTTTAGAAATATTTTTTAATTATTTATAATATAACGACAAAATAAGGTTAACCTGGTCACGTAAAGGGAAAAGGAAAATAGTCGAGGGAGAGGGGGCGATGCCCCCCCTGTGTTAAGTTAGGGGGGGCGATCCGCCCCCTCTGACCCATACTTGCGACGTCCCTGCTATTGTATATATTTTTCTATGTTCTTTTTATTATACGAGTATATATTTATACGTTTCAATATTATTTTGTTTAAAAAATTTCACGTAAGTTAAATTTTATCTTTGTTCATAATATTTGTAGCATCATTGTGAATAATTTTGTAGTTCCTGAAGAATGCACAGGTGGTGCCAAAATTAGTTGAGGCCGAAAATTATATTTGTCAACTATTGACTGGATTCTTCTTATTCTTCTTCACAGATCCTTTATGCCCTTTATAGGGTGTCGGATATAGTTTACTACTACTCGTTCTTGACCCATTGTTTCCATGCAGTCCAGTCCTTTGCTAGTTTTTTCATTTCCTCCATATTTTTTCATCTTCTTTTGTCTATCTCTTCTATTCGTCCCTCCCATGTTTTTCTTGGTCTTCCCCTTGTTCTTTTCCCAGTCTTTTTTGATTCTGTCACTTTTTTAACTAGATTATCTTGTTCCATTTTTCTGATAAGTCCAAACCAATTCAGTTGTTTATTTTCTATTTTAATAATATTTGATCCTGATCTGCTTCATTTCTATTGCTGTTAGTTTGGATTCATGTTTTTTCTGTATTGTCCAGGACTCACTTGCATAAGTTATTATTGGGATTACTACAGCGTTATATATCTTTAGCTTTATTCTGTTCCGATTTCTTTCTTTCCAAGTATTGACTGGATTCCAATAACTTTTATATGTGTTCCAGGCGGTGGTAAAAATTAAAGCATACTTTTATCATAATTACTAAATTAAATCAACACTTCCTTTTATTTTTCAACCCTAATCAAGCAATCATCTTCACCCTTATCCACCCAACTGGCCAATAATCAATGATTACACAAATTACATCCCTAAAGCAGAGAGTGTTGACGCTAAATAAAAATATCACACGCTCACTCGTACGAAAAGTCAGGGGTGGTAAGTGTGCGCATTATTCATGTACCAGAATATAACATCGTACAGGGGTGTTTGAGAGAGTGTATAGGGTCACTTTGAACTCTAAGTTACTGAATTCCATGCCAGATGTGTCCATAACGAATCATTGAACACATCAGCGGTGCATCTGTTACGTAGAATGAGATTTGATGATGTTATTAGGAAAGAAAGATTTACGTAATCAAATAAATAAATATAGAATTGGTTTTTGAGTTCCAATGGGTTATCTGTCCGTACAAGTGTTGAAAATGCCCAGGGAAAAAATATATATATATATATATATATATATATATATATATATATATATATATATATAACAAATACGTGCAGTTTCGACCCAAAATAAACCGATTGTCCCCAAATCTTCAAAATTTTCAATTTTGGCAATCAATAGTTTTTCCAGAGAACACATTGATTTTTACTTTTTTTACAAAATTTTGAACCCCAGTTCTTGTAGATCATGTTAAACAAAAATTATTGCCAGATTTATTATCTAAGGAGTCAGGTTAAACGTTGTACACTTACTTACAAAACACCCTGTGTATTTAGATACATTAATGCCTTGAATCAAAATTGAACCACAGATTGATATCTCTTTTTAGTCTTATGTTATTTATATTTAAAGTTTTACCTATTTTTTCGTCATAACCCAAAAATGGGTTTAGGTACAAACCTGACGAACATCGCCATTAGATTCTGCAGCCAAAGTTATAAGAGTATTCTAATTTGCAATTTTTTTGAGGAAAGAATACAATTTACGGAACAAAATAACTGAAAATGGCCAGAATCTGAAAAATCTCAACCTTTTCGCACAACAAATCTTCATTTCCTTCAGATTTTTTTTTGCTAATTGTTCCTTGGACGACTGTAGGAGAATGCAATCTGGCTTATATTTATAAAAAGTTATCAATAATTCTGTAGACGATTCAACAATCCTATCTAGAATAAATTTTCTTATTCCTCAATATCGTACTAAATTGACATTTTCTTTTCGACTCCAAGGATAAACTACGAATATGTTCGCCTGTCGGGCAGATGTATTCAAATTATAATTTGAACTTGTCGACTTGGATATATTTTCTATACCATTTCTAAGGCTGTATCCGTTGTCACATTTTCGTGTTTAGGATTTAGGTCTTCGTCACATAAATACAACTCCAAATAGCACACTAATGACATCCATTGGTTTGTATGGCAACACTTAAAAACAACAAAAATGAATTGTAGAATTCGATTTAATTTGATACTTCAGATTAAATGTTAATATTGTATTACATAAAATAGATGCTAAGAAGCTATTCTTTGATAGGCATAGTGTGCTCCTGCAAAACCCTAAAATCTAATTCCTAAAATCCTAAATATTAACATTATATAGGGCATATAAATTTAGGATTTAGATATTAGGGTAATAAAAGTACAACATTGGACACAGCCTAAGTTTGAAAAATATTTACTACTATGCTTTTTGCAATAATTAGTAATTTATTATTTATGTTTAATAATTTGAAAACAGGATAATCAATCAACAATGGACTAATGGCCGATTGCACCAACGTATCTTAAATATTGGGGTCTATTCAGAACTCAATGTTTGTGTTGTCGTTATGGTCTTTATGGTTGTTATGTACTGTAAAGATTGTTAAAATCAAATTTGGTATTCTCAGTACTGAAGGTGGTTACCGTCAACAATTGTTACGTGTTTTGACAGTCTTTATCATAACGACTGCTAAAACTATGTATTTATGGTTGTTAGCACGTTGTTATTTCTAATATTTGACATGTGACAGATTATTACATCTATCAAATATAATTAACAATGGCCTTTCTGTTAAATATTAGCAGGATGCAGTTGATTATTCGCATGGATCCTGCTTCGACTTAAATAATGATAATAAGAACGATAAAAACCGTCGTGGACGAAAGTTACTTTTGACGTAAATACATATTTCTTTGAAAATATTATATTCTGTGGTGGGTATTCGCGAAAACCTTGTTATTTATTCTGGTGCTAATGTGTGCTTTTTCTTCAATCAAAATTTAAAAAAATCTTTCCATAACTTTTCAGTCACGTTGGGATCAGTGGTAGGAATTAACATACCAGTTCTAAATAATTTAGAAGTTTTCAAATATGACACAAATGTCATATTCTTCTTTAGTTATTTTGGCGGAATGTTTGCATTTTAAATATAATTGGCAACACATTATTAAAAGAATAAAACGTTGACATATAAGGTTAGGTTAAATTCATATATGCATAATGAAGTTAGCTATTGTCAAATAATCTGGTTCATTCACAAGTATTATTTTGTAAAGATTGTCAATAATACCGACGTAGGTTCTGAATTGACAAATTCATAAAGATTGTTACAAATGTCTTTATGATAACAATCTTTATATCCGTAACAACCTTTATGACTGTGTTTCTCTGAATAGGCCACATTAATAAGGTTTAAATTGACAATATAACATCGAAATGAAATCTCAAATGAATTTAAATTTTGTTGGTGCAACTTTAAAATTTAGTAACTTGTGACTAAGATACTGTTTTGGGTTGTATCAAACTGTTTGGCATTCTTGAAATTTGTACTATGGTTGTTTTTGCCTGATAAACATTATCCTCCTTTAATCCTTATTCACACCTATCCCCTTGAACATCCCCCCTGCGTAGTATTGGCTGCCCCGCCCCCCTTTACTCAAGCGAATCGGCTTCTGTTCCTTATGTTTGCCATGTTGCACGCTCTCCTGTGCTCTCCCTGTGAGGAGAGGCGTCTCTCTTGCCTCCAAGAGAGACGCCGTAAGAGAGAGCGTAGCGGGATTATGACGCCGGATAATGGGAAACCGCGGATCACACCAAAACCGAAACTGATCAAGGATTAGAGATTGAGGATAAAAGAAAAGGAGTTTCAGGTGGTTGAAATTGTGTATTATTTTTCCGGCTTCTCTGTAAATTTGGCAACATTGCAGGGTGTGACATATTAATTTGTCATCTTCCCTCCATCCACTGTTAAAATTTCAAGATAATTCGGCAAACCCTTCGGCAGTAGCCTTTGATTAAAGTTAACAGCTTTCTCGTATTCCGCTGGAAATATGTTAGTGTCATTATGAAATTCTGTGTGAAACTTGAAAAATCCGCTACAGAAATGTACGATTTGTTGAATGTTTATGGTGATGAGGGTCTATCTAGTACTCAAGTTTTCGAGCAGTTTAGAAGATTTAAAGAAGGAAGAAAAGAGATCGGAGACGATTAGCGTCTCAGCCGTGTACTAACATTGTTTTTTTCGAAATCCGAATGATTGTTCATTTGAATTGAGTGTAAGAGGGACATTTCATTAACCAGGTATACTAAAGAACGTTTTGATAATCCTTCATGCACAGGCGAGAAGAAAAAGGGCTGAAATTTAGAAAGAAAGGCCGTACAACAGGCCAAGGCCCAATAAAAGTACAGCACAGTTAACAATATACATAAAGAATAAAAGTTTCTAGCTATACAGTATAATAATAGATAATGAGAAGTACAAACTAAGGATCAGACAAAGAATGCGAGAAAACATATTTTAGAAATGATTTAAACTTAAATAGTGAACAATTAAAAATATCTGGAACATTATAGCTAAGAATCATGTTATTGAAAGAACACATTAATCGATTTACTGTAGAAAACATAGCAGCATTGGTTTTATATTTTTTAGAAGAGAACGTTTCAAGAGAACGAGTAGAATAGGAAGGCACACGCAGAGATATTTTACTTAAAAGGACGGGACTATCTATATAATTATTTATGATTTTGTATAAAAATGTCAAATCCAACACTTCTCTACGTTTTTGTAAAGTGACGAAACTGACAGAATTATAAGGGAATTTCCAATTTAAAGCTGAAATAAATTTCCGTTGGATACCTTCAATTCTCTTAATATATATTTGGTAATGAGGAGACCAACAAACGACACCAAATTCTAATTGTGAACGCACAAGTGAATAATATAGTTGAACGAGTATGGAACGCCGTTTTACTTGTTATTCCATCTTTTTTCCTTGACTTTAAATAATATGACATATCCTTAATTGAATTAAAGATATCTTAAATATAATTTCAGATATCTATAATTCAATTTGAGATATATCTAATTTGGTTACATTTAAGATATCTTAAATTCAATTTTGGATATCTGAAATTCAATTCGAGATATCTGAAAATGAATTTTAGATATCTAAAATTCAATTAAAGATATCTCAAATTCAATTTACATGCTTTCCTATATGTAATTTTAGATATCTAAAATTATTTACAGATATCTGAAATCGAATTTCAGATATCTTAAATACAATTTAAGATATCTTTAATTCAATTTTAGATATCTAAATTTGAACATATCCATAATTCAATTTCAGATATCCAAAATTGAATTTAAGATATCTTAAATGTAACCAAATTAGAGATATCTCAAAATGAATTATAGATATCTGAAATTATATTTAAGATATCTTTAATTCAATTAAGGATATGTCACATTATTTAAAGTCAAGGAAAAAAGATGGAATAAAAAGTAAAACGGCGTTCCATAAACGAGAGTGTTATGTGATGGATTTTCCTTGAAGACAATGCGCCGGAACAAAATGCCCTATCCGGCAAGACATTTTTGACGAAATACAAAATCACCGTGTTGATACATCAGCCGTACTCGATCTAGTGCCATGTGACTTGTTTTATGTCTAAATTTTAAATCTGCTTGAAAGGCACCAAATTCGGAGCCAAGACGCAGTTGTAGAAAAAGCAGCAGAACTTGTGACAAAAAGGCCTACAGGAATTGCAATATTTGTTTTGTGTAATTTTATAAATAGTCAATTTTCTAAATATCAGTCTCGTTATTTTGTAGGCATACATCTTACAGGATGTTTTGTTTGTCATATTAAATTTGTTGGCATTCAAATAATTTAAAATGTAATTCAATCATTTCTACGTGAGTCTTTCGTATATCTCTATTTAATTCCACTAACGAGGAAGGACTTTTCGTCAATGGAACGTAAGGTCAGAGATTCCTTCCAGACCAATGAAGCTATTCAGACTTTCAGCGTGGAGAACATATGGTGAAGTTGTCCAGGCGAAATAACATGTCTGTTGAGCTTCACTCGAGCGAATGAGAATCGCACAACAAATCATCGCGTACGGTACGGGCACAGGAACAATCATTAAGTTGTTTACACTAACGATTTCACAGTTCCATTTGAATCAGATTGAATCAACGAAGGCTGTGTTTTTGAATTAAAAATTAACATTTAATTGTAGATCGTTGTCCTTTTTAACTTTTTGGAATCTAGCTATTTTTACCTCCCGCTACCGTAGGTAAGGCAGGTATAGGGATCGTGCTAAAAACCACATATTGAGATTTTAGTGAATAGTGATGTCCACAAAATCCGACTTTAACATTTTTACAATGATGTCTGCAGGTATGTGTGTGTGTATGTGTTGGTGTGTGTGTGTGTGTGTGTGTGCGTGTGGATGGTGGTGACACGATTACTCAAATACTATCAATCAGAAAATTTTGAAATTTTGTATACTCATTCTATACTAATGTGGGAAGAGCTCATTAGTTTTTAGTGTATATCGGATAACCGGAAGTATTACTAATGCAAGCCATTAATAGTTTTTCTTGAAAAAAATACATTGAATATAATAAAAATTCAGTATAATGGTACAATCTTCAATTTTTCGATAATAGTAGATAACTTTAAATAACTTTTTCGCGATCGTCCAGAAAATGAGCTCTTTCTGATCACTATTTAGACCGGAAAGTCCTTCTTTGCTGAGCTAGCTCGGAAAGTTGTCTATAAGGGATCGGAAAATACTTTACCGATCCCGGGATCGGTAAAGCTAACTGTTTCAATGGAGATCAGTTGTTTATTTATTTCTTATTTGCTCGCAGTAAAAAATAAAATACAATAATAACTGCAAAAAAATATTGTACCCAACATGACCTGAAAGTGTCTATACTGGGCTCACAAGCTTCCAAAGCTCGCCTACGGCTCGCTCTGGAATATGCAGTAAAGTATCACTTTCAGGTCTTGTTACGTAAATTACTAATGTTTTCAGTCATCCATAAACATTATATGTATTATTGATTTGTTTCAATGACTTCCAGGGTACGGCTCTGAAAAGACTTTGTGTAAAGATACGAGTACTATTTTGAATTTTTGTTAGGTTTTTCTATTAGTTTTGTCAATATTTGTGAAATTTATTTTGTGTATGATATATTTGTTAAATGTAAAATAAAGTTTGTTATGAATGATTATAAAAATATTTGAATGTCATGACAGCTATATTTATAAAGTGTGGTTAAATACCAGTTATCTCTATAACGGATGTTAAATACCGAGCGGAAGGTTATGGGCTGACCACATCAAGTTTTTTTGGTTTGCCAGGACTCGATATATAGTAACGAAGGCCCTTCTTCCATAAAAAAAATTCCGTATAACGCTGTTATTTAGCAATCAGTCGTAAATCTTTATATCTATACTGTGTATCCAAATTCATTTCTCATACTCATATAGACCAGTCCTCTTTGTGGTTAGTCTGCAAAATCAATTATTTAAACATATTCCGATTACACGTAACACGTAACGTACCTCAAAGTAAAATCCCGCTTTTGAGCTTGAGCTTGGTAAATAAAAGCACGTCATCGTCATAACAGCATTGAAATAAAGCTCTCTGTATCTCGGGGCCCTTTATGAAAGCTCTCGCGTATAGTTCTACCCACAAATATAATTTGCGGAACAATTACCGCGGCAAGGAAGCTCCGCTAAGTGGTATGCGGTGGTGTGGACCAAGTTAGTATTGATCCACAAGGGCGGGAAGATGAAACGGATAGGAGGGAAGGTTCAGCTGGGCCACTCGGCTTTCTGTAGCCGTATTAGTCAAGCACAAAGCTCTCCGTAACGGTAATCTAATTTGCAATGAGTCTTATTAGTTTCTGGTTTTGCCGCTGTAGCGCATAGAGCCACCAGACTCCATTTTGAGTTGATGATGATATTTACATCACGCCAGAATCATACTTCCAATTTAAATAAATAAATATATCATCACGGCATATTACCCATTTCTGGGTGTGCCAGTATCTACAACACATGTAGACATCGGTAATGAAAATAATTTATATTTTACCGTCTGGGCGCTTACCAGGCGTCACCTCACGGGCACTCATAGCTGGTGTGGAGAGTGCACCACAGGGGTCACTTTTGTGCCATTTAAAAATGGATATATATTTGGCGTCTGTCGGGATCGAACCCGGTTCCCCAGGTTCGCGACCAGACACTCAGGCACGCAACCCCATAAATATATCATTACGACATATTATCCATTAGAAAATAAAATGGAGTTTTAAGATTAAATTATAAATAAAAATCTGATGTGGTCAACACAATACCTCCCGCTATTTAATTTTTACATTATATATGTAGTAATTAAGTTCCTTTTCATATACTATTGCTTTTCATGATCCATTTTGTTAATGTGTAGTTGTAAACTAATATTTGACACTTTGATAATACGTGCTTATTTACAGCTGTTAAATCGGATCATTCTCTACATCTAGTATTTATGTATGATGGAAAATATATTATTTTTACTAACCTTAATTTCTTTAGAATCAATACAATATTCTTAACACGGTTTCATTATTAATTTTAATTGCTTCCTGACAGTGACATTTGTTTAAATATATGTGAAATATGTTATTAATTATTATTATATATTATGTTTTTGTTTGACGTATAGGTAAGATGATCTACAAGTTAATTACTAAATGCTATTATCTTAGAATTGAAAATTGTACCATATATTCAATTTTTATTAGTAAAAGTTGCTGAAAATTATATTCAATGAATTTTCTACAAGAAAAACTGTTAAAAGCTTGTATAAATGATACTTCCGGTTGTCCGATGTACACTAAAAACCCATGAGCTCTTCCCACATTAATATAGAATGGGTATACAAAATTTCAAATTTTTCTGTTGGATAGTATTTGAGTAATCGTGTCCACAGGATCCACGCACACATACATACCCACAGACATGATTGTAAAAATGTTAAAATCTTATTCTAGGGACATTAAAACGTGATTATTCTATAAAATCTCTATATGCGATTTTTAGCACGATCCCTTACCTAGGGTAGCGGGAGGTTAAATATCAGAATGGCGCACCCAGCAATAGGCAATATGCCGGGATGTTCGGATGTTACATTTCCTTTTAATGAATTTATATTTAAACACAAATTTCCATATCAATTCTAATTTGCTAATAGTTAAATAATGTCCCATAATGATAACACAAACATATGCTCTGTTAAAATTTAATTAAACGTCTCTTGTTTGCTTATCCGTTACCCTTGTTATCACCACCGGAAGTAATTATCACCCTATGGGTAAACATACTCTCAATATACAATGTATAGTGTAGACATACCTTTATTACAAATATTAATCAAGCTTTCTCTACTGGAAGAATTTATAACATAAATAAAATATTTACTACAATTGTTTTATTTGAGCTACTTACGAGTAGATCAGATTGATTTTATTTTCAATTATTATTTTATATGTTTTGAGATTTATTTGAAGAAAATGAGGTTTAGATATTACAAAGTACTTTCTATTGGCAAGCATCTGGGGTACCCACTGCACTAATCGTATATCAAATTTAATGCCAGATATATTGTAATAGTTTCCAAACAGTCAATAAAATGTTGTTCTTATTACTACAAAGTAAAATTGTTTATTACAATATCTAAGCACTATAGCTCGCTATTTATTGGCCATAGAAAAAATGTGCCGTTGGCAGCACAAAACCTCTCGCCATTTCCATATTAGGCTATATAAGTATTGTACATATTTGACATTTCTCATACACACAAAAACACATACTATCTTCTTTATATATTATTATATTTTTTAATTCATTCATTAATAGAATCTTTTCCAAGGAATTTTCGGTATGGAATTTGTAGAAAATAGTTAAGTTCGTGTTACAATTTTACACCAGTCAGGTAATAAGACTTCAAAACCCATATTCCGCATTTTCTCCAAAATCTTTAAAAATTTCAAAAATCCAATTTTTATACATGTAGGTACATCTCAACGCGCTGACTTCAAATTTTAAAACCGCAGGTCGATATCTCTTTTCGTTCTCGATATATTTACATTTCAAAGTTTACCCATTTTTGGGTCATAACCCCAAAATGGGTGGAGATACAACCCTGGCGACTTCACCATTCGATTCTACGGGCAAAATTACATAAGTGTACCAATTTTCATAATTTTTGAACACCGCATACAATCTCTAAAGCAAAATATCTGAAAATGGCCAAAAATCGCAAAAATCTAAGGTGTACCCCTTGCCATTTTTTCAAATTTTTGTAATTTCCAGTTATTTTACTCTATAAATTGTATACATGCTTCAAAAATTATGAAAATTGGTATACTTATGTAATTTTGCCCGTAGAATCGAATGGTGAAGTCGCCAAGCTTGTATCTCCACCCATTTTAGGGTTATAACCCAAAAATGGGTAAAATTTAAAATGTAAATATCTCTAGAATAAAAAGAGATATGGACCTGCGGTTTCAAAATTTGGAATCATCGTGTTGAGATGTACCTAAATTTATAAAAATTGGATTTTTGAAAATTTTGAAGATTTTGGAGAAATGGGTCATTTGGGGATTTTGATGCCTTGTAACCTGACTGGAACAAAGACTTAAATCTTTGACAAAATGAATTCTGTTAATGGTGATATTATTCCGATAACTTTCTGTTAAGAAATTCTTTTTTATCTTGCGCCACATTTAGGTAAGGAAAGTAATGTCTTTGGTCAAAAAATTCGGTGCATAGTTTTCAATAAATATGCACGTTTAGTTATACCGGTATATAAGACACTAGCAGTTTCGGTTGTCCGTAGTTAAATTGGACTTTAGTCTTACATAATTTCAAAAACCGTCCAATACCTCTCTTAGCGTGAGGTAAAAATTGATTATTTGGATTTTTTAATAGGGAAATTTGAAATATAGAACATATACAAGAAACTATTACTTTCGGTTGTCCAATTGTTACTAACACCATTTCAGCTCTCATTAATGTCAGATTAAGGAATACGCTGTTAAATTGGTCTTACTGAGTTTGAGAAATTGTGCAATACCTCTCAGAGGTAAAAATTGATTATTTGTATAATTTTTCCAAGATGGCGATGCTTCCGGAAGTGTAACCAAGGTCGAAAACTTGGATTTTTTATTAGTGCCTCTAAATATAAAACATATACAACTGTCATTGTGTTTTGTGAAATCAAATAACTTAAAATGAACCACTAAACTTATTTTACTTTAACCACAGTGTTAAGCTGACCAATTTACAGAATCCGTCTGAAAATAATCCCATGCTTCAACTTCCTCTTCCCCAAGTTCATACTAACATAAACCTTTAATGAACAGCCACTTCTCCATATAATACATAGCTAAGTCTATTTTAATATACTGGCACAGAGTGCGCTATTGTGTTATGATCCTACCAGCAGCTGGTCTCCCGAGCGAGACAGCCTTATACCATCCTCCAGCAGTGTGAGAGAGAACGCAATACAGGTGAATATAGTAGCAAAATATTTGCCGTATTGAAGTGTCACCCATTGTTAAGGGCGCTATTGTCCGAGCGAGATTGTTGCATTGAAATACCTATCGAGCAAGGCCGGCCAAGTCCGCATTTGTGTTTTAAAGTTTTGTAAAAGTCGGTTTAGGGGACTTCGTTGCTCTTTTCTGTTTTCACACAAGGTGGATGGAAACAATGGGAGTTTTTGTAGAGCTTGCCAGATCTTTACGAAGGATTAAATACAAATAAATATTCTTTAATCCTGTTAAACTCACACGTTTGAAGAACGCGGCGTTTCTTAGATATTAAAGATACATCCCTTAAGCCTGAATTACATTACACTTTTTCTGGCTAAATTCGGAACTAGATTTAAGAAACTTTTTTCGACTAGAAAGCAAACTAGATTTCATCCAAGTTAATATGGCGTCGTTTAAACCAAACAGCTGATGCATGAAATCAGTGCAGCCAACTATTTTCACACCTTGGCAAAGTTTTTGACACTTGTGGAAAAAATGGATAAGGAAGCGAAATTACGGAAATTATTAAAAATTTATAATTTATATAACAGAATATATAAGACAAACAGTAGGACTTGATCTTGTGATTGGTTGTTACGTCGTGATAGAAGAAACTTAGGTGCGTGCGCTTTTGTGGAAAATGAACTTCTTTTAGAAGATAAAAGTTCTTATGAAAAATATTTACGAATGAACAATGAGAATTTTGAGAAACTGCTTGGTATGGTGGAATACAGAATTAAAAAGAATGACATTCAATTTCGCCAAAGTATTTCTGCACGATATAGGTTAATGGTAACTTTGAGATATCTTGGAATATTGGCGTGTTAACCTAAAACAGGCAAATATCTTGTACTTTTAACTCATTTATTTAATATAAATCACCTTAAATAAAACGGGTTGTAATTCAAAAAGAGCTACCAAACTTTTAACCACTTCGGGTGTCCACTTTTTAGATGACATAATGAAAGTATAAATAATTTAAGTGATTATATGGTATGAACTTTAAATCCAAACAAAATACTTTGACGTTTATACATTCGTTGGCATTATTGAAGTAAGCACTCACTGCGCAGGTCTAGTGCGAAACTTGGTTGAAAAATAGCGTCGGATCTAGTTTGGAAAAAAGTCAGAAAAAGTTCTAGTGTGAAACTTGGACGCGTTAAATCCTGATTTACATTACACTCTTTTTCTGACTAAAATCTAGTTCCAATTTAGGTACTAGATTTTAGCCAGAAAAAGTGTAATGTAATTCAGGCTTTAATGTTCACGTAAGTAAGGGATGATTTTTACCTCTCGCTAAGAGAGGTATTGGATTCATGCTAAAATTCGTATATCCAGATTTTATTGAATAAGCACGATTTAAGGTTCCTACAATCCAATTATAACACTTTTAAAATGATGTCTGTGTGTGTGTGTGTGTGTGTGTGTGTGTGTGTGTGTGTGTGTGTGTGTGTGTGTGTGTGCGTTTGTGTGTGTGTGTGTGTGTGTGTCTGTGTGACGATTCCTCAAGAACTAGTAGTAGTAGTTTCTTAGAAAACTTCTTCTAAATATAATTGTTTGGGAATTTTTTTTTATTAAATATTGAAGAACATAAAAGTCTACATCTAATACACTTAAAATTTTTATTATATATTGTATAGATTTAGAGATAAAGACACTATAATTTATAGAGTAAACTAATCGCAGAGGCTAAGGCTAAGGTAAGTTCTGTATTTTTTTGTTATAAAACGACGGTTCGAAAGCGAAGTGCAATACAATAATTATAACCTAATATGGAAATGGCGAGAGGTCCTGTGCTGGCCACAACAGGTTTTTAAAAGTACTTTAATGCGATTCTAAAGCCTGGTCTCAATTTTTACCTACTAAACTTTCATGTAAACCATTCTCTTTAGATATGGACCAAAAATTCTCAATTAGGCACAATTTGGATTATCATTGTTCGCAACAAAAACTACATTTTCAGCGATAAAGACTTTTGGCACAGACGTGAAGGCCAAAAAAATTGTTGGGAGAATCCTAAAGGTGAAATTGCCAACCATACAAAAAATCTTTTCGAATTTTTTCTAGTTTTTTGTTTAAACTTCATCAGGAATAGCCTCAATGTAAAACCTTGCATTTGTATTTTTATTAGACAACTTAAAAGCAAAATAACATTTTTCAAAAAAATTTCCGGCAGTCGCAAGCATCTTGATCATTTTGTTCGCTTTTGATCCTTAATTGCCTCGAGTATCTTTGTGTATTAAATGTTGCATTTATTTCTTAGTATCCGGACAATATGAGCATTTTCACCAGAATTCACTTGAGATTGCAAATTTGTTGTTAACTTTCTCATCCAGTCAACGTTTGTTGGCCTTCGCAGTGTTTGTGGCTTTTCTATCAAACCCTGGCTTGTATTTTTAAAAAATAGCTTTTCGTATATTTTGTTTTAAAAAATGATGATTTAAGTTGAAACAAACAATGTACAAACCTCAAGTAAAATTACTGAGTCACTAAATATCAAATAAAAGCTAAGTTTTCTAATCCTTAATAGATTTGGTCTTGAAAAATGTCCGTCACCCTTTATCTTCATTTTTTTTTTTAATAATTTCTGACAAAATGTCTTCGTGGTTATTTCGTACGGAGATCATCTTCATTTGATTATTTTTCTTGCTTAAAATGCATTAATATTTGCAATCAAGAAACCACATTTCATCTGCTCCAATAACTCAACTATAAAATGAACACTTAAGTTCTTCAGTAACTAATAATCTAGCTATAAAACTATGCAAGAACTCGTAATGAAGAATTATCACAGATTAGCCTTTTATGTACGTGTTCAATTACCCAAACCATCATAATTATAAATGCAATTAAATCTTCACGCATCAGGAAGCCTCAAAACTGCAATTGGGTTCATATTACAACTTAAGACTCCCTTACTATAAGACAAATCATGCCCCAGTAATAATATTTTATCTCTATAAAGTTTTCCCATCGTTTTCCCGCTCTTGTAGTTAGTGACGTCAGCTCCCGGAGGGCCAATGAAATTCACGCTTATATCCCTGAACTTTATACTTATAATTTAGCCGGTGAGTAACGGGTTATTTTATTGGTCTTTCGTTCTGCCAGAGCAAAATGTTTTGGGACATTTATTTTCGCGGATTTGTTACAACTCTAGAAGTTAATTAGTGTTTTTATGGATGCAGTAAAGTTTAAATATTTGAAATTAAGAGGTTTAGACGCAGTACTACAAAGTAGCAAAAGTTTAATATACGTTAGCTACTTTTGTCATTTCTAATCGAATCTAGACACCCGGGTTCGCAAACGTGATCCCTACGCTGCATATTCATATTACATTTTGTACTTACTATTTAGTTATTATTTCTTAATACACGGATATCGGTAATGATGATAACATATTCGTATTCTTAAATTTATTATTTTGATCAAATGATGATCGTAGTTTAAATAAACGTTGCATCAGAGGTTGGCTGCCCTTGAGCATTGTTTTGGCTACGGTATTTGTTTCCGAGGTGTGAAACAAGTGAATTTGCCACGGATGCGATGCGGTTGTTTTGTCATGGTTTCGCGAATGAAACTGTACTTTCGTTTTGTCTCCATTCCGTGCAATCCTGTAGTTGATGATTCATAGGAAACTTGTCGTTTGAAATTTATACAGACAATGAGGTCATGCAAATAAAAATAATTTTACCTTTTTTCTGTTTAAATCGAAAAAGGTTAGTCTAATTCATCGATCAGTATGATTAAATTATTTTTTATTTATATTTTTTGTTGTATAAAATCGTTTTAAAGTATGGTATTTTTAAAAAGTTGCAAAAACCAGCCATGTTTTATCGTCACAACGTTACGAACGAAGTTCAGACTCATTTCAAACAGACATTTTATATGGACACATAATTTTTAAAAGAAAAATATATATAAACTATAAATTGAGTATTACATATCTAAATATGCTATATTATATTAATATAAAATCGTTCTATTTATTTTTATAAATATAATTTTCATTTGGCGTGAAATTATCTACGTTACATCAGATGTTTCTTTCACTTTTGAGTCTTTGAATTAGACGGTAGGAGGTTATAAACGCATATGAGACATTGAATATATTCCAGAATATTATTTTATTCTTTATTTTGGCACGAAACAACGTTCCATCGACATGTTTACTTTCATAAATTTTAGGTTATCTTTAAATGTCACTTTGACGTTTAAGACAATGTGAAAATCAAAATGGTCGTGCTTCTCACTCTGTGACGTCATTGGACAAGGGACGAAGCGGGGGTCTTCAGCCGCATTTTAAAGAATGTCATTTTCAATTACAATTTTTTCATGATTAAAGATCGATTTGAGGAAAAATAAAAAATACGGGTCTATTATTTTTCACTACTCTATCGATTAAAATTATAAAAAAAAGTCGTGCATGACCTCATTAAGATCGGGACATAATGTTTATGTATAGGTTAAAAACTAAAATGGAGGCTTAAGGTTAAATTGTAACTAAAAATGAAAAATCACTTGAAAAAAAAAAAACTTTGTATTTCGGGATATTAACTCTTAGAATTTGGGGTGGGATCTAGGTCTGCGTTCATCAATTTATCTGTAAATTTATGTATTCTTTTTTTCATTCATAAAAACCTCTCAACAGGATTAAATCCCAATTGCTGAGTAGGTTCACATACACAACAAACAACCATGCCTTAGTAGGATTCGGACCCAAAACCCCGAGCACACTCATGAAAAGAGGCGTTACTCTAAAAATTGAGCCTCCGGACCCGACTTTTTTTATCAAACTTTCGTGTGTGTCTAAATAAATATATCACGGCATATTACCCATTTCTGGGTGTGCCAGTATCTACAACACATGTAGACATCGGTAATGACGATATATTTTACCGTGTGGGCGCTTACCAGGCGTCACCTCAAGGCACTCATAGCTGGTGTGGAGAGTGCACCACAGGGGTCATTTTTGTGCCATTTAAAATTGGAAATATTTGGCACGCGGTGACGGGACCCCATAAATCTATACAAAATATAATAAAATTTTTAGGTATATTAGATGGACAATTTTATGTTCTTCAATATTTAATAAAAGAAACTCCCAAAAAATTATATTTAGAAGAATTTTTCTAAGAAACTACTACTTCCGGTTGTTCAATTGTTACCAAAACCTTTTCAACTCTTCCCAGGAATGTCAAATTGAGGAAAGTGCGGTTAAATATTTTTAAAGTCTTATAGTTTTTGAGGAATCGTGTCTACAACATCCAGACACACATACATACACACATACACACATCCACACGCACACACATCCACACACACCCACACACACAGACATCATTTTAAAAATGTTAAAATCGGATTCTAGGAACCTTAAATCGTGCTTATTCAATAAAATCTGGATATGCGAATTTTAACATGAATCCAATACCTCTCTTAGCGAGAGGTAAAAAGAATTGTTTAGAGATTTTTATATTCTTTAATATTAGTAATATGAGAATGTTTTAAAAAATTATATTTAGAAGATAGTTTTCAAGAAACTACTAGTTCCGGTTGTCCAATTGTTACCTTAACCTTTCTAGTTCTTCCCAATAATGTCAGATTAAGGAATACGTAGTTATTGGTCTTTAGTCTTATAGAATTTGAAGAAAATCTGAGATAATTAATAAGCTCAAAAATCTGGCTTCTAATTAATATCTTTTCAGTTCCACTTCCCCCTGAATTTATTTCTCATTTGCTCTTCCCTTTCTGCACGTTTCCCGATTCTCCACATCAGTCAATCATCACTTTTCCTTCTCATTCATTCCTCATTGAGTAATAGACCTAATACATTTCAAACTGCAAGTTTGAAAACAAAGGGAAATGGCGTCACTCCCGGTCACGTGACCGACACGTGTGGGCTTGCGCCATTCGACACGGGGTAAAAGCTGTGTTGGCGGTTTGTGGGAATTAAGGGCGCTTAACGGTTAGCTTAGCTGGGCTTAGAGCTTTAGGGATACAAGGGTGTTAGTTTAAAATTATGAGGATTGCTTTGGATGGGGATTTAATATCGGGATTATAAGTTTATGATTTGGGTCTGATCAAAAAATTGCACGTTTAGCAGGCATACAAATTTTACAATTTTTGTCATTTTTGGCAACATAAATTAGCAGGTTTTAATTTTTTGATTAATAGATTGACCAAATCTTTTTAAACAAAACAGGCTTTGATATTGATATGTCATCATCATTACCGATATCTGCGATAAAGCAGATTGTGGCACACTCAGAAATGGGTAATACGCCGTGATGATATATTTATTTATTTATAGAGATAATGACACTATAATTTATAGAGTATTCTAATCGTATAGGCTAAGGTACTAAGGAAACCAGTTGACAAATTCCAATGTTTATAACATAGTTTGTAAATGACACATGTCAGTTTCAAAAATCAACAGTTTTAGTGACATTCTGATAGCTTTTTCTGGGAAGTATATTTAATCTTTCTTATGGGTGTATTCTAAACAAAATCCGTTATATGTAAACGGACCGTTAAAAAATTTGGCGAATCGAGTCTCTTGACATATAACAAAAAATTGAATTTTGTGTGTCAATCTACTTGATTTGTTAAATTTTTTAACGGTCCGTTTACATGTAACGGATTTTGTTTAGAATACACCCATTATTGTTTTATTAATTAAATATTTGAAATTATAGGTAAAATTGTGGTAAAATGCATATATCCATCAGAAATACCGCCAATCTGGTTAATGAATTGGAAGAATCTCTGACATTTAGAAACTTCGTTATACAATGAAAAATAGATATAATTAAAATTATTATTATTATTATATATCTGTAATATTTTGTTATAAAACGATGGTTCGAAAGCGAAGTGCAATACAATACTTATATAGCCTAATATGGAAATGGCGAGAGGTCTTGTGCTGGCCACAACAGATTTTTTCCTAGGGATATCGCTCAATTGCGGCTGTAGTCACGTGTTTCGCTCTTATTAGAGCTCATTAGTATTGATAGAAAAGGTTCCTTGACTGGATATAGTGATGAGGTAATAAAAATTTCTGGATTGCAGTTCCATAGGTGTGGTTCACGTAGAACATTTGTTCTTAGTTTTTTTTATAAAAGTTTTATATAATTTATTTTATTTATTTTTTTTTGCCATGTATCTAAAAATTTTTTAATTCTCATCTCCTGAGGAAGGCTCATGTGGAGCTCGAAACCGGTTGACCCGAGAATTTAAATAAAATTTTGTGACTGCAATCCAGAAATTTTTATTACCTCCTCATTAGTACCTAATGCTCCGCCTTCTTTCAAAATAATTTTAAAAAATCAAAAAGGGCTTATAACGTAAACTACTATTCAGTCATAATGAGTATAGTAAACCGTACAACAAATATTATAAAACTAATCTGTTTCTTTTCAGGATCGTTCGCAACAAAGCAGCAGAAAAAGCCAAACACGTCCACCATCAACAAACCGCCTCCACGACACCCACGCCCTCTGGAGCGGGTGGTACCGCAGCCCCAGGTCCGGGAAGTGGTGGTGGAGTTTCTGTTATCGCCCACGCACCCGCTACCCAGTTAGAACCCAGGCCGCAAGCCTACAGCATAAATGGAATACTGGGGATTCACCATCAAGATCCAAACCATAACAGCATCAAGAGGAAAAGGGTGGAGGACCATGGTAAGTCGAAATATTTTTTGGGGGGAGGTTGGTTGGTTTTACTTCTCGGTGTATATCACATTTATACACTCTTATCCGACGATATAACCAATTATTACAGATGTACCGACTACCTACTATTAGTCGGTTAAGCTGACTATCTGGCCACTTTTCTAGTCCGCGATTAATCGGGGAATACTCGGTAAAAACACCAATTAATCGATTTAGTATTTAATAAGCTACAATAAGGCACAGAAATAGTTTTGATTAGTAAATTAATTAGTAAAAATATTTATTTACCATAAGTCTAATATAACAAAAAGAAAAGTAAAACAAAACAGACAATTTTCCTTTTTACCTCTCGCTAAGAGAGGTATTGGATTCATGCTAAAATTCGCATATCCAAATTTTATTGGATAAGCACGATTTAAGGTCCCTAGAATCAGATTATAACATTTTTAAAATGATGTCTGTGTGTGTGTGTGGATGTGTGTGTGTGTGTGTGTGTGTGTGTGTGTATGTGTGTATGTGTGTATGTGTATATGTGTGGATATGTCTGGATGTTATAGACACGATTACTCAAAAACTATAAGACTTAAAAAATATTTAACTGCAGTTTCCTCAATCTGATATTCCTGGGAAGAGCTGAAAAGGCTTTGGTAACAATTGAACAACCGGAAGTAGTAGTTTCTTAGAAAATTTCTTCTAAATATAATTTTTTGAAAATTTTTGTTATTACAAATATTGAAGAACAAAATTCTCCATCTACTACACTTAAAATTTTTATTATATCTTGTATAGATTTAGAGATAAAGACACTATAATATATAGCAGATTCTAATCGCAGAGGCTAAGTGTTAAAAATCAATAGTTTTAGTGGCTTTCTGATAGCTTTTTCTGGGAACTATATTTAATCTTTCTTATTATTTTATTAATGAAATATTTGAAATTATAGGTAAAATGCATATATCCATCAGAAATACCGCCAATCTGGTTAATGAATTGATAGACATATAGGAACTTCCTCATACACTGAAAAATAGATATAATTAGAATTATATGTGTACAGAAGACATGTTAAATATAATAAAAAAACAATATTTGGTTAAAGTTCTGTAATTTTTTGTTATAAATCGACGGTTCGATAGAGAAGTACAATACAATACTTATATAGCCTTATATGGAAATGGCGAGAGGTCTTGTGGCCACAACAGATTTTTACCTCTGGCTAAGAGAGGTATTGGAATCATACTAAAAGTCGCGAATCTATATTTTAGTAAATAATTACGTTTTAAGGTCACTAAAATCTGATTATAACATTTTTACGATGATGTTCGTATGTATATGTGTGCGTGCATGAGTGTGTGTGTGTGTGTGTGTGTGTGTGTGTGTGTGTATAGATGTCGTAACTACGGCTTCTTAAATACTATAAGACTTACGACAGATTTAACTACGGATTCCTCAATCGGACATAAAAGGGAAGAGTTGATAAGGTTTTGGTAACATACGGACAACCGGAAGTATTAGTGCCTTAAAAACATCTTCCAAATGTAATTTTTTGAAAATATATATTAGAAATAACAATAAAGAATGTAATATATAGAATAAACTGATGTAACAAATCACACAGTCCAAACTACTCCATGGAAACCAATTGACAAATTCAAATGTTTGTAACATAGTTTGTAATTGACAGGTAAATGTTAGTGTCAAAATTCAACAATTTTAGTGACTTACTGAAAGGAATAGAATTAGAATTTTTGTTTGCACAAGAAATGAAAAATGGTATCAACACTTTCAGTTGTTACCTCAAAAGTCATTTTTGCATAAAAAGTTCAAAATTTAAAAAAATCCAATTTTTATGTATATAGATACTCTTCATCATTCTGATTTCAAATTTCGAAACCGCAGGTCGGTATCTCTTTTAGTTTCCGAGATATTTGCATTTAAAGTTATGGCCAAAAATACCCATTTTTGGGTAATAACCCTAAAACGGGTGGAAATACAGACTTGGCGACATCGCCATTCGATTCTACGGATAAAATTACATAAGTATACCAATTTTCAAAATTTTTGAACAACGTATACAATTTCTAGAGCAAAATAACTGAAAATGACCAAAAATCGCAAAATTTCTAAGGGGTACCCCTTACGATTTTTTCAGATTTTGGCCATTTTCAGTTATTTTACTCTGGACATTGTATACGTTGTTTAAAAATTATGAAAATTGGTATACTTATGTAATTTTGCCCGTAGAATCGAATGGTGATATCGGGAAGTCAGTATTTCCACCCATTTTCGGGTTATAACCCAAAAATGGGTGTTTTTGGGATCTAACTTCAAACACAAATATCTCGGGAACAGATAAAGATATCGACCTGCGGTTTCAAAATTTGGAATCAGCGCATTGAGAAGTATCTAAAAGGATATAAATTGGATTTTTGAAAATTTTGAAGTTTTTAGCCAAAAATGGGTATAAGTTTTTTTAGGAGTGTAACTTAAAAATGGATCGAGATATCAACTTGGAAGAATCATCTATCAATTCCACAAATATAACTACATAATTATACGTAAAGAATACTATAGTTTCATATAAAATGAATTTTATGACAACGCCGTTTTTGATGTTACATTATTAACATTTTAGGACGATACATCAATTAACCTTTCATCCCATACTGCAAATAAATCATCACCTATTTCGTTTCTTTGTTAGGTATCGCCTTACTAAAAACATCTAAACAATAGTATCTGTCATCATATATGTAACTATAGACGCTGTATACCATGGAGTGCTTATATCCCACTAGCACTGATATTACGAGGGTTATTCTTATTATTATTTCCATGGTCCGTGCACACGACTCAATGGAACTGGAATCATACACCGTGAGATTTATAAATTTATATTTTGACTATTTCGGTTGACGATTTAGGGTATTAGGGTTATTTATGAGATCAATTCCTTTAGGGTGGTTTTGTTTCACAAGGGGATGTTTTAATTAGACTAAGAGGGGGTGACAATAGTAAATTTTAAACTAGGGTTGCTTACTACAAAATTACTACCCCATTATTTATATACGTAAGTCCTTTTTTCACCAAAATTGTAAAGAAACTTAACAATTTTCCACTACCCAAACTTTAAACTCTCAATCGCCCACTATGCATACACCCCCTTCACCCCGTGTGGATAATTCCCCCCGTGACGTGGTGTGTTAGGGCGCTTCGCCTGCCCTGCCCAATGAAGCGTCACCCCTGGCGTCGCTAAGCAACGCGTGTGGCGGCCGGCTGATTGGTCCGGACGGTCGCCCCCCTCCACCCCACGGGGGCTGCAGGAGAGGGGGAGGCGTCATGCCGAGCCTGATAGCAGGACGGTTTCACGCGGTAACGGGCAGGATTGTCGCGAGAAAGTTAAAGATTGCTGCTGGATGGAGAAAAGTTTTTTTGAGAATTAGGGATGGTTTGGTTGAAGAATGAATATACAATAGCATACAATCAAACTTCAAATTATGCACCGCCATTTTTACCTCTCGCTATATCCAGATTTTATTGAATAAGCACGATTTAAGGTCCCTACAATCCGATTATAACATTTTTAAAATGATGTCTGTGTGTATGTATGGATGTTGGAGGGACGATTCCTCAAAAACTATAAGACTTAAAAAATATTTAACTGCAGTTTCCTCAATCTGACATTCCTGGGAAGAGCTGAAAAGGTTTTGGTAACAATTGAACAACCGGAAGTAGTAGTTTTTAAAAGAAATTCTTCCAAATATTAATTTTTGGGAGTTTTTTTTTTTATTAAATATTGAAGAACTTAAAATTTTCCATCTAATACACTTAAAATTTTAATCATATCTTGTATAGATTTAGAAATAAAGACACTATAATTTATAGAGTAAACTAATCGCAGAGGCTAAGGCACTAAGGAAACCAGTTGACAAATTCGAATGTTTATAACGTAGTTTGTAAATGACACATGTCAGTGTCAAAAATCAACAGTTTTAGTGACATTCTGATAGCTTTTCCTGGGAAGTATATTTAATCTTTCTTATTGTTTCATTAATTAAATATTTGAAATTATAGGTAAAATTGTGGTAAAATGCATATATCCATCAGAAATACCGCCAATCTGGTTAATGAAATGGAATAATCTCTGACATGAAAATGATATAAAATAGATATAATTAGAATTATATGTGTGCAGAAGACATGTTAAATACAATAAAAAACAATATTTGGGTAAAGTTCTGTAATAATTTGTTATAAAACGACGGTTCGAAAGCGAAGTGCAATACAATACTTATTTAGCCTAATATGGAAATGGCGAGAGGTCTTGTGCTGGCCACAACAGATTTTTTATTAACAATTTGCAATTAATAAATAGTTAATGAAAATGAGAAGTGTCAAATAAATTCTTAGAGTTGTTCAATAAAACAGAAAATATTGATTAAATCATTCAAAATTATTCTGTCTCCTTTAAAATAGGCTCCATTTGATGCCGCAAACACTTCCTATAAGATCTTTCTGGTACGGACTTCAGTTCCTTATGCGAATTTTTTTTATGCCTTCAATGGACCCAAAACATCCTCCACGAAATAGTAATTTGGGTTTTGGGAATAAAAAGGAGTCATACGGAGTCAAATATGGCGAGGTATGGTGTTTGATCAATGACATTCTTTAAATTTTTGGCCAAAATTTCGCTTACAATGGTCAATATGATAGTGAAATTTCGGGTGCAAAATTCAACAGTTATGTCCTACAAATCTGGTCTTTTACGGCGAATATTCTTTCTCGAACGTTTCACAACGCCCAGGTAATATTGTTTAGTTAATATTTTCCTCTATAGATGAAATTCCGAAAAGACAAAACCACGATAGTCAGAATAAACAGTCAACATGACTTTTATGGTTTTTCGGCGTGTTATCGAAACACCATTCTGAAGCTTGTGGTTGGTTTGCCTGTGTGTCTTCACCCGTTATGATCATTTCATGAATGTAGGATTCCAAATGGATATTTGAAGC
The DNA here is from genome assembly GCA_943142095.1 of Ophonus ardosiacus. Classification (NCBI taxonomy): domain Eukaryota; kingdom Metazoa; phylum Arthropoda; class Insecta; order Coleoptera; family Carabidae; genus Ophonus; species Ophonus ardosiacus. The sequence goes on from OW964836.1 coordinate 39,642,770, forward strand.
ATATCTTCTTCAACCTGTTTGCGGTGCCGTTTTTGAATAAAATTCAACTCCTTCAGTAACAGTCTTACTTATTAAATTATATTTGAAAGGATAATGACCAATAAAAATACGTCATTTAATTATAAGGTCTTTTTTGTACGCTAATAGGGCTTTGGCGTTTGCCGCCTTTCTCGACTGACTAAGGCTGTATCCGATGTCGTATTTTGGCATTTATTATTAAGGATTTAGGTCTTCTTCACATAAATACAACTCCGAATGGCACACTAATGACATCCATTGGTTTGTATGGCAACACTTCAGAACAACAAGAATGAATTATACAATTCGATTCAATGTGATATTTCAGATTAAATGTTAATATTATATTTCAAAAAATAGAAGCTAAGAATCTATTTTTTGACAATAAATTTGACCTTTTGTACAAATTAACTAAACACGCTGTGTCCGATGTACTTTTATCACCCTAGTATCTAAATCCTACATTTATATGCCCTAAATCTAGTGATTATTTAGGAGTTTAGGAATTAGATTTTAGGGTTTTGCAGGAGCACACTATGCCTTGAAGTTGACGCGCACTAATTAAACAAATCATATTCGTCGCTATAATTTGTACAAAACGTCAAATTTACTGTCAAAAAATAGCTTCTTAGCTTCTGTTTTATGAAATATAATATTAACATTTACTCTCAAGTATCAAATTAAATCAAGGTGTATAATTCATTTTTGTTATTCTAAAGTGTTGCCATATAAACCAATGGATGTCATTAATGTGCCATTCGGAGTTATATTTATGTGAAGAAACCTAAATCCTAAAAACTAAATGCCAAAATGCGACATCGGACGCACCCTTAGAACATGATTTGTTTAATTAATCCTAAATAATGATGTTATTTAGGGCATATAAATTTAGGATTTAGATATTAGGGTGATAAAAGTGCAACATCGGATTCGGCCTAAAGCAAAAAAAAAATCTAAATATCTTAATATACATTCCTACTAATGAACGCTAAAGTTTTCTCTATTTTCTTCGTTACTTCCTGTAACGGACTATCACCACTTTGAACTGAAGATGAAAGAGCGACCGTGTCGTCCACCTGCGTCGGGACGCCTCGGCGTCATATCGCACGGGCCATTTGAAGACGCGCGACGCCTGTGAACAGAGCGCCATTGTAGACGCGCGCTCATTGGAACAACGGCGACGTTAATGTTGGCGTCCAAGTACAACCAAATCAGAGAATCAAAAGAAAAGGAGTTGAATTCCGACGATCAGATAAATTACTCTAAATAGAGGAATGTAGACATTGACACTTAAGACGACTTTATAGCAGTCGTCAAAATGATGTAAAGCATGGGTAAATCTGAACCAGAAGTTGACCCTTAAAATACCGATCGAACTATTATCACCAGTCATTTGGTCCACAGTTTTTTTTTAAGTTTTAATCTAGGGGTCTATTCAGAACTCAATATTTGTGTTCTCCTTATGGTCTTTATGGTTGTTATGTACTGTAAAGATTGTTAAAATCAAATTTGGTATTCTCAGAACTGAAGGTGGTTACCGTCAACAATTGTTACGTGTTTTGACAGTCTTTATTATAACGACTGCTAAAACTATGTATTTATGGTTGTTATCAGGTTGTTATTTCTAATATTTGACATGTGACAGATTATTACATCAATCAAATATTATTAATAATGGCCTTTTTCTAAATATTAGGAGGATGCAGTTTATTATTCGCATGAATCCTGCTTCGACTTAAATAATGATAGTATAAGAACGATAAAAACCGTCGTGGACGAAAGTTACTTTTGACGTAAATACATATTTCTTTGAAAATATTATATTCTGTGGTAGGTATTCGTGAAAACCTTGTTATTTATTGTGGTGCTAATGTGTGCTTTTTCTTCAATCAAAATTTTAAAAAAATCTTTCCATAACTTTTCAGTCACGTTGGGATCAGTGGTAGGAATTAACATACCCGTTCTAAATAATTTAGAAGTTTTCAAATATGACACAAATATCATATTCTTCTTTAGTTGTTTTGGCAGAATGTTTGCATTTTAAATATAATTGGCAACACATTATTAAAAGAATAAAACGTTGACATATAAGATTAGGTTAAGTTCATATATGCATAATGAAGTTAGCTATTGTCAAATAATCTGGTTCACTCACAAGTATTATTTTGTAAAGATTGTCAATAATACCGACGTAGGTTCTGAATTGACAAATTCATAAAGATTGTTACAAATGTCTTTATAATAACAATCTTTATATCCGCAACAACCTTTATGACTGTGTTTCTCTGAATAGGCCACCTATATATTTAAAGTAGCCGAAGGAAACCATTTGTGCGTGTTTTATAATTTGTTGAAAATGAAAACCGGCCGAACTATTACGAGTTTGGTCTCGTAACTATTAAAGCCTTCATTTTTGACTGTTGATATTAATTAGATTTTTAGACTTTTGATAAAAATATGACGTACAAGCAGCTGAGCATATTTGACGTGTTGCCAAGTACAAGAAGGCTATGGATATGTGCATGTTCTTCATTTGTTTGTGTCACGGTTAAAATAATAACACTAAAAATTAGAATAGATATTTTCTCGCTAATTTAATGCGTGCCACCTTCACATGTATCACTCTAAATATAGACAGAAACACGAATGATAAATGCATGAAAGAAAAATAAGGTTTCGCCGTAAAGGTCAGGTAGCTAGATTATTTTTTTACTTTGGAATATACATTGCTGAATACTTGTTACAAATTTATGGGGGATGCACAATAGACTAAGTTTTACTGATAAAATTGTACCCGGAAACGTAGATACAAGCTCTTGGAAGAGTAATTATCTACCTTAATAATTTTAGCGAGAAATGTAGTCAATATATTGGTATTTTTATTTTTTGACGCACATCGACGTATCGTAGCCTACTGCGACTTCTTCAGGATGACTACAAGAGAAAGAGATTACAAATAAATACATTTCAAGATTTCTAGTAAGCTTATAAATAGTAAATTTTATTATATCTTCTATAAATTTACAGATAAAGACGCTATAATGTATAGAACACCAGTTCACAAATTGAACAGTTTGTAACATAGTTTGCAAATGACAGATAAATGTTAGTGTCAAAAATCAACAGTTTTAGTGACATTCTCAAAGCTTTTGTAAATAAATAAATATACCATCCCGGCATATTACCCATTGCTGAGTGTGCCACAATCTGCTTTATCGCATATATCGGTAATGATGATGACATATTTGTACCGTGAGGGCGCTTACCAGGCTTCACCTCACGGGCACTCATTGCTGGCATGGAGAGTGCACCACAGGGGTCATTTTTGTGCCATTTAAAATGGGGTCCCGTGGCCGTGTGCCTGAGTGTCTGGTCGCGAATCTGGGGAACCGGGTTCGATCCCGACCGACGCCAAATATTTCGAAAGCTTTTGTGGAAAGTACATTTAATCTTTCTTAGTGTTTAGTAATTGAATATTTAAAATTATAGGTATTAGCCATAAGAAATACCGCCAATCTTGTTAATAAAGTGGAAGAGTCTCTGACTATAACATTTAGGAACTTCCTCATACAATGAAAAAAATAAATAGGTATAATTAGAATTGTATGAGTGCACTAGCCATGTTAAATACAATAAAAAACAATATTTGGGTAAAGTTCTGTAATTTTTTTTATTATAAAACGACGTTTCGATAGTGCAGTGCAATACAATACATACTTATATAACATAAAATGTAAATGGCGAGAGGTATTGTGCTAGCCACAACAGATATTTAGGCTGTATCCGTTGTTACACTTTTATCACCCTAATATCTAAATCCTAAATTTATATACCCTAAATCTAGTGATTATTTAGGATTTTATTAATTAGATTTTAGGGTTTTGACGTCCGTCGGGTTCGATCCCGACAGACGCCAAATATTTCCAATTTTAAATGGCACAAAAATGACCCCTGTGGTGCACTCTCCACACCAGCTATGAGTGCCCGTGAGGTGACACCTGGTAAGCGCCCACACGGTAAAATATATCGTCATCATTACCGATATCTACATGTGTTGTAGATACTGGCACACCCAGAAATGGGTAATATGCCGTGATATATTTATATGGGTTTTGCGGGAGCACACTATGCCTTGAAGTTGACGCGCGCTAATTAAACAAATCATAATTTGAACAAAACGTTAAATTTAATGTCAAAGGATATCTTCTTAGCTTCTATTTTATGAAATATAATATTAACATTTACTCTCAAGTATCAATTTGAATCGAATTGTTTAATTCATTTTTGTTGTTCTAAAGTGTTGCCATACAAACCAATGGATGTTATTAGTGTGCCATTCGGAGTTGTATTTATGTGAAGAAGATCTAATTCCTAAATACTAAATGCCAAAATGCAACATCGGACACAGACTACGTAATAAAATTTGTTACATTAGTGGAATCAAAATCACCATCAAGAAATTCGTCTGTGTTTGACGGTTAACAATAACTCGTAACTTGTCACACTGATATAGCCGTAGCAACTTCATCTTGTAGCTCCCTTTTCGTCTTAATATCATTGCGTCCCCTCAGAAGGGTGTTTTCCCTTTTGTCCTTATCATAAACCTTATACAGTTCGCACATAAAGTCCAGTATCCTTTCTCACTCGTAGCTAACGTCTCATGCATACCAGCATGCCAAACGAATATATAAACATATGTCGCGAACGGATGACAATCGGGAAATTATACAAAATGGCTGATCATGGAGACTGCATCCTGAGAAGCAGACGTTTAAAAGGGTGGATAGGTTGTATAGTAAGCGTTATCGAACATAGCTATTATCATTTTTTAAATTCTAAATTGTTGAGTTAATTTGCGATTATTGCTGTCTTCCACCAAGTTTCTGGTGCCTACTGTTAAAATTTCACACAAATCTGACAAAAAGTTTATGTTTTATACTAATCTAAAGAAAGCTGTTTTCTGTTGTTCTGTAAATATGGAGAAAAAAGAATTTCGAGTGTTAATTAAACATTATTTTTTATGTGGAAAAACAATTTAGAAAACCCAGGAAATGTTACGTAAATATTATCCTGAATGTATTGCGTCCCATGGAATGATTTGTAAGTGGTTTTCTGCTTTTAAAAGTGGTCATATGAGCACAGATGATGCAGAACGTCTGGGACCGTCATTTACTGTAACTATTCGAGAAATGGCTAATAAAATCCATGCCCTAGTAATTAGCGATCTTCGATTAAAAGTACGTGAGAGAGCTAATGAAGTCAACATTTCAACCGAACGGGTATGCAATATTTTGCATGAACGTTTACATATGAAAAAGCCATTCGCAGGATGAGTGCCGCGGCTACTTAATTCATATCAAATGCGCATTCGCGTTAAAAATTCAGAAGAATGTTCGGTTATTTTCAAACGTAATCTAAGGGAATTTTTCAGCCATTGTACGTCAGAAACTAAAATGCAGTCGAAACAATGGACTTCTCTTGAGGAACGTGGTCCCAAGAAGGCAAAAACCATTTTTTCGGCCAGTAGGATCATGGCCACAGTATTTTGGAATTCGAAAGGTGTGATCTTTATTAATTGTTTCCAAAAAGGAAAGACGATAACTGGCCAATATTATACTGATTTGTTGACACGTTTTGATGCCAAACTAAAGAGAAAACGACATCATTTGATGATGAAAAAAGTGTTGTTCCATTACGATAATGCGTCTTGTCATTCGTCCGCTGTTGGTACAATAAAATTAGTCGAATTGCATTACGAGGTGCTGCTTCATCCGCCATTTTTGCCAGATCTGGCTCTGTGATTTCTTCTTATTTCCAAATTTAAAAATATGACTCGGTGGAAAGAGATTTCACACTAAAAAAAGGGGATATCCGAGACATACATATTTTGAAGAGTTGCCGAAAGATTACTTTGAAAAATAAAATACTTGTAAAGAAAGAATTATAATTTTTAGAAATGTAGTATTGGAGTTATCGTCGGAGAAAAATTTGTCACACACGGACACACACACACGGACACACACACACACACACGGACACACACACTTACAGACATCATCTTAAAAATGGTATATTCGTATTGTAGGGACCCTAAAACGTGCTTATTCATTAAAAACTCATCACCGAATTTTTTGACCAACGACAATACCTTCCTTACTTAAAGGTGACGGAAGGTAAAAAAGGTAGTATTATTCCAATTATTAACAAATACTTATGTTTCTTTTTAATTTTTTTCATACATATTAACAATAAATCATTTACCAACGAGTAATATCATCTACAACCATCAATCATTTTTCGCATATTTTCTCTTAAGCTCGTAGTTCACTCTCATTCTATGATACATACTCCCCCTTCCCTTTGTCGCAAAGCAGTGTGCTTTTCCGGGAGCATGGAGGAGTCACGTGACTACCGGAAGTGCCGTTGGTTCCGGCCGGAAACGGTCGCCCGGAGCCGACCAGATTCTGGAACGTATTGTGATGAACTACTACTGCTGGCATTCTAGACCTTGTATTACAGTTAGTAGGGACAGCCAACCGGACTACCCGGAGTTATGTTTTATGAGGGCACTAGATACAGTGGCGTAGAAATGGGAATTTAAATGGGGAATTTGACTTGGTTTATTACAATGGTCAGTCCTGCTTCGAATATTTTTGGGGATCAAAATAATATTAGTTACTGAACTATACGGGAATGTGAAAAAGGTGTAGTAGGTATTAATACGAGGGTGGTTTGACGGAAGAGTGACTTTTCAATAAAATTATAGAGTCTTTATCTCTAAATCTATACAAGATATAATAAAATTTTTAATTGTATTAGATGGAGAATTTTATGTTCTTCAATATTTAATAAAAAAAACTCCCAAAAAATTATATTTAAAAGATTTTTTCTAAGAAACTACTACTTCCGGTTGTTCAATTGTTACCAAAACCTTTTCAGCTCTTCCCAGGAATGTCAGATTGAGGAAACTGCAGTTAAATATTTTTTAAGTCTTATAGTTTTTGAAGAATCGTGACTACAACATACAGATATACATACATACATACATACATACATACATACATACATACATACATACATACATACACACACACATACACACATCCACACACACACACACACAGACATCATTTTAAAAATGTTATAATCGGATTGTAGGGACCTTAAATCGTGCTTATTCAATAAAATCTGGATATGCGAATTTTAGCATGAATCCAATACCTCTCTTAGCGAGAGGTAAAAAAGGTAGTATTATTCCAATTAATAATATGAGTTCTGAAAGATATTTTAATAATTATTTGTTAATAACTTTATAAATATGGGTAAACTACTGGAAACTACCCTTGAATCTCCTTTTCTTAGCAAATCCATATAAAAATGTAGTTAATCATTCTGTAATACAAAAATCACTATTAACCATTTACGAATTTCACATGCTCTGACTATCTCTTTCTATCTCACAATCCCTACGTGTTTATCTAACAATACCAAGCATCAGTATAATGCTAGTACAACACAGCCACTCGATTTATTTCGAATATAGCATTCATCCTTGTCACACCAACGCAGGCTCCTATAATGCGTCCTTGTCTAGGTCCATAGGGACCAGTCAATATAATCGCAATAACACTGCTGCTACAATGGACCAGACAAGTAGAGATTATTACGAATATAGAATTGTTTCGAGAAGATTGTAACAACACTTAACAACCAAAAACAACAAAATTATTATTTAAATATATTTTATCTACAGTCTATATAATGTTGAGGGATGTCACTTGGCTATATTCTTAATGGGAACGTTTAGTCAGGAACTAATGGCGCTGTAATTACTTACACAATTTACCACCTCCACAAGTCAATCTGACATATGACTGCTCTGTCAATATATTACATAACCAAACAAAATGCCGTACGGCTGTGTAAAAGAATACAGATATAAAATAGAACATTCATTTACAAAAACGAAATTACAAAGTGTTTAGATCAGATTGAAGCAATAGCTCAAGAAGAATGAAAAATAACAGTAAATTAAAATTTAAAAATATAATCGTTATTTATTGAGTAGTACTGTAAGTACAAAGTGTACATATTATTATTTTTATCTTCGGTCACTTTTAGGTAAGGAAGATATTGCCTTTGGTCAAAAAATTCGGTGATGAGTTTTTAATGAATAAGCACGTTTTAGGTTCCCTAAAATACGATTTTACTAGTGTTACAATATATCTTTTGTGTGTGTGTGTGTGTGTGTGTGTGTGTGTGTGTGTGACAAAATTTCTTCGACGACAACTCCAATACTACAATTCTAAAAATTATAGTTTTTTCGTATTCCCTTTCCTTACTTACATATGAAGAGTTAATTAGATTTTGGTTATAATTGGTCAACCGGAAGTTCCCTTATTTGAAGTTCTTAACAGTTTTTCCTGAAAAAACGCAGTTAAATATCATTTTTTGACATTTTATGTGATTATCAATATGAAAGAATATATTATTCTCTATACGGTTTGATTATACATTTTCCTTCATATCAATAGATATGGAGTTAAAGAATTATAAATAGATTAACTTTCAAAAATCAACCAGTTTTGCTATAATTATAGAAACATTTGATATATTTAAATAATTCCAACTGACAGATGTCAGTGTCAAGTTCAATTTACATAATGTATGTTCATATTATAATTTTATTGGATTTATAGTAACTTTCAGTATGGAATTTGTAAAACATAATATATGTTCGCGTTAAAATTTTGCTGGATATATAGAATCTTTTCCAAGGAACTTTTGGTATGGAGTTTGTATAAAATACATAATGTATGTTCGTGTCATAATTTTATTGGATTTATAGGACCTTTCGGTATGGAATTTGTAAAAAATAATATATGCTCGAATTGAAATTTTACTGGATATATAGAATCTTTTCCAAGGAACTTTTGGTATGGCATTAGAATCTTATCCAAGGAACTTTTGGTATGGCGTTTGTACAAAATACATAATGTATATTCGTGTCATAATTTTATTGGATTTATAGGACCTTTTGGTATGGGATTTGCACAAAGTATATTAAATTGACGGAAGGTCTTGTGCTGGCCACAACAGATTTTTCGTTATGGTAGAGCACCCCATTGTGGCGACATCAAGTAATTTACGTAACAAGACCTGAAAGTGATACTTTACTGGGTGAGCGAGCCGCAGGCGAGCTTTGGAAGCTTGTGAGCCCAGTATAGACACTTTCAGGTCATGTTGGGTACAATATTTTTTTGCGATCCTGAAAAAAGAATAAAAAAGTATTATTTTATTTTTTACTGCGAGCAAATAAGATATAAATAAACAACTGATCTCCATGGAAACATTTAGCTTTACCGGTCCCGGGATGGGTCGAGCTAGCTCAGCAAAGAAGGACTTTCCGGTCTAAATAGTGATCAAAAAGAGCTCATTTTCTGGGCGATCGCGAAAAAACTCATTTTTGACCAAAAATTAATTCTCTATGCTGAAAAGTATTGTTGATGGTAGATTGAAAACAGTCCAAAATATTTGTATTAGCTTCCATTATTACTTCCATCCATTTCAAATTTAAAACAAATACATCGAGCAATGAAAAACGATAGCTGTGTTTCATTATAACTAAATTTAAACTAAATTTACATCCTGTCGAAATCAATAACGCGCTATTATCCTGCATTCAACAAGAGCAACATAAAACACAATGGACAATACCCCGTATTTGTGTATAAAATATAATCACTATTCTAAATTACTCGATTGCCGGCTTCCACGTTCGTGTGCTACAGATAACTGGACAGTGGCTATTCCATTTAAATCTGCGTACATTGTACAGTCAAAGGGAGAAAGGGCTTCCCCAGAGGGTACAGTCAGGGTTTTAAGCTGATTAATCCGATGATACACAACGCCCCGACAAGGGATAGTGTTTTAAATTCAAATTAATATGAGCGGGGTTGTAATTGTGTTATCTAATTTGGTGGATGGATATCTGAATTACAAGGGGCGGGAAGTGTCAATTATATGTGCAAATCAAATGTATCATCACGCATTTTGATGATTACCTAATGTCTTGCTAATGATTTATCAAAGCAACAATTTTAAATGGTAACATAACAATAGTTATCACAAATATAGAAATTCTAAAGAACTGTTTCTATGGAATGATTAGGTAGATCAAATAATATTACTAAAGTAATGACGTCATACACTACTTCGTTTACATGGGATACTAATTAACAAGGCGCGAGCAGTCATCTGACTTTGTTGGTCGTCGTTCTTGACAAGCAGATTTGGGGCCTGTGACAGAATGCCAGCAGGTGTCAAATGTTATCATTTTTCATTTCAAATTTCATGATTTTCCAATTTCACGTGATTTATTTAACTCGCCAAGTAAAATCCGTACAAAAAAACCACGTGAAATTTTGAATTAAAATTTATGAAAATTGAAAAATATTTCAAGATTGGCTTATTTGTAGAGCATCTGTTGGTCTCTAAAAATACATAATTTAATTAAAGATTGATGACAAAGGAAATATTTCAAAAAAATTAATAGTTTCTTTAAAAAAATCTTCTAAATATTATTTTTTGAAAATTTCTGTTAGTACTATTATTGAAGAACATAAAATTATACATCTGATACATTTAAATTTTATATTATATCTTGTATAGATTTAGAGATAAAGGCACTGTAATATATATAGTATAATCCAATCGCAGAGGCTAAGGCACTAAGGAACCCAGTTGACAAATTCAAATGTTTATAACTTAGTTTTTTTGTGACAGATGTCAGTGTCAAAAATCAACAGTTTTAGTGACATTCTGAAAGCTTATATATAATTAGAATTGTATGTGTGCAGAAGACATGTTAAATACAATAAAAATAATATTTGGGTAAACTTCTGTAATGCTTTTGTTATAAAATGATGGTTTGATAGCGAAGTGCAATACAATACTTACAAAACATAAAATGGAAATGGCGAGAGGTATTGTGCTGGCCACACAACATATTTTTTTGCGGCTCTGTTTGGACAGTGCAGTAGACACTCCTCACTCCACACTCATTTTAAAGGTTTTTTCAGGTTGATGACGTAAGTCTTCTGCCTATTCATTTTCACTATACAAAACAACTGTTACGTATTTATTAAGTCCAGTAATAACTAGATTAAACCTTATTTGATAATAATATTTGGAGGATAAAATATATCTCGAAACTTTTGTTACATAAAATTACTATATTCTAGCGTTAAGAGTGTTGTGTGACACATATGTAAACATAAAATTACCCTGTTTTTGTTAACAAGATATATCGGATATCATGCATTGATGTAGACCGTAGAGGATTCGGCAATTGATTGAGATTAGTCCCTTAGGACAAGACACGTACTCACATACGCAGAGGACAACGTTGGCTTCTATAGGAGCTTCGCGAAACTAGAGAAGTGAACATAGAAAGAGGATGTTTTAATTATGACTAGGAATAAAACTTTTATCCTGTTTATATTTCCCGCTAGAGAAATTCCATAGCAAAACAGTTGACTTCCAGGTAGCAACCAAACAATCACTTATTATTACCCACTCTGACACTTATGTCTATTGTGCTCCAAACACTCGGCTTGTGAATTTATATACCTAAGCCGTGTATATGAGCAATAAGAGCTTGTTTTCTGCTGCCGACGAGAGAGGAGATAGATAGCTGACATTTGCCTGTTCGACTCCCCTTCTATAGGGATACAACCCCTGTATAGCGCATAAAGTGGAGTCAATACAGCGAAATAAAAGTCTAGTCGACCGAGAGAATCATGGAGATATTGGTTCGTGATTGAATAGGGTTCACAATAATTTTCAGAAGAATATGTTTATTAAATTTATTATTTCTGGTAAGGTATTTCTTGTAAGGTGTTACAGTCAGACAAAAAAAGTCTCCGTACGGTAATAAGTTCAATCATCACGGCATGTTATCCATTTCTGAGTGTGCCACAATCTGCTTTATCGCAGATATCGGTAATGATGATGACTTTTTACCTCCCGCTACACTAGGTAAGGGAGGTACATATATGGATCGTGCTAAAAATCACATATAAAGATTTTAGTGAATAAGCACGTTTTGATGTCCCCAGAATCCGATTTTACATTTTTAGAATGATGTCTGTAGGTATGTATATGTGTGTGTGTGTGGATCGTGTGGACACGATTACTCAAATACTATCAATCAGAAAATTTTGAAATTTTGTATACTCATTCTATACTAATGTGGGAAGAGCTCATTAGTTTTTAGTGTATATCGGATAACCGAAAGTATCATTTATACAAGCTTTTAACAGTTTTTCTTGTAAAAAAATCATTGAATTTTTTAGCAACTTTTACCAATACAAATAAAATATAATGGCACAATCTTCAATTCTACGATAAGCATTTAGTAAATAACTTGAAATAACTTTAAATATTGAATTATAAAATAATTTATTTTTGTACATCTCTTTGCCTCTGCGTCAAACAAAAACAATACTTTAATAACAAATTTGACATATTTAAATAAATGTCACTGTCACGAAGCGATTACATTAAAATTAATAATGAAACCGTGTTAAGAAGAATTGTAATGAAATTAAGGTTTGTAAAAATAATATATTTTCCATCATACATAAATATTAGATATACAGGATAATTCGATTTAAGTTTGATGTTTGCATTATTATATATCAAACAGCTCTCAATAAAAACGTGATTTCAAAGTGTTAAATAATAGTTTGCAACTACACATTTAGGAAAGGGATTATGTACGGCGAAGAATTTACACAGATTGCGTTTTAGAGCATAAGGAAGTTGGTGCTGATTTTGACAATAATGTGTGTGTGACGATTTTTCTTTAAAATATATTAATGATCCAAAACTTCGCAAAGTTGGTATTTGCTCACAGAATTTTCAGGAAAAACAATAAAATACAATCCAAAATTTCGTATTACAAACTTTTCTATTTATTGGAACAAATTAGATTTTGGGATGTGATACTTTACTTAAAGCTCATTGCTATTTTAAACATGGAATTTGCGGGAGGTCATGTGCTGGCCACATCAGATTTTTTTTACCGTATGGGCGCTTACCAGGCGTCACCTGACGGGCACTCATTGTTGGCGTGGAGAGTGCACCACAGGGGTCACTTTTGTGCCATTTAAAATTCAAAATATTTGGCACCAGTCGGAATCGAACCCTGTTTACCAGTTTCGCGACCAGTCACTCTGGCACGCGGCCAAGGGACCCCATAAAGAAATATAATATTTCGATAGGTTTTCTTTGGTTTTTCCACCAGTAACTAAGCGAGAAGCCATTGCATCTACCAAATTTTTAGACACCAATGGTTTAGTCTGCCATTCTTCTTGTAATTTGTTGCTATATTCTTTTTTGATTCATATTCTTGTTTTTGTTAAGAATTTTCCGCCTTTTCCCAATAGGGTTAAAGTTCGGAGACTGTGGTGGATGAGTAAGCTTGTTTTTAATAGATATTATAAAATAGTTATTCACTTACACGTCGCCAATTATATGTCAAATTATTCTAACGCGTGAAATTAAAATATTTTTAGGCCCTTTGCTTTTAATTTGCTTTTTGATTTGTACTGTTTGACAAAATTTTGAATCATTGGTCAGTATTGAAGGCCCCTAGTTCTTGTAGAAAGCATGTTAAACAAAAATTATTGCCAGATTTTTTATCTAAAGGGTCAGTTCTATCATGAGTTAAGCGTTGTATACTTACTTACATAACACCCTGTATAATAACGTAATATAAAGCTTTTCGTTTCGCATTAAAAAAAAATATTAAATATAGGTGAGATTCAATGGGTTGTATTAGCGTGTTTTAAGCTAAAACAGTCCTTTGTCAAAAATATTTTGCCAACTTTGTAATACCTGTCAGAAAAAAGTGAGAGACCAAAGGATCAAATAAAGAAAAGATATTATTAACAGAAGTAAGAAAAAAAGGACAAATGTCAAAACTGATCAAAACGGGGGTTGAGATATTTTAAAATTCATTAATATTCAGGTATGAAATATTTGACACATAAAATTTGACATATTTCTAACCTAATTTTGCAATAATGTGTTTCCTTTTACACCTTCCATTTACAATAATACTTCCTCATTTGACTAAAGGATATCTGAATGGGGTATTCCACTCAATTTTTTTTATTATTTTAAATAAAACTTCATTCAGTTTTGAAGCAATTCATAGTATTAAAAAATCTTAATTGTTCCTAGTTTCAGAGTATTTTACTTTCGAGAAATCAGTGTAACGTCACATTTCCTCTATACTTGTCTTTCTCACACACACTGTTCTGAGTACGGTGCGAGAGAAGGATAACAATTGTATGACGTCAATTTTCCCTTTTAGCAAATGTGAAATATCTCGTAAAGTAATTATTTAAAAAATCTTTTCATTGTTTTAACTATTATTTATTGAGCCATACTTTATGTTAAATTGAAATTTTCTTAATTTTGTTGTTATGGTGGAATACCCCATTACTTTTCCCTGTGGTAAAATTTCTAAATCACAATTGAATCTCATTGATACATGTGGAAAATATTACAATGTTGCCATATACTCAATACAAGTTTTAATACAGACCTTAAAACAACCCACTGAATTCCACTCATTGGGTTTTAAACATCTATTTTTCCTAAAATAGTTTGAAATGATCGTTGTACGGAGACTTTTTTGTTAAGTACACTAAACTTTCCTCGCCGTCTCTTTGTCTATAATTTCTATACATAACTGTTCGTCCTTTCTTGATTACATGTTGATGAACGGATGTCATCCTTAGCTCATTCCTTATCCTTTATCCTGCAAATTACTTGCAGACCAATGCAAGCAAAGCAAAGGCAAGACGAACTCTTCCACTTAAGTTAGTAACAATCGCACTGGACATTGTCTTAACACAAAGCCGTTCTGCCCGATGGACAGTTCCGGTCAAGTTTCAACTCCTTAACGACTTCCTAGCAACAATGCCCCACAAGACTTAGATAGCCATTGTTGAGGAATTGTTTTTGTTGTGAATAACTAAGAATAGCAAAGTTTGGGCTTAGTCAAGATGTATGTTACTGTAATTAATGCTCGTTGTTGAAGAACTATAGTGGTTTGGAATTAACTTGTGAATAAGTGTATAAGTGTATTGAAGAGTACAACAATAATAAAGTTTCATAAAGAGAAATCGTTATGCAATGTCCCCTATTTTCTATTTATTTTCCTGCTTATATTAAATAACATTATCCAATCGAACACCCCATATTTTTACCATCACTTACAGACAAATCTTTTAGTAAGTCAACTAGCGATCATTGCTCACTCAACCACACTAACGTGAATTTATCAACTCACTACATCTTTGGGTCTTTCCCTATAGTGAAAATGAAATGGCAGAAGACCTTTTTTACGCAATTTGAAATTATTTGAAATAATTGTAGTTCATTTTTATACCGGTACGTTGGCATGACAATGTTTACATTAAATTTTATATCGATCGAATATCTATCCTGTCACTATTGTAACTTGGTTGTCAGTTTACATTCATATAAAGCTTAAAAAAGCAATTTCAAAAACTAACCTTGTCATTAACTATTTCGAATGGGAATTGTGGGCCATTAATTCCGTTGAAAGCCGTTCAAAAGGTATTTTTTTTCAAATATTTCTCTTGTTATCAATGTTTAAACTATGTATTTTTAGAGAGGAGCAAATGCCTGCAAATAAGCAAATCTTGACAAGCAGATATGGGCACCCGTTTCAGAATGATAGCTAGTAATCACGTACATAACTTACAAATGTCATAAATTTTAATTCAAAATATCAAGATTTTGTAAGTTCACGTGGTTTCTTTGTCACCAGGTGCGTGGACTTTACTTGGCGAGTTACATAAATCACATGAAATTTGGAATGAAAAATATTGACATTTGACATCTATGTATGTACACGATTACCATTACTGTTCTAAATAATTTTCATTTTTGTTACTTCTGTCGCTAGTGTTAGATTTTTAAAAAAAATATGTTAGGGTTAATCCCGGGATCCCGGGATCTAGATTTTTTATCCCAGGACCTCGAAACGGGATCCCGATCCCGAAAATTGGAAACCCTACAATGGATGTCATTAGTGTGCCATTCATAGTTGTATTTATGTGAAGAAGACCTAAATCCTAAATACCAAAATGCGACATCGGACACAGCCTTAGAAAAGAGTTGATTGAATGTCATGTTAATTTGTTTTTTCTTTGTTTCAGATGAAAATCGGGATATCAACGGCCACCAAGAAGACGAATTGAAAAGACAGAGAACGCAGTATAATGGTGTTAGTGATCCATTGTATTCAAATGTAAGTCAATTATTTTATTGTTTTTAATAATTAAATCTAGGCGATAAAGATTAATTTTATGATCTGCCTGCGACATAATATGCACAATTTGTGAGCGGTAAATATGAAAACAAATTGAAAAACAAAGAACCATCATATATAAACAAACAAATAAACAATGCAAGGTCGCCTCGATCCCGTTGGTGTGAACATATACGCGGTTAGTCATTCCAATGCATTGAAGTTAGCTGTAGGGTAATAATCTACAACATATCTAGGTTTTGAGACTAATACGTACTTCTTGTTCATTTTTATGTTCTATTTATTCTATAGCGGCATACATGGAATTATTGTGTTAAGAATGAGTGTAATTCATGACTACACTATTGCAAAGCATTACGCACTAATACTAATAAATATTATTAAAATTTTATGCTTCCTAACTAACCAATAATGGCTCAATAAATTTTAAATTTTATTATTTGTAATATGGGTGATTATAGATATATGTAGAGAACTATTGTCTCGTAACCTTTTACTTAAATTATTATAGGTACTTTATACGAATAATATTGTGCATTAATTCTTATGAGAAGTAAATAATATTGCATTATAAATGTCAACAAAAGTATGTATTAATAAATATACAAAAAATCTGTTGTGGCCAGCACAAGACCTTCCGTCAATTCGATGTATTTTGCACAAATCCCATACCAAAAGGACCGTGGAACAGTTTCTATGTAACATCATGTAAAATCGAACACGAACACATACTATTTTTACAAATTTCATACCAAAAGTTCATTTGAAAAGGTTCTATAAATACAATAAAATTATGACATAAACATACACTAAGTAAAATGCACTTGACACATTTTACTTTCTGCTACAGTTTTCCCCTATTTTATTAGGGGTCGCTATTTCCTCTTCTCTTTTACTCATTCCTGTCCGACGCATCTTCTTCACACAGTCCTTCCTTTCTCAAGTCTTCTGCGATACAGTCCTTCCATCTTCTTTTTAGACTTTCACTGCATGTCACTTGAGAGGACCACTATGAAATACTAATTTTTCATCCCATACTTTCCATATTTGGTTTTGCACTTGCAACACACATCTGTCAATTTTAAATGTATCAGCTGTTTCCATGATAAATAGCAAAGCTGACTAATTTTTGAAAATTAATTTCTTTATAATGCTTTAACTCTACATCTATTGAATATGAAGGAAAATGAATAATCAAACCATATAGAGAAGAGTATTTTCTTTAAAAATGTAATAACAAAATGTCAAAAAATAATATTTAACTGCGTTTCTTTAAGAAAAACTGTTAAAAACTTCAAATAAGGGTACTTGCGGTGGATCAATTATAACCAAAATCTAATCAACTCTTCATATGGTTGTACAGAAGAGGAATACGAAAGAATTATAATTTTTAGAATAATTATAGTATTGGAGTTATCGTCGGAGAAAAATTTGTCACACACGGACACACATACACACATACACACAACACACACACACACACACACACACACACACACACGAACACACACCACATACATACAGACATCATCTAAAAAATAGTAAATTCGTATTGTAGGGACCCTAAAACGTGCTCATTCATTAAAAACTCACCATCGAATTTTTTGACCAAAGACAATACCTTCCTTACCTATTGGTGACGGAAGGTAAAAATAGTTTATAGTTTTCTATTAAGAGAAAGTACCGTTACATCATTTTCACAAATTTTACTTGACGTATAGGGACATAAATCTCCTGTTCTTATGCAGTAAACCCCCTCATTAAGAAGACAGGTAAATTTGCAAATATCTTGAAAGACTCTATAAGTAAGTGTACAAACCTTAATTTCCTTAGAATTAAATACATTACTACTATATTCTCCTTAGCGAGAGGTAAAACTGCTTCCAAATTTGTATAAAATAAATATTGTGCATAGTTTCTTTTTAATAAAACTGGGAAATAGTTCAAATAAAACTTAATTACTTTCGTATTTAAATTCGCTTTTACAGTTAGAGTAAAATATTCGAGCACTGTATACATTAGCGTTTATATCTCCATAGAATTCTCCTGCAATATTTCTGCTTTATTTTTGAAATTCTTGTTAAATTTATTCCGAGATTTAACACAATTATAATAGCGAAAGCCGCTCCGCATTTTTCCCTTTTCGAGATAATATATCTCGTAAACGAGACTCTAATTTAACCCGTAAATGAACACATCCACACACGACAAGATACAACACGTTTGCTACTAATGCATATTAGATTATTCGCTTAGAGCATTTAGAATCTAGAGCACTATGCGTGAAATTTATAATTACTCTAAATGATGCAAAAAGTGAATTTAATTAACTGATTTATCAATTAGGAACTTTCGCCTAGGGTTTTTTTTTGTCTGGGGGAAATTGGCTGGCCTGACTGACACCCACTTTGTTCGACACCTAATTATTCATTATTTAATTATCGAAAGAATTGTAATTATAAAATGTACCGTTAGTAATCCATTAATAATTAAGGTTAATATATTTCTATTTAATTGTTTTCAAATGAATATGTCCATTTTTTTACTAGTTGCACATTTAAAATTAATGGTAAAGAAAAACTACTGGAATTCAGTTAATAGTTGCAAAATATATTTTCGGCTTCAAGTAGTTTCGGCACCACATGTGCCTTCTTTAGCAACTACAAAATTATTCACAATGATGCTACAAATATTATAGACATAAACAGTTTTTAACTCTGCACCGAACTTTTTGACCAAAGACAATACCTACCTTCCTTACCTAAAGGTGACGCAAGGTAAAAAAGAATTTCTTAACAGAAAGTTATCGAAATAATGTCACCATTAATAGAATTAATTTTGTCAAAGATATAAGTGTTTGTTCCAGTCAGGTTACAATCCAAGGCATCAAAACCCAAATGCCCCATTTCTCCAAAATTTTCAAAAATCCAATTTTTATACATGTAGGTACATCTCAACGCGCTGATTCCAAATTTTAAAACCGCATGTCGATATCTCTTCATTCTCGAGATATTTACATTTCAAATTTTACCCATTTTTGGGTCATAACCCTAAAATGGGTGGAGATACAAGCTTGGCGACATCACCATTCGATTCTACGGGCAAAATTACATAAGTATACAAATTTTCAATTTTTTTGAACAATGCGTACAATTTCTATAGTAAAATAACTGAAAATTACCAAAATCTGAAAAAATGGCAAGGGGTACCCCTTAGGATTTTTGCGATTTTTTGCCATTTTCAGTTATTTTGCTTTAGAGATTGTATGCAGTGTTCAAAAATTATGAAAATTGGTATACTTATGTAATTTTGCCCGTAGAATCGAATGGAGAAGTCACCAGGGCTGTACCTCCACCCATTTTAGGGTTATGACCCAAAAATGGGTAAAACTTGAAATGTAAATATCTCGAGAATGAAAAAAGATATCGACCTGTGGTTTTAAAATTTGGAATCAGCGCGTTCAGAAGTATCTAGATACATAAAAATTAGATTTTTGAAAATTTTGAAGTTTTTATCTGAAAATGGGACATATTGACTTTTGGGGCAATAATTCAAAAATGGGTCGTGATATGAACTTGGCGACTTCATTATTCGATTCTACGGACAAAAATACATAAGTATACCAATTTTCATAATTTTTCACCAACCGGTTCATTTTTTATGAATAAAAGTTTGAAAATTGGCAATATCGTAAAAAAATCCTAAGAAATACCCTTTACGATTTTTGCGATTTTTGTCCATTTTCTGTAATTTTGGTTTAGAGCTTGTATGCGGTGTTCAAAAATGATAAAAATTGGTGTACTTATGTAATTTTGCCCGTAGAATCGAATGGTGGTATATGTATAAAATTGGATTTTTGAATTTTTTTAAGATTTTGAAGAAAATGCGAAATATGGGTTTTGAAACCTTACCACCTGACTGGTGTAAAATTGTAACACGAACATAAATATTTTCTACAAATTCCATACCGCAACTTCCTTGGCAAATAAATATATAATCACGGCATATTACCCATTATGGGTAACTTTATTTTCTTGCAGTTGTGGTCCAGTAAATGGAACTTAAAAGAAGAGCACAAACTCCTGTCCGAACTAGGCGGGAACACCGCTGGTGGTGGTAATTCGGCCTACTACGATTCGCACGCAGCCGCGGGATTCCCCGGAGTTGGTCCCGTCTCCACTGCAGCGGACCTTTACGACACCATAAGTACCATGAGTCAAGCGGGTGGGCAGAACCTGTATTCCGCACCCATTGCTGGTACACTGGGTAAGTGGAGATACCATTTTTAGAATTCTAGATATAGGGTTGAGGGTATATGTAATTGGAGAAATGGTACGAGGGTCGCACTACAGTTATTGAGATTAAGACAAGAAATATTTTTTATTTTGTTAAAACTATTCTCTCTCGTCTTCCACAATGCAGTCCTTCCATCTTCTCATTGGTCTTCCTCTACTTCTAAACTGTTTATTCTTCTTCCAACATATTCTTCATCTCTTCTCATGAGATATCCTTAAGCTAGATTTCCAAATGTAATTATTGGCGCCATTAGACTAGCTCCAATTTAGTTGCATATAGAAACATACTAATTCAGCACACATCGATGGACTACCACTATTAATCAATGCGCCAGTAAAAGTTTACTTTTTGGCGCCATTTATAGACACAACACGCCAGTGCAATGGCAACAGCTTGAAAAAAATAGTCATCGGAACTAATAATTTAGATTCTACAGGCATACGAGCAATATCCATGCCTTTGGAATAAAAAAATCATCCCATAAAGATCGAAATAAAAGAGATGATACACTCACAAAAATTGTTGAGGTTATGTCTGACTCAATCAAAGATTTTGATGTAAACTCTGCTAAAGCTAAAATATTAAGTAGTTTTTGGAGCTTAACAGACAAAATTTATACCGTATTAATGCTTGCTTGAAATAACTCAATTGTCGCCATTTTTAATCTGGTGCCAATTGAAAACTGTTAGAAATTATGGAAATATACAGGGTGTTCTGAAAATGGGTGAAAAGCTTTAGATAGAACGATTCTTTGATTAATTCTGAGTCGATAACCCTAATGCAAAAAATTTGTACGGCCCTTCGTAAAGCCGGACGAAGCCAGCAAACTTGTAAATGTGCAACTGGAACTAAGCGATTTTTTAAAAATCTTTTACGTAATATCATTGCTCTTTACATTCTAGAAGAATTGTGTAAAATTTGATCTACGTAGCTAAACGTTTGATATCAAATCTTTAAAATTTTTATTTTTCTAAAATAGATTTTTTTAATTTGAATACGTACGACAACCATGTATAAAACAGTTTTTTGTTTGAAACAGAAATTATAAATATTTTGCATAGCAACCTGATAACTTCTATAACAATTTGATTTGGTGTTGCCAAATTTACATGTCCTGTATACTGATGCCACTAAAATTGGCGCCCTAAAATTGGCTCATTGGTACCAATAATCTTTGCAAGTGTAAACCTAGCTCAATATAATCATCTGTCTTGTCTCTTCGTAGAAACTTCTACCACTCGTGATTAGATAATTGTAGCATCAAACTCTTCTTCAAAAATTTAAGTGGGCCTTAGTTTCCAGAATACATTTTTTTATTTTTAATGGAAAGACAAGATTTTTGGACTTTGGTGGCTTATAACTAATGAACGGCAAAAGATAAATTAACTGGCGTTGCGCCATTCGATTCTATGGTTTTTTCTATGTATGTATACTAGGTTTCAATTTTCATGTCCAGCTGATACAATATTACCAAGCAAATAATCAAAAAATGGTATCTTGAGAATCTCAGTTGGTCGTCAAAATCTTAACCACCTTAATTCTATCTCGCTGATTACGGAAAAAATAATAAAAAAAATCCCTGGACCTTTCTATAATTTACATGATACAATACTTTTTATTAGAAATCACAAGATTTTTTGACTTTGACAGCCTTTAACTAATAAACGGTACAAGATACTTTAACGGGCGTTGCGCTATTCGATTCTACGAGCTTTTTTTTATATACGTAGTTCAATTTTCAATTTTTATGTCCAGGTAATATATGCCAAGCAAATAATCAAAAAATGGTACCTTGAGAATCTCAATAGATCGTTAGAAACTCGACCACCTGTATTTTATTAAAAAGTGTTATATCGCCGTAATTCGGATCCATTGATTACTGAAGAAATAGTGAAAAAAATCTCTGGGCCTTAGTTTCCAAGATACAAATTTTATTTTGATTAGAAATCGCACAAGTTCTTTTTTTGAGTTTGGAGGCCTATAACTAATGAACGGTAAAAGATACAATGACGGGTGTTACGCCATTCGATTGTACAGACTTTTATACATGTGTATACCAATTTTCAATTTTCTTGTGTCCAGCTGATACAATATTTACCAAGCAAATAATCATAAAATGGTACCTTTAAAAACTTAATAGCTCACTGAAAAATCCGACCAGCTTGTATTAGGTGCAGATCCAATCTTCAATTGATGCTTTATAATTGAGTAAGTTTTTTGAATTGTGCTAAACAGGATTCCAATAATTTTATTCTCAATAATTGTGGGGCGACCTTCGTATATGGGTTTTGGGTGTCAATAATATGTCTTTCTTAACAACATAAGTATGATATGTCATGTAGTAATTAATATTAATTACAAATAAATGGAATGAATACATATGGCATACTTTGGTGTTGGTCCCTTATATTCCTTTAGATTTAGAAAATGGTCATAGAACGATATTGTTATAACCTAGCACCTTAAAAATGATACAAGATATGCAAAACCTACTATACAGATCATAGAATGGCATATTGGTGGTGGTCCCAGCAAATCACACAACCATACTTATGGAATGACCTCCCTGGTGTTTGGTGTTGGTATCCTATGTTTATAAAATAGTTTCTTAATCCTATAGCTTGTTATATTGGTGACTTTTGGTGATGGTTCGAAATAAAATTCAAAATTATAAACAAAAGCAATTTGAACCATTCAGGAACGAGTACCTTGACCCCTCTAGCACCAATCACAATGCAAGAAATGAAACTAGGGACAACGAGCGTGTTGGAACCTGCCCTATCACCTTACCATACCGGTGAGTTTGAAACATTACAGCAATTATAAATTAATGAAATATTTCGTATGGTATTCGAAAACTCATACAACTAGTACAACTTTTTTTATTACAAATAATTATTTATACTCGCTTTCTTCGCTAATGCTAAAATTTTACAGGGAATTTATTTTAACATGCAACATATGGCGAATCACTTCCATGGTTACTCACTATTGTCAAAACATGACAGCAATGTAATATTTGTCCATTTTAAAATGCAACATACAAAATTTATAGTTTTGTATTATCAAAACTAATTTTCTATAAATTAGCCTACATACGATTAACAAATAATCAAAACATGAATGTTGTACATCTTAAAAAATTTTAGCTTACAAAAATTCATAACTTTCATGTAATAAATGTTAAAAAATATCCCCAATCACTCTGAGGCAATATTCTAGTCGGTCGTAATAAGAATTGAAACCATTTGTGATGTGTTTTGGAGGTATCTCCTGTGCTGCAATACTATTTATAATGTTGCATTTTAAAATGGACAAATATTACATTGCTGTCATTTTTTGACAATAGTGAGTAACCATGGAAGTGATGAACTATAATGTTGCATTTTAAAATAAATTCTCTGTATTGATAACACGTGCAGTACATAAAATATTAACGTTGCATTAAACATTACAACTTATATTGCATGATTCCTAGAAATAATATATGTTTACACTTAATGCATGTGTTTATAGTTGCTTGTTGTAACCTTAATCTTAAGTAACTGTGCTTTTCTTAATATAGACGAGTCTAGAACTTAAGTTAGTACTAACATGTGCCACTTAAGTTTTTGGAAAAAAACAGAACGGATGTTATTAAGGTTTAAAGAAAGTATATTGAATCTGCTTATTACTACAATAATTAACAAAGCTTAAACTTTAGCACTCATATTTAATATAGAGCTAGTGGCCCTTTTTCTTCTTTTGACTGAGGCTGTGTCCTATGTCGCATTTTGGCATATATGATTTAGGTCTTCTTCACATAAATACAACTCCGAATGGCACACTAGTGATATCCATTGGTTTGTACGGCAACACTTTAGAACAACAAAAATTAATTATGCAATTCGATTCAATTTGATGCTTGAGAGTAAATGTTACTATTATATTTCCCGTGGCCGCGTGCCTGAGTGTCTGGTCGCGAACCTGGGGGAACCTGGTTCGATTCCAACACACGCCAAATATTTCCAATTTTAAATGGCACAAAAGTAACCCCTGTGGTACACTCTCCACACCAACATTGAGTGCCCGTGAGGTGACGCCTGGTAAGCGCCCACACGGTAATATATCACCGATGTCTACATGTGTTGTAGATACTGGCACACCCAGAAATGGATAATATGCCGTGATAATATACAGGGAGTTTATTTTAACATGCAACATATGGTCATCACTTCCATGGTTACTCACTTTTGTCTAAAAATGACAGCAATGTAATATTTGTCCATTTTAAAATGCAACATACAAAATTTGTAGTTTTGTATTATCAAAACTAATTTCCAATAAATTAGCCTACATACGACTAACAAAAAATCAAAACATGAATGTTGTACATCTTAACAAACTTCAGCTTACAAAAATCCATATCTTTCATGTAATAAATGTTAAAAAATATCCCCATTCACTCTGGCAATATTCTAGTTGGTCGTAATAAGAATTGAAACCATTTGTGATGTGTTTTGGAGGTATCTTCTGCGCTGCAATACTATTTATAATGTTGCATTTTAAAATGGACAAATATTACATTGCTGTCATTTTTTGACAATAGTGAGTAACCGTGGAAGTGGTGAACCATAATGTTGCATTTTAAAATAAATTCTCTGTATATATATAATAGAAGCTGAGAATCGACAGTAAATTTGACGTTTTGTACAAATTATAGCAACGAACATGATTTGTTTAATTAGTGCGCGTCAACTTCAAGGCATATGGTGCTCCTGCAAAACCCTAAAATCTAATTCCTAAAATCCTAAATAATCACTAGATTTAGGGCATATAAATTTAGGATTTAGATATTAGGGACACACCCTAAGTTTAGTTTTTGCTTGCCCTATGAGTCTTTGGGGAGTTTTTTTAAATGATAGTAATAATACGAATCAATATACTTTCGCAGTTTCGTCCATTTACTTTTTTTCTGAAAACCTATATGACTCTCTTAGAAATCAGTACACATTGATATTGTTATTGCAGAGAACTTGTGACTCATGAATTTTCTGCATTTGCGTCAATGTTTTTTGCTTTATAATTATCATTTATATCTGTAAATAATTTCTTAACACTAATGAACTTTTATTTGTTATTTAAGCAGGAAATGAGTTCATACTCTTATCTTTTTTTCTTGTCTTTCATTAATGTTATGGTCTTAATGTTTCTTTGTAATATTATAATAAGTACTAATTTTCATTTTATAGTACATTAATAGTGTGGTAGCGCATATTATTTGCTTTTAATAATAGTGAAGTTTAGTCTGATATTACAAAATTCTTATGTTTCTTGATTAGTTTCATAATAATTTGAATTTCACGTGTTGATTAGAAATGAAAGTGTAGATAATATTTATACTGTGAAATATCGAAATCATTAGAAATTTGTATATTTATTGTTTGTTTTTAATAATGAAATAAACGGTAGCAGATATAAGTGAAAATAATTAATTTATATGAAAATAAATCAGACAATTGTTTATAATTCTGATTAAAGATAAACATTATTGTGCATTTTATACGTGTCGAAATTTCAGAAGAAAAAATGAAAACTAAGCCGACTTGCAGAAGTTTCAAATTTTAGTAAAATTTCATACAAGTTTAAATTGTTAATAATTCGGAGCAAAAACATTAAATGAACGAGAATTCCTAGCTGAATTAAAATTTTTAAACCCGGGTACCGTATCTTTAACCGCGTCAGAGTAAACTGTTGTAAATAACAAAATACCGTAAGTATTTATTAACATGAAACATTGGGTTTGTTTTATCCATGGTTACGACTTGACATTTGATTGATAGCAATGTATTTGCCTGTCCCATTTAAAATGAAACATAGGGAACGAATTTGGCAATTTGACAAAACGTCAATAGACGTTAATTTTGTTTAAATAATTATACCTGCTTTCTAAATTAAGTTTAGTTGTAGAAAAAATATTGTGTGCACCTTGTGCCCGAGTGATTTTTTGATTTGGCTAAATTTCTTACAATATTTAAATATAATACTGTCAAATTCATTCCCTATGTTTCATTTTAAATGAGACACGCAAATACATTGCTGTCAATCAAATGTCACATTGACAAGATGCCATTAGAGAGTAATTTTGTTTAAATAATTACACCTGTTTTCTAAAAATTACATTTATTTTAGAAAAAATATTGTGTGCACCTTGTGCCCGAAATATGTTTAGTGCTCTCGAGTGGTTTTCTGACTCAGCTAAATTTCTTACAATATTTAAATATAATACTTTTGACAAATTCGTTCCTTATGTTTCATTTTAAATGGAACAGGCAAATACATTGCTGTCAATCAAATGTCGTAACCAGGACCGGATTAAGGTATTTTCGGGCCTGAGGCGCTAACAATTTTCGGGCCCCTAGAATAACATATAAGACCCCAAAAATATAATTTATTTCAAAAATCAAACAGAAAAACAATTACAACAGAAATAAACTCATAAAGTAAATAAAATATAACTCTAAAAAAATAAAAACTCGACAAAATGGTGCCGTATCCGGGCCCCTAACAGGCCCGAGCCCTGAGGCGCGCGCCTCATGCGCCTCACGGTTAATCCGGCACTGGTCGTAACCATGGATATGACAAACCCAATGTTTCATGTTAAAAAATACTCACGGTATATTAGATTAAGGGCCAGTTGTACAATCAAGGGTTAAGGCAAGGGTTAGTAATTAACAGCTGGTTAGTCAAAAAATGTGTTGTACGATAACGGGTTAACCGTAACCATGACTCTTAACCAGAATATTTTTAACTTTTGATGAAATGAGGGGTTAATGATTTAACAAAGTGTTAACGCATGACATTTGACGTTTGTTTAACTATTTGTAATGGCTTTTCGGCGACGTTTGGTAGTTGAATCTGATTCTGAAGATGAATTATTAGAAAATATGTTTTTAAGAAGTAGGAATTTGATGCGATCACAACAGAAGATAAGGTAAATAAATTATTATATAAAGTGCCTCAAGTATTCTTGGTTATTGGATAAAAGAAATAAACAGGAATGCAGTCAATGTATAAAATTTTATTTAGTCAACAACTGACAAAGACTAATATTTTTAATCAATTTGTTACACTCGTTAAGAAATTATTTTAAAATTTTCAGCAGGAAGCGAAACATCGGCTTTCGATTGAATAAAATTTTATACATTGACTGCATTCCTGCTTATTTCTTTTATCCTTTAACCAAGAATACTTCATGCACTTTATATAATAATTTATTTACCTTATCTTGTGTTGTGTTTTTTTATTCTCTATTATATCTTTATACTGGGCGACAAAATCCACTAATTTTAAACAATCATCTATCGTAAAATTAGGTGTTCTATTACGCTTAGTTTTTGTCTCAAACAACATATGTTAATTTTTTTTTACCACCATTTGCAAGGCAAAGGTCTTTTTTGATCTACGTGCCATTATTTGTGCCGCTCTGTTGAAATGAAGACAACCATTGAATAGATAGTAAAATAATCTAACTGTAACATTCACAATAACTATTTTCACTTATAGCTTGCTACCGTTTTTGTAATTTTTGTACGCTATGTGTATAACATATTTCGCATGATGGCATGTAGAGTCGAGTACATCGTACAATCATGCGCATGCGCATGTCGTCGACGCATCGCCTGCGCTTCCATTGGCCGACGCAGCGTCGTCTGGGTCACCTGATGCCGCAGCTTTGACAGTTTTACAACCGTCAACTAGTTCAGCACCACCGCCTACTACGCAGCATTATAGTATGCTGCCTAGTTTTGGATACACTACAGGTATTTAAATTTGAAATTGGTAAACGTGGGATACCAACATACGGGAGATAATAGGAATTTACTAAAAAATAATCTAGGACTCTGGTCATGAAACAATCGTATACGAGAGGGCACCCAGAAATAACTGCATTTATTTTCTGGCGGTTGGTAAGACTTTAGTTTCAACGTGTCTCCCTGGATGCCTTTACTAAGCTTCATCTTCATCCTTTCTTGAGGACACATCTGAGTGGTCAGTGTGATTTTTTACGGAAATCAGCAGCAATGCTTAGGAAACCTTACAAAAATCTGGATCGATTTCTGATTGTTTTTTCAATTCCTAACCCATAATCAAATGGTTGACTCTTAGTCGTGAAACGAATTTTTCTACGACACATTTCATCTTTAAATTTCCAGTCAAAATTCGATGGTACAAACTCCTGGATATTTTAGGGAGGTCCTCCAATTCATCGATTGTTCTACGACAATCAGACATTTCGTATCGCGGATTTTTAACGCTATCGTCTGTTTTTGAAGTCGAAAGACGTCCCGATCTAGGTTCATAAAATCACTTTTAGTTTAATATACAGGATGTTATGTAAGTAAGAGTTCAATGCTTAACCCATGGTAGAACTGACCCCAAAGATAGTAAATCTGGCAATAATTTTTGTTTAACATACTTTCTACAAGAAATAGATGCCTTTAAAACTGACCAATCACGTCAAAGTTCAAAACTTTATAGAAAAGTAAAAATCAATGTGTTCTCTGGAAAAAATATTGATTGTCAATCTGACGTTAAATGTTTTTTTTTTGCATAGACGTACAATTTATATTCTGTTTTTTTGCTATTCTCAAAATGCCATTTACCTTCACCAACCAAGAGTATGCAGACATGCATATGGTTTATAGCGAAACATTACAAAATAGTCGTGCTGTTGTAAGACGGTACAGAGAGTTATTTCCAAATAGACGTCAATGATTTTATGTCATTTGTGACAGGTATCACATTTTTTCCAGAGAACACATTGATTTTTACTTTTTTATAAAGTTTTGAACTATGACATGATTGGTCAGTTTTGAAGGCCTCTAGTTCTTGTATAAAGTATGTTAAACAAAAATTATTGCCAGATTTACTATCTTTGGGGTCAGTTCTACCATTGGTTAAGCGTTGTAACAACACTTCTAGTTATAATACTTGGTACTGACTATTACAAACGAAGAGTTTTCAGAGCACGCACGTCGCAAGAACAGCTAGCTACGTATGTACCTAATTTTCTTAAACTCATTTCACCAGGGGCGTATTTGGGTTTGTTACAATTGACATAACAGGAAACAAAACTTTAATGTCCACTATTGCAAAAATCGCCGAACACTTCAAGCAACATTTACAATGACTGCTTAGGGGTGGGATCCCAAGACGCCGCTATAATAGCGTAGCGACAAATAACACTTCGTTTTCCTAACAACCGTGGACGTTGATTGGGAAAGAAAGGTGAAACGTAAGGGGTATTTTTCGCTACGCTATCATAGCGTAGTCTTGGGATCTCAATCCAGGAGGCCTAGTCATGTGTAGTTCAAGAAAAATATCAGTAGATGGCAACACGAAAATATGTATCTGTTTAATAGCTCTCATGATGTGTCTAGTAAAGACACCTAGCGAGAGAAGTTGTAACTAGAGTCCAACCATCCATCAAAAAATAAATCCGGTTATTTTTCTGTACCCCCTAGTAGATAACAAAATTTTCATCTATGCCATTCGTATACGACAAAGATGCTAGATAATAAGCAGCAAGAATTGATGAATACAAAATATTTTTTCTGTTCTATTTTTGAATTTAGTGTCTTAATACTTCTTTATTTTTCTCAAGGTGGCGGTACAGTAGTCCCGGGGTCAGACTATGCATATAGTTCGGCGTACAGTCAATACGGAGCGGCGTATGGAACCTACGGCTACGGTGGCACTACCAGCGGGTTGCTCAGTAAGTAAACAGTGAGTATAAAGCTTCTCCGAACCTAAAAATAGGGGCCAATCACAAATAATTTATGAGGAAAAAAATGACTTGCACTATGGCTTGTATAGTCCGGGACACGAAAGATGAACTATGGAAAATATGTTAGCACAAATCACTGTCTAATATATGCGCTCCGTTTAGATCCACACGAAATACAATTAATTTACTTTCCGCGTGCCTAATATAACATAGAACAGTTGTCCAAATAACTTGTAAAGCTACGCAGCCTTTCTTATATTGGCAGTTGAACTGTGCAATTGCTGTTCGTATCAATTCCTGTCCTGTTTATACTCGGATCATAACCGTACGCAAATCCCTCAGGTCAAGATTCGTGTTCCGCACTATACTTGGTCGTTAGTCTGTCATTATATTTTAAACATGTACTTAAACTTAGTCATGTAGTACCGTAATTTTTTACTATTATGAAATATGACAAATATCAAAACTAAATCAATGATTTTTTTGGACAAATATTTTACTCTATAGTAATTATCAAATATTTGAAATTTTTTCAAAATATGTATTTCATAATTTGTGGCCCCTTTGTTAACTTCTCTCTATGACCCATACACATTTTTTGAAATAGAGCTGTAACTGTATACAAGGTGTCCATTTGAGGCTCACCATTGGGATCTCAAAAATTACAATAAATACAAAAATCATTGCCAACACAATTTTTACTTCCCGCTACCTTGGTAAGGGAGGTATAGGGATCATGATAAAAATCGTACATCAAGACTTTAGTAAATGACCACTTTTTAAGGTCCCTAGAATCCAATTTTAACATTTTCACGATGGTGTACGTGTGTGTGTTAATTCTGTAAATTTCGTTAAGTAAACTTTAGTATCAATTATTGATTATTATGTAGTTGCAGCTTTATTTCAAATAAAAAATCCTGAATCCCGATTACAAAACATTTACCCCGTCTTTCTTTTCAGATTCGGCGTACTACTACTGCAACAACGACCTCTCCACTCAATCGGTAGTTAGCCAGGGCGCGAACCACGCCAACCCGTGCGACGAACCCACCAGCCGTAGCCCTCTAGCGGCCACTAGAGCAAACTCGCTCGCTTCAGCCGACTCTCCAACGGGGAGCGCCTGCCTGAAAAGTGAACCTATTCCTGCCACAAATGATGAATTTATCATTGGTTAGGGCGTGTAAAAACTACCAAAAATGTAAAAGTGAATTGACTATGTAGATATGCCAAGAGCTGTTATAGATTTATAAAATACGAAAAAATTAAAAAAAATCTCTACCATCCCCCAATTGCCAAACTGGGAAATGAACGGACACGCACGGGCGGAAGCAGGATTGTGAACGGGTTTCTTATGGCGGGAAGTTCAAAATTTGAAATTTCAAGATTTGGTTAACGGTTCCGGAAATGTTTTCCAAGACGCGGCGTGGCGGGGCGCGTGACACTTCCGGGTTAATGTAAGTAGTTTTTAAGTTTTTTTTATTTCAAATTGAAAACCACATATTTTTTATTGTAATAAATTTAGATCAAAGTTTTACATATAAATCAATAAAAAAATATTTTATATGATCAATATTTGACTTATAATAGGGCACCAATAATATTTCGGTTATTTTAAGAGATACAAAAAAATGTTATTACGCAACAAGGGGCAGATAAGATGAACGTAGTAAGAATATTGTATTACTTCCGGTTTTAACGGAAATTGGTAATCAGTTTCACAAGACGCTAAAATATCATACTTTTTCTTTAATCATTGCAGAATAGCAACTATTTATTTTCAAAATAAAAAAAAGAAAAATAAAAATAAATTTAAAATTACTTATCCCTAAAATTTTAATCTTTGAAATCAAGGAAAAATCAGAAAGGAAAGTTATTGAATTTCATCGTTAAATATAGAAGTATAGTTCAAGATTATGTGTATTGTGAACGAATTAAAAAATTGGCATATATTTGTCTCTCTCATTTGCAATAACTAGAAACGTGTGCAACAAGGATGCACATAACACGCTTTGTCTTACAAAAATTCATATTATTTCGAGTAAGGTAAGACACTCCATTTTAAAACGATACTCGTTTTTGACAATACTTTCGCTGTAACATAACTTTATATATTAATTCAGATATATTATCTTGATTAATAGGCGTACGAACAATGTTATTTTCTATTCTATTTGGATTTACATTTGCTAATAAACATACCAGTTGACTTATTTTCCAATTTTGAATGCTTTTACTATAATATACAGGATGTCTCACAACTCGCGCCCCAGACGAAACTGACACTTGCCGACGACAATAGGTTGCCAGCAAATAGAAGAAAATAATTTGCGGCTGCTTGCATAACGGAGTTACAAGACTTTTTAATCCACCAATCCCGGAAGGATATCTTGAGGTGTGATGATATTATTACAAAATAAAACTGGTTGCTAGGTTTTAAAAATATTACTAGTGAGTTTATAAAATTTGTTTGACTTACTGTAATTTTGACACTTTAGAGTTGACTTTTCACTGTCAACAAATTTAGGTTAGCGAAGGTGTCATCCGAGATCATTTATATCGTATAGTGCAACGTGTAGTAGCAGCTGTGTAAAATGTGTTAAACGAAAATATTATTGTCCACATTCTCCGAAAATTATAATCATTTCTAAGTAATCAGCGGCTGAATACATAGTAAGAATTTGCCTTTTTATTCACCTTGTCAAATTTAATTTGACACTGACATTTTTCGAAAACTACAGTCGCCCACACATTTTAAAGAAGATTTGATTTGTATAAAACCCTAGTAACGTAAAATTACGGCAAACACACGTTAAAGGTGTAGGTCTCTGATTGGTCAATTTTAAGACGTCTTTTCTCTAATAATCTTATAAGCTAGATTTTTTTTCTTCGAAATTACACATCCGAATGCAGTTTCGTGTTTCCTCATTCGCTCTGGAGCGCGAGTTGTAAGACACCCTGTATATTTTTATAACAATAAAATAAAAGTAGTATCTTATGTACCTTAATAAACCTAGGTTAACGACACACTACTAAATCTGACCGAATTTGAACGGAATTCTTTAAGAAAATTTACTGTATATATGTACCTACCTACCATCGACCTTTAAACTAATGGACCAAGTGTCTCCTATTCTTTTATTGTTAGAATAATGCTCCAACATAAAAGGATAGAAATATATATTCTGTCTTTCAACAGTACGGAAGTTCTCAGTTAAAGTATATTGCGCATACGTTCGTACTCATTGTACATCTTTTTCAGACATATGTAAATTTCTATACATCGCTCTCTATCACTAAATAGTTGTCAAAATCTACATTTGACGTTTCGTGACTGTGTATTATTTACTTTTTTGGAGAACATTTACAATTATTTCTGTCAATATATACGTAAATATTTGTGTTGTGAGGTGTGTGCGACAAAATAATGGGGAAACGGTGTATTTCGTGCAGTCAGCAGTACGTACGCGGTTCAGCTGTATCATTTCATATGTAAGTTCTTATTAATTATTACTTGTCCCCTATAATATACCTATGTATATAAAGATTATATTAAAAATATATAATAAAACGAATTATGCTAAAAAAAAAAAGCGATTATGCAATAACAAGTAGGGACAAATAAAAAATTTTATTTTGCCGCGTTTTCTTAACTTCCGTACTGTTGAAGGATAGAGATACTGTGTCTGCACCGTTATGGCGGGACAAGCGTTTTGCTCGTACGCTACGTCTATTAGTTTAAAGGTCGATGCTACCTACAAACAATATTATAATAGGCTACTTACAATGGAATGGGAAAGTTTTGCGAAATACAGCCGCCATTTTGGAAACCCGCAACAATTTTGTCGATCTGTTGACGTGGCAATCTCCCGTTCATTTCCCGCCAACTCTTAAAATTGGTCTCAAATAACTACGAATCTTTATTTGCCTTATTTATTAAATACACAGATTCATCTCTATGTTATACTTTTTTATCTTTAAATATATTTTATATAATTTAGTTTTAAGATACACCAAAGAATATAATGAATAATGCACAAGAATTATCGATATGACGAGAGATGCAATGGAAGTTACTTATGATGTATTGTAGGGTTATTCATTGCTACAGTAATACTCCTAAAGATATTATTATCTTCTACATATCAGATTGTTACGTTATTGTATCATATTTGTTTCATTATGTTTAGTATTGAAGGTCCATTGCAATTCTCAACAAAACAAGACGTTGCATTTTGAAAGCCTAAATAACTAATCAAAGATTAAATCCGTACTATATTTTTTTAAATGTTTATTATTTATTTGTCTGTGTTTATGTTCTGTTACCATAGTAACTGCCTTATATTCTAAAGACACAATAATGTGTACCTATATCCTATTCGAGTTATTAATGGACTTATGAGGCGGTAAACCTTAGGATTCCTGCTTTCTAAAGCGAGCTAAAATTACTGAGTTCTGAAGTAACCTCTTTAGACAAAGACAACAAGTTCGAAGAGAGAGATAGGTAACATGTGTCACATGAGATTCCGGAAAAAAATGAATGGAGGGTTTTATTGTTTAAGGACAGTACACGTATATTGAATCTGCTTATTACTACAATAATAAATATAATTTAAGCTTTAATACTTATTGAAAAATATTCACAAGGTAATCGCTCAAAAGAAGCTGTAAACACGTGTTTCGCTCTTATTAGAGCTCATCAGTACAGCATAGCATGTTAACATGGAAAAACCGCTTTTCTTTGCGCAAAAAAGATTTAATTTTGCACATTTGATAACTTGTAAAATCAAATTTTAAATTGTATAAATATTGCTCAATAGTAGCGATAGCCATGGAATTGAAGTTGTGAAATGTCAAGAATATAACAATAACGATTTTTTTAATATCAATTTATGAATTATTCTTACAACCAATTCTTCTACATCAGAAGGGAGATCTATATCGGTTTTACAAGACATTCAGAACACATTTTCAATGATGATACGCCTACACTGACATAAGCTTTAAATTAAAATGTTAAATTCATTTATTTTACGGCAACGTTTTTGTAAATTGATTTTGAAATATGTAATTGAGCTATCATAAAAAACCCTAGAATTTTTAATATTTTAAAATTATTTTAGCGGAATTAGATAAAATTTTCTACACAATATGAAAACATGATATTGTTTGCCTCACATAATTTGCAAAACTCGCTTCGCTCGATCAAACATCAAACAATATCCCTCTTGTTATAATTGATTTTGTAAATAACTATTGCATACTTTTTTGAAAAATACTGCGCCTATATTGTTTTTAGTTCAACTATTTCTCTCTTCGAGTTTTTTGCTTCTTGTAAAGACAGGAAGTACTTGGGACGTTGCGTTGTGTGACGTCATTTACATAAGTCCCCATTAAATCAACCAGTATTAAAAATTAGATTTTTTTTTAAAATAGTGACTATAAAAAATGAAATATATATATAAATTATTTTTAGTTTTATATTATATGACAAAAATTCGTACTTACCTATAACATATTATATATGTATGAAGAGTGGACAAAATATAATCTTACACAGACTTCCAAAATGCAATGTACTGTTTCTGTAAATATTCTTATTGTGTAGTTAGAAGATTTAATTATTATTTATGCACTTAATTTTTTAAGTCGTTCTAGTAGAACACACTTATTGAAGTAATATAAAAATTTCGTTTTCTAAAATGATTTCCTATCAGAATTCACGCTTAAAAAGAGTGATGTACGGATTTGCAATGAATTTCAGCTAGTCACAATAACTCTCATTTCAGGGGCCTGAAAACTCAAATATTTTCAATTGTAAACACAACCATTTTTATAAGAATATCCATTTTTGGATATATATACTGGGAATTTATTTGAACATGCAGCATATGGTCAATCACTTCCATGGTTACTCACTTTAGTCAAAAAATGACAGCAATGTAATATTTGTCTATTTTAAAGTGCAACATACAAAATTTGTAGTTTTGTATTATCAAAACTAATTTGCAATAAATTAGCCTACATACGATTAACAAAAAATCAAAACTTGAATGTTGCACATCTTAACAAAACTTAGCTTACAAAAATTCATAATTTTCATGTAATAAATGTTTTAAAAAATACCCCCATTCACACTGAGGCAATATTCTAGTCGGTCGTAATAAGAATTGACATCATTTGTGATGTGTTCTGGAGGTATTTCCTGTGCTGCAATACTATTTATAATGTTGCATTTTAAAACGGACAAATAATACATTGCTGTCAATTTTTGACAATAGTGAGTAACCATGGAAGTGATGAACCATAATGTTGCATTTTAAAATAAATTCTCTGTATATATATATAGGCTGGCGCGCTTAAGACTATCCACCCTTAATAACTTTGAAACAAATTGTGATAGACATGCCCGGTTTACGCTAAATGTTTTAACATCTAGGGGGCCATATTATATTAATATTTTTGTTTATTTTATTCACTAATTTCACCCCTACCACTCTCAACTTTTAAATCTTAAATGGCAATATACCCCTTGTGACATATCAAATGAAAGCTCTTGAACAAGGGGTATATTACCATTTGAAATTTAAAGTTGAGAGTGGTGGGGGGTGAGATTAGTGAATTAAAAAAAAAATGTTAATAAAATGTGGCCCCATAGATGTCAAAACATTTAACGTAAACCGGGTATGTCTATCACAATTCGTTTCAAAGTTATTAAGGGTGGTTCGTCGTAAGCTCGCCACTCTGTATATAGTGCCAATCGAAATCTGTTACATAGTACCTAGGCGTTTAACATGAAAAACAGTTTTTTATAATATCTGTCGCTAATTTTTATTCATAAAGATTTAGAGAATTATTTGAGTGTCAAGATTTTTAAATCTACGGCTTTTGTAACTGAATAAATTTAATATGAAAATGTAATGTGTTTACAAGATGAAAATTTTTAAGTTTGGCTCCCTTTTGTAAAATGTTTTATTTTTGTCAGAAATATCAATATTTATGAAATTATAGTCCTCCATAATTATTTAAGAATCTACACTGGTACCTAACTATATTACAGATCCTGAAACTAAAAGTGATAGGTAAGACTCGCCCTTGAAAATTTTAATTCAGCAGACGTTGTTCTATAAACATACTAAGTTTAATAATACACTGCTCAACATTTGAACTGGTACACTTAAGCCGCGTACAGACCAAAATCAGCTATCACGAACAGTTCGCGAGCTGTTCGCGAGCTGCTCGCGAACTGTTCGAGAGCTCAACGTCCACACCACTGTTTTGGAATCGAGACTCGAGTTCGTCATTTAGTTTGAAATCAGTTCGTCAGAAGTTCGCTATAAAGCTACGCGTCCTGCGTTTTCATTATTTTAAAATATATAGAAACAATGTCCACGTCGGTAAGCGAGGAAGATAATATTGTTGCTTGTGCAAGTTTCTTAATTATAACAGCATTGAAAAAGAAGAAAGCAGAAAGAACCCGTAAAAGAAGGTAGTGGAGAAAAAAAAAATTTGCAAACCGTGGCATATTAGGGCCGCACTAATTTCTTGAAGCGAGTCTTTCTTCATATTCCGCTGTTTGTGACGGGGATTTTTTGGATTCCATAAATTAGGATGCACTTCATATTGTTCGATTTAATTAATAATTTTCTCTTCACTCCACTCCATTGTTAAAAGAGCTAACTACACTTTTAAGATCGATCATCACCCATGAACGTCCATACTAGAACTGCTGTTTGCTAACACTTTCTTTGAAGTTACAGCTCATGTAGCGAACTTTGGCCGAACTCGAACCCGAACACGAACTGCTCTGGTACACATACCGACTTCTGCAGAGGTTCACGAGCTGTTCGCGAGCTATTCGCGAACTTGGTTTGTACACGGCTTTAAGAACATATATTAATAACAATTTACTACTTTTTGAGCAACACCTTTTTGCTTAATTGATAGTATATGGTTTTGGAAACACTTTTAGGACGAAGAATTAAAAGAATAAAACTTAAATAACGAATTTCATAACAAAATCTTCATTTTAGCTTGGCTCATCTCTTCAATACTTAAACGCCTTAATGGCATCTTTAAAATCCAGACAACCACTCTGAATTAAAACTTACTCGAGAAATTCGCAAAAATTCTCTTAAAACTTGATAAAGTATAAGCTTCCGCGAGCTTATTAACTGCACTTATGACAGATAAACAACAATTGAATCGCAAATGTTATTCGATAGGCATTTGTTTGCATTCCGAAACACAGCCCTGATCATGTAGGAAGTCATGCCAAACGCCTAACGATTGTTTATTTTTACTGCATGTTATGTAAGTGTACCAGTTCAAATGTTGAGCAGTGTATATCATATTGCCGGCATTTTCTTGGTGTTCGGAGATTACTCGTACTAAAATTTAAGCATGTTTATTTATTTTTACTAAGTTTTTTTTAAGCGATATAAACTTGAGGTTTAAAATTTTGAATTCAGCAGACGTTGTTGTCACAAAAAAGTCTCCGTACGACAATAATTTTAATGTATTTTAGGAAAAATAGCAGTCTAAAACCTAATATATTTAATTTTCTTTTAATACAAAATGAAATACAGTACATTACGTTATTATGAATATAAAATAAACAAATAATATACTTAATTTATTTATATTATGGGGTAAACATTGAAAGTATTCATAATTTCATGACAAAAAAGTCTCCGTACGATAACCAAAACATTCCGATTCACAAAAAAGTTTAAGCTAATCCTCATTTTTGGATTAGCGAATTCTACTCTAATTTTGACACTTTATAACTTAAAATATAGTCTAATCTATTTCTAGTAACTAATTTAATTGATAATTTTATGAAAATTAAAATTTAATTACCGAAATAGAATAGAATTCAATAATTCAAAAATGAAGATTAGCTTAAACTTTTTTGTGAATCGGGCTGTTAAATAATAAACCATTTATTTATGTTTCATAAAGAAATATAATATTTGGATGGTTTTTCTTTGGTTTTTCCACCAGTAACTAAGCGATGAGTCATTGAATCTACCAAATTTTTGGTCACCGATGGCATTATATTCTGCCATTTTTCTTGTAATATATTTTAAATTCTTTTTTGGTTTATATTCTTATTTGCTTTAAGAATTTTCCACACTTTCTAAATTTGATTAAAGTAGGTTATATTATACAGTAAGCATTCTCTTATAAGACGTGAATTATTTGTCGAATTTTTCTGATGCACGAAATTAAAATTGTATGCCGAAGCCCTATTTTTCGGCATTTTGTTTTAAATTTGCTATTAAAATATCGAGGTAACCTTTACTATCCATTGTTGCCATAATTACTAATTTTCCTACTCCAGTTCAATAAATATAAGCCCCAAAACGTAATGCTACTTATTGGGTTTTAAAGTGTTGCTTTTCCTAAAATACATTAAAACTATTGTCGTACGGAGACTTTTTTGTATGACTGTACATGAGATACATAATCAATCTTATAAACATTGGTTGTTCTTGATTTATCAATCAAGCCACAAAAGAATTAAAATCCTACAATATTTTTTCTATCAATTATCTAAACATATTGGAATTTCTGACATAATTAACACGTTCATGCTATTGTATAATCACTAAGGCAACAGTAATTAATTTCATTAAAAGTTGTTCCTGTGATTTAAAACATTAATTTGAGATTTCTAACTGTTGGATGTATTATTTATTTTGTGTAATATCCTACCAAAGAGTCAGCAGTCAGTGTATGTAAATACTTACGTACCCTGACGGAGACAGAGATGAAGTTTGTAAGTACTTATTATGTTGTACAATGTGATAGGCCCTAAAGTTCAGGACCCTTTTCCCTTCCTCTCCTCGTCCCTCCCCTGGCCCTTCCTGTCACATTCACGTAGCTTGTAGACACTTTATATTTAGTCAAATAAAACATTCAGAAATATAAAAAATATTTTTTTAAACATGTTATAATGTGTACCTTTTTAGCTCGTCTACTCTTGGTAAGTGAGATACATATGTATAGGGATTCTAATTATATCTATTTTTCATTGCATGAGGAAGTTCCTAAATGTCAGAGATTCTTCCAATTCATTAACCAGATTAGCGGTGTTTCTAATGGATATATGCAGGTTACATATAATTTTAAATATTTAATTAATAAAACCATAAGAAAATTAAATGGGAGTCATAAAATTAAAAAAAATGTTCAGTTTATTTTGTGTAATTATACTGAAAACAATTTTACTGGATATATTAGAATATTTTCCAAGGAACTTTTGGTATGAGATTTGTACAAAATATATAGAATTGGCGGGAAGTAATGTGCTGGCCACATCAGATTTTTACCTCTCGCTAAGAGAGGTATTGGATTCATGCTAAAATTCGCATATCCAGATTTTATTGAATAAGCACGATTTAAGGTCCCTAGAATCCGATTATAACATTTTTAAAATGATGTCTGTGTCTCTCTCTCTCTCTCTCTCTCTGTGTGTGTGTGTGTGTGTGTGTGTGTGTGTGGATGTGTGTATGTGTGGGTGTGTGTGTGTGTGTATGTATGTATGTATGTCTGGATGTTGTAGTCACGATTCCTCAAACTATAAGACTTAAAAAATATTTAACTGCAGTTTTCTCAATCTGACATTCCTGGGAAGAGCTGAAAAGATTTTGGTAATAAATGAAGAACCGAAAGTAGTAGTTTCTGAGAAAAATTCTTCTAAATATAATTTTTTGGGAGGTTTTTTTTATTAAATATTGAGGAACATAAAATTCTCTATCTAATACACTTAAAATTTTTATTATATCTTGTATAGATTTAGAGATAAAGACACTATAATTTATAGAGTAAACTAATCGCAGAGGCTACGGTACTAAGGAAACCAGTTGACAAATTCCAATGTTTATAACATAATTTGTAAGTGACACATGTCAGTGTCAAAAATCAACAGTTTTAGTGACATTCTGATAGCTTTTACTGGGAAGTATATTTAATTTTTCTTGTTGTTTTATTAATTAAATATTTGAAATTATAGGTAAAATTGTGGTAAAATGCATATATCAATCAGAAATACCGCCAATCTGGTTAATGAATTGGAAGAATCTCTGACATTTAGAAACTTCCTCATACAATTATATGTGTGCAGAAGACATGTTAAATATAATAAAAAACAATATTTGGGTAATGTTCTATAATATTTTGTTGTAAAATGACGGTTCGAAAGGGAAGTGCAATACAATACTTATATAGCCTAATATGGAAATGGCGAGAGGTCTTGTACTGGCCACAACATATTTTTTTTATTAATCTCAAGAAATAAATTAATAACTAATAAAATCATATTAATCAAATGTACATTTTGTGTATCAATAAGTTTGTGAAGAAAAAGGTTAAATTTTATTAGTTATATATCTTACTGATAATAATCATTTTATAATAATTTGTATTATTATAACGTTTTAACTTTATATACTTGCGAACAATAAAATGTGTTCTGGATAAAACAAATCACCAGATAGTTTCAATATATCAGCATAAAAATGTCTATCTGATATCATATAAACCCATAAAAAAGAAATATATTCATACTTCGTGGTATAAACAACAATATTCTTTATAAAATTATATACAGAGACGTACTTGGTCTCCAATACAAATTTCTATACAAATTTTCCATATACAAGTTCAGTAAAATTCCCGAAAAATCTTGTTGGAAAGTACAGACCTGATTATTTGCAATATTTAGCGTAGGTGCTGCTTTGTCTATGAAGCGGTGACAAGGATATACTAATTAACATTAACAAACATGTCTTGCAGTGTGAACAAGTGTAAAGTTTTTGTGGTTCCTTGAGCTGAAATTTGGGAGGAAAATGTAAGTCGAACATTAATATTGTTATATATTTTTAATGTTAACTATGTTTAAGTTATTTGATATGATTTTTGAAGATGTACGTAAGATAATAAGTATGTAATATGTGTGTAATCTGCAGCACATGTATTTACTAGAAATCATAACGGTGTACCTTCATAATGATTTGATATTTTTTCTCGAATTTTCTCTAGCAATTCGTCTATTATAGTAATAAATTTGATAATTGGTAACATAGAATCGAATGGTGATATTACCAAATTTGTATCTCTGCTCATTTTTGCGTACAAAATTTCTGCCCAGAAATGGGTACAGCCTTCGTAACATTCTGTGAATTGTTTTATTAGTTTGAGACAGAATTACTTTTGAACTAAAGTTGTTTGTGATATTTTGTAACTCATTTTTACCTCTCGCTGTGTGTATGTCTGGATATTGGAGGGACGATTCCTCAAAAACTATAAGACCTGTTTAACTATGAATTCCTCAATCTGACATTCCTGGAAAGAGCTGAAAAGGTTTTGGTAACAATTGAACAACCGAAAGTAGTAGTTTCTAAAAAAATTCTTCTAAATATTATTTTTTTGAAATTTGTATAATTACAAATATTACAGATCATAGAATTCTCTATCCAGTACATTGAACATTTTTATTATATTTTCTATACATTTAGAGATAGAGACTCATAAAATATATAAAATAATCCGTCACAGTCAAATAATGTTACTACCTATTTTATATCTCTACCTACTTTTGAATTATTGCCCCAAAAGCCAATATACCCATATTTAGATAAAAACTTCAAAATTTTCAAAAATCTAATTTTTATGTATCTAGATACTTCTCAATGCGCTGATTCCAAATTTTGAAACCGCAGGTCGATATCTCTTTTCGTTCTCGAGATATTCACATTCAAAATTTTGTTTAAAACTGCCCATTTTTGGGTAATAACCCAAAAATGGGTCGAGATATGAATTTGGCGACAACACCATTCGATTCTACGGGCAAAATTACATAAGTACACCAATTTTCATAATTTTTGAACACCGCATACAATCTCTAAAGCAAAATAACTGAAAATGGCCAAAAATCGCAAAAATCGTAAGGGGTACCCCTTAGGATTTTTTCAGATTTTGGCCATTTTCAGGGGTTTTCAAACTTTTATTCATAAAATATGAACCGGTTGGACAAAAATAATGAAAATTGCTATACTTATGTATTTTTGCCCGTAGAATCGAATGGTGATGTCGCTAAATTCATATCTCAACCCATTTTTGGGTTATTACCCAAAAATGGGCAGTTTTGAACAAAACTTTTAATCTAAATATCTCGAGAACGAAACGAGATATCGATCTGCGGTTTCAAAATTTGGAATCAGCGCGTTGAGAAGTATGTAGATACATACAAATTAGATTTTTGAAAATTTTGAAGTTTTTATCTAAATGTAGGGTATATTGACTTTTGGGGCAATAATTCAAAAATGGGTAGAGATATAAACTTGGTAGTAATATTATTTCATTGTAAAGAGAATGTTACGTAAGTGTACGCATTTTTAGAGTATTTATATATGAGTATACATAATGTATATTCTTGTGATAATTTTATTGGATTTATAGAATATTTTCCAAGGAACTTTCCCTATAGAATTTATAAAAAATTGATAAAATATAAATGACATTTTGAAATATAATTTTTT
This sequence comes from Ophonus ardosiacus, assembly GCA_943142095.1. Taxonomy (NCBI): domain Eukaryota; kingdom Metazoa; phylum Arthropoda; class Insecta; order Coleoptera; family Carabidae; genus Ophonus; species Ophonus ardosiacus. The sequence goes on from OW964836.1 coordinate 39,686,772, forward strand.
TATTAGTTTTTCACATGTGTGTGTGTTTGTTACATAAATATGATAATATAAATGAATTATTAACACCAAAAATGTTATTACCATAAAATATTTATGAACGAAATTATAAATTAAAACATTTTTTTCTTTGTAAGCTGATTATATCATAGCTGTAGTTGTAAATAACAATTTAAAATATTTAATCGTATGACGTTAATATACAATGTGTTTGCTGTATTAATTAAAAATTTAAAAAAAAACATTGTCAAATTCTTTTGAAGTTTTACCGAATTTACTGGGATATGATTGTATTCATTGCATTTTAACATCTTCATTAATTACACAAATTGATAAAGCCTTGGCTCACAAAATAAAATTGAATTGGTAATTTAATACCCAGAAAAGCATATCTTCGTTTGTTCGTTTGATCATTCATAATACAATATGATTTGCTTGATTTTAGTTAGAGTAATCTGACAAAAAATTACTCTATAATTTAGTTGGATTAGTATTACCAATATTATTTTGCATTAGTGGAAAAAATTATCGATTGTATCTTATATGATAATCTGATATGTACCGTTCATAACACATTATATTTTTATCTATCCCACAAAAGTTGCCCTTGTGGTGTACTCTCCATACGAGCAATGAGTGCCCGTGAGGTGACGCCGGGTGAAGGCCCATTAGGTACGAATATGTAATCATCATTACCGATATTTGAGTAGAAAGCATATTGGTACACCTAGCAATGGGTAATATGCCGTGATGATATATTGATAAACCGGAAATGGTAGTTTACTTGAAGCTCTAAACAGATTTTTTTGAAAATTTGGTCTAAAACTTCTCAAATTTAGTTCAAAACTCGTATATACTTTCAACATATCAGACTTTGACTATACATGATAAATGAAAGAAAAGAATAATAAAATATGATCCAAAATTTCGTATTACAGACTTTTTTTATTTATTTGAACAACAAATTAGATCTTATTTACAAACGATCAACCGGAAGTGATACTTCATAAAAGCTTGCTGCTATTTTAAACATGGAATTGACGGGAGGTCATGTGTCCCGTCCACATCAGATTTTTTTTTATGTGTAAATATTTTCTGAAATCTTTATCACCTACAGACCACATTAGGTTTATTAACCTTGTCATTAATTATTTATCAGGTACTTATTTAAATTAATTATAATCTACATTAGCCTTTTTTTTTGGAGGAATTAGGATAATATTCTGTGAAGTATGAATAATTAAATGTATGAGGTGTTGCAATTAAACAACGAGATTTATTTTTTACGGCTTCCCAGTAAATTTGGCAACATTACAGGCTATGTCATATTAATTTGTCATCTTCCCTCCATCCACTGTTAAAATTTCATGATAATTAGGCAAACCGTTCGGCAGTAGCCTTTGATTGAAGTTAACTACTTTCTCGTACTCCGTCGGAATTATGTTAGTGTCAATATGAAATTCTGTGTGAAACTTAAAAAATCCACTACAGAAATGTACGAATTATTGAATGTTTATGGTGATGAGGGTCTATATCTAGTACTTAAAGTTTTCAAGCAGTTTAGAAGATATAAAGAAAGAAGAAAAGAGATCGGAGACGATTAGCGCCTCGGCCGTGCACTGACATTGTTTTCTTCGAAATGCGAGTGATTGTTCACATGGATTGGGTGCCTGAGGGGCATTTCGTTAACCAAGCATATTACAAGAAGGTTTTAATAATCCTTCGTGCACGGGTGAGAGGAAAAAGGGCTGAAATGTGATGGATTCTCCATGAAAACAACGCCCTGTCCGGCAAGACATTTTTGACGAAATACAAAATCACCGTGTTGGTACATCAACTGTACTCACTTTTATTCCCAAATTGTAATTCTGCGTTAAAAGGCACTAAATTCGGGGCCGAGATGTAGTTTTAGAAAAGCGACAGAGCTTATGAACAACCTAACAAAAAAGGCCTGTAGACATTGCTTCCAACAATGGATTATTCGTATCGGGCGGTGTAGTGTTCGGGCAGGAGATTACATTGAAAGTGGCAATATTTGTTTTGTGTAATTTTATACATTGTCAATGTTCTAAGACCAATATTGATATTTTGTAGCCATAGCTTGTATATTGTTTATCTTTAATAAGAGAAGTAAATGTGAAAATACTTTTTAGTAATTAGTGTTACACATTTTTAATACAGATTAACTCTAATTATGTGTTCGTTAAAAATGATTAGAGATCTCTACACTATTGCCAATTTAGTGGCAATATTAAAAATGCTAAGTTATGAAGAAGCAGGGCAAGGGACAGGATGTGGGGAAGGGAAAAATTTGAGCATCAGTCCATACTTATTTGACGGCGACTATAGGTATTTCATTAATAATTAAAAACGATATTACTTGTGAACCTTTTCATTGTTTGATTTTATGAGTAGTATTAAATAAATTAGATGCTATAAAAGCAAATTAAATAACTCCAAAAAGGTGGTAATTAACATAAAACATTTATGAGTATAAATGAAGAGATAATATAATAATACATTTCATTTACCCTTGTAGAAGTATATATTTTGTAGTCCCTTGTGTACGTAATTGTAATTAACATTAAAATCTACTCAAATATGAAACAGATTAGATCTTACGTGGTACGTAAATGAAAAATAAAAATATTATCTGATTCTACTACGCAGTGTATTTGTTTCATTTCAAAACGTTACAATTATTAAAAATTCGGGTCTTGTATATTGTTTAATTAACTACATGACATTAAAATGTTTACAGCACGTCAGACTAACAAAAAAGCACACAACATTTAAAATTTAAATATTCAATAAAGTAAAAATTATTTCTTAACAAATATTGTTTTAAGATTACTTTATATTTATTTTCATTAAGAAGTTTGACATTTTCAGGCAGAACAGTATACAAATCAAAATTTAAAGATTTTTTTAGGTTTTACTGAATTTAAACTCAGGCTTACGTCAGTGGCGTAGCCAAGGGGAGGGTTTTCGGGTTTAAACCCTCCCTAAGTTTGACGAAAAATTGTGACAAACGAAGATAGAGTACAATATGTGTTAGTAGTTATTTTCTTTCTATACAACTTCCCCCTCCCCCTATATATATTCAATATCCCTCCCCATTTGAAAATCCTGGCTACGCCACTGGCTTACGTAAAAGAGAAACTGAACGAGTATAATAGAAGTAGTAATCTTTATTAGCAAAAAAGATAGATTTTCTCCTATGTATTTCGAAAGTATGAGAATATATATATATATATATATATATATATATATATATATATATATATATATATATATATATATATAATCCCATAAGTTAAAATGGAGTGAAAAAGAGCAAATTATTTATAGATACACAAAATGTACATTTCGATTACCAAGCAATCATCATCAGTTGTACTAACAAAAATATCATCGCTACAATCTTAAGCAGTGATGTATTTGTTAATACAACTGATGATGTTTGCTGGATAATCGAAATGTATATTTTGTGTGCGTCAATAAATAAATTGTGAAGGAAAGATTTTATTATTTATGGATAAAATATCTGATGTGGCCAACACAATACCTCCCGCCATTCAATTTTCATTATTTTAAATACATATCTACGTATTTACTAATGCTGCAAATTATATTAAGTTCCATTTGCATATTGTTCTATTACTATTTACTATTTTCTTTTTACACCGTCGTACACACATACACACACACACACATACACACACACTGACCAATTGTTATCAAAATCTTTTCAGGTCTTCCCATTAATGTCAGATAGAGGAATACGTAGTTAAACATATCTTAAGTATTATAGTTTTTGAAGAATCGTCTTTCCAACATCTAGACACACACACACGCACACACACACACACACACACACACACACACACACACACACAAACACAAACACACACTCACAGACATCATCTAGAAAATGTTAAAATCGGATTCTAGCACCTTAAATAAAATGTGGTCATTTATCAAAATCTCAATATGCCATTTCTAGCACGATCCCTATACCTCCCCCCAAGGGTAGCGGGAGGTAAATAAGAAGTAGCACGCTATCGCTCGCTATCTATTGGTTATAGACTAAAATGTTTAATGCAAAAGTTGTAGAGAATATTCATAATAATTTGTTTTGAAACTATAAAAACGACATGAACTTATGCATATTCGACTTTGTATAAATACTCGCGCGGTGAAAACAATTTGTCATTTGTTCTTCGACTGCCGTAAAGAACACATCATATTATACATTTACCATACCATTATTATTGTATAATTTATTCTAATTGTTTATTATCAACACCCCTGAGAAATTTAATTACATATATTAAAACAACTTTTTTTCCGCGATCAATAAATCTTCACAATCATTTTACGAGTAAAAAGTTGTAACGCTATAATACAAGTGTTGAAATTTTTATTAGTACTGTGTTAATAAATATAAAAACCATGGCTTGGATTAACGATAGTGACAGAATTGATAGAAAAAGAAAAAAGACTTCAATATTAAAAGATCTATTTAGAGATTATTGTTCTCATTCCACCCTACATGGAATTAACTATATTGGTGAGAAGGATAAAACAATATTAGAAAAGTAAGTATATATTATACAGTTTCGTGCAAAAATTTTGACACTAACAATTCGATTCTTAAAAAGTTTAAGCTAATCCTCATTTTTGGATTGGCGAATTCTACTCTAATTTTGACAATTATATCTTAAAATATAATTAATCTATTCTTAGTATCTATCTTTTTTGATAATAATTTGCAGATTAAATTTTAAATACCGGAATAGAATAGAATTCACTAATCCAAAAATGAGGATTAGCTTAAACTATTTTGAAAATCGTGCTGTATATTATTATAATATTGTAAAGGTGATAAAGAAATGAGTCATGCATTTGTGCACAAAATATTTTCATATTATAAACCAGAAACTATCTAAATAAAATTATGTAGCAACAAAATAATTTAACTTCCTACTGGTATGTTATATACCAAATAACACCCTAGGGTGTTATAAAATTGTTGCTATGAAATAGGTATTGTAAACAAATAAAAATATCGCATTTCCTAGTTACAGCGTTTACAAGACATAAATCGATAAAAATCTTTATTAAAATAATATATCGGTCGGACGTTAAACGTTGAACGCACCACGGGTGTTAAACGGACAATAACCCCTTCGGTCAACGTACCCACCTCGGGCCAGAGGCCCTTGGAGAGTACACTGTTGACCTCAGGCGTTATTGTCCTTATAACATCCTTAATACGTTAATTACTATAACGTGCTGTTCAAAAATATTGCGCCAAAGATATACGGTATTTCTAAACTATTGAAAAATAAGTTCAAATTTTTACCTCTGTGTGTTTGTGTGTGTGTGTGTGTGTATTGGAAGTACGGTTTCTCAAATACTATAAGACTGAAGTCATGTTTAACTCTACGGATTCCTTAATCTGACATTAATGGGAGAGCTGATTAGGTTTTGATAATAATTCTTGTAATTACATATTTTTACCTCCCGCTACCCTAGGTAAGGGAGGTATAGGGATCGTGCTAAAAATAGCATATAGAGATTTTATATAATAAGCACGTTTTGATGTCCCCAGAATCCGATTTTAACATTTTTACAATGATGTCTGTAGGTATGTATGTGTGTGTGTCTGTGTGTGTGTGTGTGTGTGTGTGTGTGTGTGTGGATCTTGTGGACACGATTACTCAAATACTATCAATCAGAAAAATTTGAAATTTTGTATACCCATTCTATACTAATATGGGAAGTGCTCATTAGTTTTTAGTGTATATCGGATAACCGGAAGTATCATTTATACAAGCTTTAAACAGTTTTTCTTGTAAAAAATTCAATGAATATAATTTTTTAGCAACTTTTACTAATTAAAATGGAATATAATGGTTTAATCTTCAATTCTACGATAATAACATGTAGTAAATAACTCTAAATAACTTTAAATGTGAATATATAATATAATTTATTTCCATGTATCACCTCACCTAGTCTATGCGTCAAACAAAATCAAAATTTTAATGATAGGTTTGACATATTTAAACAAATGTCACTGACAGGCAGCAATTATATTAAAATTAATAATGGAACCGTGTTAATGAGAATATAATAGTAAAATATTTTATTAAGGTTTGTAAAAATAATATAATTTCCATCATACATAAATGTTAGATGTACGGGATGATCTGATTTAAATTTGCTAATTGGTATTTTTGCAGCATTATAAAATAAAATAAATTTACAACTACACATTTACGAAATGGATTATGTACGGCGAAGAATTTACAAAGATTGCGTTTTAGAGCACCTAGAAGATGATGCTGATTTTTATAAGAATGTACTTGTGTGACGATTTTTCCTTAAAGCCTATTAAAATATGATCCAAAACTTCTGAAATTTGGTATTTAAAACTCATATATAATTTGAAACAACATATTAGATTTTAACCGGAAGTAGTACTTAATTTGGAGCTCTAACAAATTTTTGAGGAAAAACAATAAAACAATCCAAAATTTCGTATTACAGACTTTTCTATTTATTGGACAACAAATTAGATTTTATTTACAAACGATTAACCGGAAATGATACTTTACTTAAAGCTCACTGCTATTTTAAACATGGAATTGGCGGGAGGTCATGTGTTGGCCACATCAGATTTTTTAAATTTATGTTATGACGAATAATAAAGAATATAAAATTCTCTATCCGATACATTTAACATTTTTATTATATCATCTATAGATTTAGAGATAGAGAATTATAAATTTGTAATGAATCTTCACAACCCAAACAACTACATGGAAACCAGTTGAATAATTAAATGGTTTGTAATTGACAGAAAAATGTCAATATCAAAAATGCTGAATCATTACTGAAGGCTTTTTTTCTGGGAAGTACAAGTGCATAGTACATTTAATATTTCTAATTTTAAATTGGAATAATACTACCTTTTTTTAGTTTAAGTTCGGTATTTATTATTTAAACCCAACGTTTCGGCACCATAAACTGGTGCCTTCTTCAGGGGATACATTGACATAAATATGTAAAATAACAAAAACAATAAGTAACCAAGGTAACACGAAATGTTCATAAATGTTACCTTTTTTATGTATACAATTTTCTAGACAATATATGAATGCCTGGCAATAACATGGACGGCGAACATGAATCTTCTCAGGAAAAAATCGCTTTATCGGTAGCGAAATACCGCAGCCGTACTCTTTATTAACAGATGTTAGAAAAAGAGTTAGTTAGTTTTTTTTTCCTTATTTTATTCATTGACAAGATCGGCGGTATTTCTTATGGATATATGAACTTTGCCTAAAATTTTAAATATTTAATTAATAAAATAATTCCTAGAAAAATCACTAAAACTGTTGATTTTTGACATTGACATTTATCTGCCAATTACAAACTATGGTACAAACATTTGAATTTGTCTTTTGGTTTCCTTAGTGTATTTAGAAGATTTTTTTAAGACACTATTTCCGGTTGTTCATTTGTTACCAAAACTTTATTAACTTTTTTCATTTATGTCCGATTGGGGAATTCTTAGTTAAACATGTCGTAATTCTTATAGTATTTGAGAAACCGTGGTTCCAACATCCATACACACACGCACACACACACACACACAGAGATTGGTGCACCTAATGAGTAATATGAAAATGCCATGCCATGATGACATATTTATAGATTTAGATACAAAATTTTTCAATGAACCCATCATTATTTCTCTATTTCTATGTCTTGCTGTAGGATATGGTGGATCGTAGGATTTCTTCTAAGTTTCACAGTTTGCGTTATTCTTATTCATAAGACATGGACAAAATGGACCTTAAGTCCAGTAATTGTGAGCTTTGCTCAAGAACAGACACCCATATGGAAAGTACCATTTCCTGCGGTTACCATTTGTCCAGTCAATAAGATTAACAATACCAAATATGATTATACTGGTATGTTCGCAAAAAGACAAAACTTGACTGTCGATGAGTAAGTAATATGAAAATAAGAAGCACTTTTTTGGTCCATCAAAGTCGCAAACTATAGCGATATTGTAAAGACTTTGCTTATGCTTTTGTTCGAAATAATGCATGGTTTTTGAAACACCTATATTTTTGTTTTCAAGTAGCACAGTACCCAATGTAGATATCTCAAAACAATGATTGCCACACCCTAAACTTTTTAGGAAATGACATGCTCTTTTTAAGCACTGCATGGACATAAATATGTCAGCACTACAGGCCTTCGGCCTTAATAATTATATTCGTTTTAGATACAAAGAGTTCTGGGACATTTCCCTTGTTTGTAATTTGGAATACTATGCTATCCCTTATGATGATTCTCTAAATACTTCAGATGAAGACGCTGTTACAAATATTATAAAAGTAACAGTAAACATTTCTTTATAATATGTGTATGAGTAACTATTCTTCGACGTATACTGTGGTATACAGATTAGGTGTTAAAAATTATTCGAAATCTCAGTCAAACAGAGTTTATTCGTACGAAATCAACGTTGTATACACGTAATAAATGTAACAAAAGTTTTGGGATAGAAAGATTTTTTTTAGGATGTTGGACTTTTATCACCCTAATATCTAAATCATAAATTTATATGCCCTAAATCTAGTGATTATTTAAGATTTTAGGAATTAGATTTCAGGGTTTTGCAGGAGCACACTATGCCTTGAAGTTGACGCGCACTAATTAAACAAATCATGTTTGTTGCTAAGATTTGTGCAAAACGACAAATTTACTGTCAAAGAATAGCTCCTTAGCTTCTATTTAATGAAATATAATACTAATATTTAATCTGAAGCATCAAATTAAATCGAATTGTACAATTCAATTTTGTTGTTCTAAAGTGTTGCCATACAAACCAATGGATGTTATTTGTTTGCTATTGGGAGTTGTATTTATGTGAAGAAGACCTGCATCCTAAATACTAAATGCCATAATGCGACATAGGACACAGCCTTAACACTTTGTAGCATCTTTAGTTGGTTACTTTATTTCTTTTTCAAAAATTTAAATCATTTTTGACCAAAGTTTTGCTAACAATCACTTTTAAAATTCTAAATTGTTGAGTTTTACTTTGTCTAGGGCAGATTGAACGAGTCTACTGTAACGATTTTTGGGGGCCCACTTTTTAGTAAATTAAAACATACTACACCTTTTTCGTATTCCCGTAAGTTCGGTCTGTTCTCGGGTCTGTCCAATATTTCGATCCCCAAAAACAATTTCACGTTTCGGTTATCTGTCCAACTAACCTATAGATAGATTTGGGTATTTCAAATTTGCATATCTTTCAAAAAAATGTCTTAAAACTTTTGTTACATTTTGGAGAAAAGTTGAGAAACAGCTGGTTTTTTTTGTATAGCAGGTTGCTCCAGAATTACCTCAGATCGTTAAGTTTGTAATATGGCAATACCAATTACAGATAAGTGAAGAATTTTTTACAGAAATCTTAACCGAAGAGGGCATTTGCTTTACTGCTAATTCTCTTCGCCAAAAAGATATATTCACAGATAGTCTGTAAGTAAGAAAAGAAATACGAAACAGTTTGAGCTGATGTGAATGGGGTTACATTATGTATTTTGTTATTGAAGCAATAATGAAATAAAATGGATAAATCATGATATAAAAAATGAAGGATGGACCTTAGACAATGGTTATCCGTTTGGAACAAATATTAACACGTATCCTCGAAGAACAGGACAAGATGGATATGATTATGGATTACTGATTACTCTTGGTACTAAATATAGCGAAATGAATCATCTTTGTGGGTTTCCGGTATCCGGTTACAAGGTAATATCAATATATTACCGTTTAAATAAATCATTTTTAATAATTATTACATTACATTTTCATTACAATGTACTGTTTAATCTGTAAAGTTTAAATTGTACAACATTATGTAATTTATTCGCAAGCTAAGTACAGAGAAAAACATTTTCTTTGTTCTCGGATTTTACATAAATAAGGAATCTGAAAATATATCTAAATTATATTAAAATACATATATCTCATATAATATGTAAATTTATTTAATTTCTATATTATTATTGTACTTAAATAAATTGAGTATCAGGTGTTCCAAATCTTGTCTAATATTTAATTCATGTATTGATTATATGGCAAATTCAGTCGACTTTTTCTAAATCGACCTCTCTGTAATTTGAGTTTGTCTCTAAATCAAATTATTTTTACCTTCTGTCACCTTTAGATGAGGAAGGTAATGTCTGTGATCAATTCAATGAATAAGCATGTTTTAAAGTCCGTAGAATACGATTTTACTAAATTACTTCTCTATGTGTGTGTTTCTCTCCATGTGACAAAAATTTCTCTGACGATAACTCCAACACTACTATTCTAAAAATAATAATTACCATATACGAAGATTACGAGAACAATACTTAAAATATCTTTGAACAACGGTTTGCCAGTAAACTATATTTTTATCCATCGCGAAGATCATGAGTTCGCCCAATTTAGACCACAAAACTAAATGACGAAAACTGTGCCATGTTTTGTGACACGGCCTTTATTTTTCGAATATCTCTGAATCTAGGCGAGCTATCGAAAAATTTTATTAGCAAAAATTGTTTCTCTCTTCGATAGCTACCCATATGCAAAAGTTAGATTCAGCTACTGTTTTATGACACGGCCTTTATTTTACGAATATCTCCGAATTTAGACGAGCTATCGAAAAATTTTATTAGCAAAAATTGTTTCTCTCTTCGATAGCTACCAATATGCAAAAGTTAGATTCAGCTACTGTTTTGTGACACGGCCTTTATCTTTCGTATATATCCGAATCTAGACGAGCTATCAAAAAATTTTATTAGCAAAAATTGTTTCTCTCTTCGATAGCTACCCATATGCAAAAGTTAGATTCAGCTACTGATTTGTGACACGGCCTTTATTTTTCGAATATCTCCGAATCTAGACGAGCTATCGAAAAATTTTATTAGCAAAAACTGTTTCTCTCTTCCATAGCTTCCCATATGCAAAAGTTAGATTCAGCTACTGTTTTATGACACGGCCTTTATTTTACGAATATCTCCGAATTTAGATGAGCTATCGAAAAATTTTATTAGCAAAAATTGTTTCTCTCTTCGATAGCTACCAATATGCAAAAGTTAGATTCAGCTACTGTTTTGTGACACGGCCTTTATTTTACGATTATCTCCGAATCTAGACGAGCTATCAAAAAATTTTATTAGCAAAAATTGTTTCTCTCTTCGACAGATACCCATATGCAAAAGTTAGATTCAGCTACTGTTTTGTGACACGGCCTTTATTTTTCGAATATCTCCGAATCTAGACGAGCTATCAAAAAATTTAATAGCAAAAATTGTTTCTCTCTTCGACAGATACCCATATGCAAAAGTTAGATTCAGCTACTGTTTTGTGACACGGCCTTTATTTTTCGAATATCTCCGAATCTAGACGAGCTATCAAAAAATTTTATTAGCAAAAATTGTTTCTCTCTTCGACAGATACCCATATGCAAAAGTTAGATTCAGCTACTGTTTTGTGACACGGCCTTTATTTTTCGAATATCTCCGAATCTAGACGAGCTATCAAAAAATTTTATTAGCAAAAATTGTTTCTCTCTTCGACAGATACCCATATGCAAAAGTTAGATTCAGCTACTGTTTTGTGACACGGCCTTTATTTTTCAAATATCTCCGAATCTAGACGAGCTATCAAAAAATTTTATTAGCAAAAATTGTTTCTCTCTTCGATAGCTACCAATATGCAAAAGTTAGATTCAGCTACTGTTTTGTGACACGGCCTTTATTTTACGAATATCTCCGAATCTAGACGAGCTATCAAAAAATTTTATTAGCAAAAATTGTTTCTCTCTTCGATAGCTACCAATATGCAAAAGTTAGATTCAGCTACTGTTTTGTGACACGGCCTTTATTTTTCGAATATCTCCGAATCTAGACGAGCTATCAAAAAATTTTATTAGCAAACATTGTTTCTCTCTTCGATAGCTACCCATATGCAAAAGTTAGATTCAGCTACTGTTTCATGACACGGCCTTTATTTTACGAATATCTCCGAATTTAGACGAGCTATCAAAAAATTTTATTAGCAAAAATTGTTTCTCTCTTCGATAGCTACCCATATGCAAAAGTTAGATTCAGCTACTGTTTTATGACACGGCCTTTATTTTACGAATATTTCCGAATTTAGACGAGCTATCGAAAAATTTTATTAGCAAAAATTGTTTCTCTCTTCGATAGCTACCAATATACAAAAGTTAGATTCAGCTACTGTTTTGTGACACGGCCTATATCTTTCGTATATCTCCGAATCTAGACGAGCTATCAAAAAATTTTATTAGCGAAAATTGTTTCTCTCTTCGATAGCTACCCATATGCAAAAGTTAGATTCAGCTACTGTTTTGTGACACGGCCTTTACTTTCGAATATCTCCGAATCTAGACGAGCTATCGAAAAATTTTATTAGCAAAAACTGTTTCTCTCTTCCATAGCTACCCATATGCAAAAGTTAGATTCAGCTACTGTTTTATGACACGGCCTTTATTTTACGAATATCTCCGAATTTAGACGAGCTATCGAAAAATTTTATTAGCAAAAATTGTTTCTATCTTCGACAGATACCCATATGCAAAAGTTAGATTCAGCTACTGTTTTGTGACACGGCCTTTATTTTTCGAATATCTCCGAATCTAGACGAGCTATCAAAAAATTTTATTAGCAAAAATTGTTTCTCTCTTCGACAGATACCCATATGCAAAAGTTAGATTCAGCTACTGTTTTGTGACACGGCCTTTATTTTTCGAATATCTCCGAATCTAGACGAGCTATCGAAAAATTTTATTAGCAAAAACTGTTTCTCTCTTCCATAGCTACCCATATGCAAAAGTTAGATTCAGCTACTGTTTTATGACACGGCCTTTATTTTACGATTATCTCCGAATTTAGATGAGCTATCGAAAAATTTTATTAGCAAAAATTGTTTCACTCTTCGATAGCTACCCTTATGCAAAAGTTAGATTCAGCTACAGTTTTGTGACGCGGCCTTTATTTTTCGAATATCTCCGAATCTAGACGAACTATCGAAAAATTTATAAAGTGATTTTGAACGTGAATAACAGACGCACCAACCTCCGACAATATTAGTGCGTTACCTCTAATAATAGACAATTTCATGCAGAATCCAAATCTGCCACCCCCAATTTTGTAACTCTAACAGTTCGTGAGTTATAAACAAAAATGTGCAATAAGACCAGAATTGAAAATATCTGAATTTACACAGAAATATAAAGTGACTTTGAACGTGAATAACAGACGCACCAACCTTCGACAATACCTATAATGATAGACAATTTTATGCTGAATCCAAATCTGCCACCCCTATTTTTGTATCGCTAACAGTTCGTGTGTTATAAACAAAAATGTGCAACAGGCACTTAAAGTACAAGAAAAATACTTAAAAATTCCTAGAGTAATTATTGTTTACAAGTATCTTTAAATTAACTTTATTCTTCAGGTAATCTTTCATAATCCTGCTGAAATTCCAAAACCACGACAACAGTATATATTTATTCCATTTGACAAGCAAGTATCTGTTTCTGTAACACCTGAATTAGTGACAACATCTTTGGGGTTGTTGTCTATAGATCCAAAGGTCAGAAAATGCTATTTTTCTCATGAGAAGTCTTTGAAGTATTTCAGAATCTATACACAAAATAACTGTAAGGCAGAATGTCATGCTAATATGTCTAGCGAGTTTTGTGGGTGCGTGCCATTTTACTTGCCACGTAAGTGAAAAAGAATTTTTGCTTTTCTGCACTTTTATCATCCATGCAAGACCTCCTAAAAATCTACTATTTAATATACAGGGTGTTCGAAAAATAGGGGACCAAATTATGAGGGCATATAGTACTGATCAAAATGAGTAAAAAAAAGTTTAATCAACATGCGTCCGATCTTCAACTGTTTTTGAGAAAGAGGCCATTTTGTATTAGAATCGAAGAAAAATTGACTAAGATAGTGGTCGAACAAAATTTTGTCTTTGCCAGTAAATAGACTATAAAAAAACAATAACGTTTTATAAAAAACATTTTTTCCACTTTCTAATAGTTACGAAGTTATTTAAAAACTAAATATTGGCAAAGGTCGCCAGAACTTTTGTCTTAGTACAATTATTTGATTTTTTTGAAAAACAAGAACACATCTAAGATGATCTCTGACAGGTAAACAAAATGTCTCATTTAATCAAAGTCGTAACTCTTGCAGTTTTCGAGATAGCATAGGTAAATACAGAATAAACTCATTTTTCATTTCCTTATATCTCGGAAAGTATTGAAGATCGGACCCATGTTGATTAAACTTTTTTTACTCATTTTGGTTAGGACTATATGCCCTCATAATTTGGCCCCCTATTTTTCGAACACCCTGTATATTATAATGGAATGCATGTAATTAATAATAATTTTTTAGGGGAAAAAGGTATGAAAATTTGTGGATATGGTAGTTCAGAGTGTACCAATACCTTACTAAGTAAGTTTAACATTATATGTTATAGACCCTGCCATTATAAACTTTCTTACCTTACACAGGATTTAATCGAACAGTGAGACATAGGCGTTTAACACGGGTATTCAGTTTTTCTTTGCGCAATCATTACCTAATTATTTTATGCAAAAATACTTAAAATAAAAGTTATAGAGATTTAAATTTTGCATCTAAATCATGTGAAACACTTATTCTAGCTCTTCAAATAAACGTAAAACATTTTTTGCCTAATCAAATTCACCAAATTATCTATTTGATATCCAGTAATAACTAGTTGGACTTTATTTCGTAATAAAATTTAGAGCGTAATTTTTTCTCTACACTTTCGTCACGTTACAAACTTTATTGTAATGTGTACATATTTCAGAGAAAGCAATGGAATTTGAAATGCTTCAAGAAGAAAACATAATTTCTGCATCAAAGCTAGAAGATAGTCAATATAAAGTTTATGAAAAATGTGATTGTCTACCTGCTTGTTCGTCGTTAAAATACACTGTTGAAACATCAACTGCAGATTTACATTATACAAAATCTATTTCGTTATCTAAGGAAGCTGAATATGGATTTGACGAAAGGTAGATTTATAATGTTTTTGTCTATAAAATATTGTTCCTTAAATTGTCTCAAGTTTGATAATATCACCAAATATTTATTATATATTTTGAAATTTATGTATTGTTTTCAAAATATTATCTGAAACAGAATGTGACGTCAAAGTTCATTAAGCTTAACAATGACCAACTATCACCTATACTTTTATTACCTTCCGTCAACATTAGGTAAATAAGGTATTGTCTTCGGTCGAAAAATTCGGTGGTGTTTTTAATGAATAAGCACGTTTTAAGGTAAAATACGATATTACTAATTTTACGATTATGTCTGTATGTGTATCTATATGTTCGTGTGTGTTTGTGTATGTGTGTGTGTGTGTGTGTGTGTGTGTGTGTGTGTGTGACAAAAATTTCTCCGACGATAACTCCAATACTACAATTCTAAAAATTATAATTCTTTCATATTCCTCTTCTTTACATCCTTATGAAGAGCTGATTAGATTTTGGTTGTAATTGATCAACCGGAAGTTCTCTTATTTGAAGTTCTTAACAGTTTTTCTTGAAAAAACCCAATTAAATATCATTTTTTGGCATTTTATATAATTATTAATATGAAAGAATATCTTATTGTCTATATGGTTTGATTATACATTTTCCTTCATATTCAATAGATATATAGTTATAGAATTATAAAGAGATTAACTTTCATAAATCATACAGCTTTGCTATTATCATTGAAATAACTGATATATTCAAATGATTTTAATTGACAGATGTCAGTTCGTGTTATAATTTTATTGGATTTATAGAATCTTTTCCAAGGACTTCCAGTATGAAATTTGTAGAAAATAGGACCTATATGTTTGTGGTACAATTTTACTGGATATATAGAATCTTTTCCTAGGAACTTTTGGTATGGGATATGTACAAAATACTTCGAATTGACGGAAGGTTTTGTGCTGGCCACAATAGATTTTTTATGTAAATAATATACCTAGATGATATACAAACTATTTTCCTGTTGCTATATGCATAACATGAAATTATTATTATTATTTTATTAGTATGAAAAATATTGCTCATACTGTTTTATTTTTAGCCTGGTTAAAATGATAATTAACAAAGAAGTTGGTGTAACTCAGTTGGACATATTCTTCAAAGAATCACAATTTTTAGCACTAACCAGAAATGAGCTTTTTGGACAAACCGATTTTATAGCCAATTGTGGTGGACTATTAGGACTTTTCATGGGATTTTCCTTTTTATCTTTACTAGAAATAGTTTATTATTTAACTTTAAGAGTTTGGTATAAAATGAAAAATAGAAAAGATTAAATGAGAATGTAATGTATGTTTAATAAATGTGTATTAATTTACTTTTCTCACGTTTATATGAACCACTCCTTCACTGTTAAAAATACGCTAACGGGAGGAGATAATTTTAATTCCGTATGAAATTCTCTTTCAATTAAACGGCAAAAGATACATTGACGGGCTTTGCACCATTCGATTCTATGGACCTTTCTGCATCTGAAATTTTTTTGTGTATTTTTAATAATACAAAATTTCATCGAAATTTTGTGTTACATGAATTTTGATTAGAAATCTCTTCCCTTTGCCGGCCTATAACTTATGAACGGTAAAAGATACATTGACGATCTTTGCGGCATTCGATTCTATGGACCTTTCTGCACCTGAGTACAAATTTTCAATTGTCCTCCTTAGCTGGTACAGTTAGACAAAGCAAAAATCAAAAAAATGGTAACTACTTATATTCAATAGGTAGGTACTCCACTAAAAATCCAATCACCCTGTATTTAAATAAAAAGCATCAATTTCCCTTAATTTTTACACGCTGATTACGGGAAAAATAATGAAAAAAATCCCTGAGTCTTACTTTCCAAAACAGAATTCTTTTATTTTGATTAGACATCTCTCTAGATTTTTTCACTTTGCCTGCCTATAACTTATGAACGGTAAAAGATACATTGACGCCATTCGATTCTATGGACTTTTCTACATCTGATTACAAATTTTCTATTGTCCTACTTAGCTGGTACAGTTAGACAAAGCAAAAATCCAAAAATCGGTAACAACCTATATTCATTACTCCACTAAAAATTCGATCATCTTGTATTTAAATGAAAAGCATCATTTTCCCTTAATTTGGACACGCTGATTACGGGAAAAATAATGAAAAAAATCCCTGAGTCTTACTTTCCAAAACAGAATTTTTTTATTTTGATTAGACATCTCTCTAGGTTTTTTCATTTTGCCGACCTATAACTTATGAACGGTAAAAATTGACAAGCTTTGCTCCATTCGATTCTATGGACTTTTCTGCATCTGAGTACAAATTTTCAATTGTCCTACTCAGCTGGTACAGTTAGACAAAGCAAAAATCCAAAAATCGGTAACTATCTACATATATTCATTACTCCACTAAAAATTCGATCATCCTGTATTTAAATGAAAAGCATCATTTTCCCTTAATTTGAACACGCTGATTACGGGAAAAATAATGAAAAAATTCCCTGGGACTTAGTTTCCAAAATAGATTTTTTTATTTTGATTAGAAATCTCTCTAGGTTTTTTCATTTGGCGGCCTATAATTTATGAACAGTAAAAGATACATTGACAAAATTTACGCCATTCGATTCTATGGACTTTTCTGCATCTGAGTACAAATTTTCTATTGTCCTACTCAGCTGGTACAGTTAGACAAAGCAAAAATCCAAAAATCGGTAACTACCTATATTCATTACTCCACTAAAAATTCGATCATCTTGTATTTAAATGGAAAGCATCATTTTGAACTAAATTATTCAGTTTATATCTCATGTGCTTTCAAAATATCAAATTAAAGCAAATTTCAAATACATTTAGGCCCCGTATTTTAATTTCCAGTTAAAAAGCCTATTAATTTAACTGTCAGTTAAAAGAAAAACACAGGATCGATATTATAGCACAAATTGTAAATATTACACTTGTATCAATTTTTCGATTCCACATTATTCTTAAAACCGACAGTTAAGTTAAATGTCAGTTTAACCGGAGATGCAAATATCGGGCCTTAAACCCATTTAAAAACAGTTGGATAGTACACGTATATTCATAATATAAATCACGTGAGAAAAGCGTTACTTTTCTCTAGTATCTTGTATAATGAATACACGTTTTCCGTACGGAATTTTATCCAACAGTTTTTTAAATGGTTTAAATAATATCACAAACTAATAATTATTATTTAATAGGCGTACCTTTGGCTGGTCTGATCGTCTGATGCCTCTGCAACTTGAAGAATTTGAATGCAGCTTTCGAGCTTTGGATTTCAACACAGCAGATCTCCCAAGGCAGCTTTTCTTCAACGTAGACGGCCATCGATGGATGAACTGGTAAGAAACTTTATTTTTCTCATAATTGTAACGTTTATAAAATATTATCTTGTTCTTATGTTAGACCTTTGGTTGGTCTTATCGTCTGATGTCTCTGCAACTTGGAGAATTTGGATGCAGCTTTCGAGCTTTGGATTTCAACACAGCAGATCTTCCAAGGCAACTTTTCTACGACGTCGGTCATCGATGGATGAACTGGTAGGAAACTTTATTTTTCTCATAATTGTAACGTTTATAAAATATTATCTTGTTCTTATGTTAGACCTTTGGTTGGTCTGATCGTCTGATGTCTCTGCAACTTGGAGAATTTGGATGCAGCTTTCGAGCTTTGGATTTCAACACAGCAGATCTCCCAAGGCAGCTTTTCTTCAACGTAAACGGCCATCGATGGATGAACTGGTAAGAAACTTTATTTTTCTCATAATTGAAACGTTTATAAAATATTATCTTGTTCTTATGTTAGACCATGAGAACTTCTAGTCAAAGAAATATAACTATATGTTTAAATATTATTTTTTTCTCATACTTAACCATGAGAACTTATAGTCAGTAAGTATGGCTATATGTCTAAATATTATTTTGTGCTCAAATTCGATTTTGAGTACTACATTGGAAGATATATAACTTTTATGAATGTCTGTTAATGTTCAAACAATTTAAAATTGAAATTTCGATTATTTATCAATAAAACCAATATCTGGGTATATATGATTAGTATATATTTTTCAGGAATCGGACATCTAGAAGACTAAAATAATAGTAGTTTTTTAAGTTATATTATTCACGTAAGAATGGCATTTCACAATAATAAGTGTATGATTTAAACCCGTAATTGAAGTAGTTTTTTTACAGCACATGTTATAGAATCTGTTCATAAAACGATGTGTTATAACTTTGTTCTAGAAATAATTTGGAATTGTCACCATAGTTCGTATACATTGGCGTGCATTTTAACATTTTTGCCTCTTGTTGATTTACGTAATTTATCATAAAGACAAAAAAAATCTTAAAGGGCTAGAATAATGGTCTTGTTTACTTGTGTGTTTCTTGGTACAGAAAGAGATAGTTTTCTAGTGGAAGTCAGCACAGAATATAAAGCGAAACGAAACATTATTGTGCAATGCCATTCTTACTTAAAGAATATTATAGTTTTAAGTTCTTGGAAATGTATTTTCGGGTCTTAATTAAAATTCGTCACTTTTTGTTTTGCTAGTATACAGAGCTAGGTAAAAGTATGGAGACGGCGATTTATTGTCGTTAATATTCATTTTAGGAAATTATGTTCAATACAAAAGTTTTTTAAGAAATTTTGATCTACATTTGAGAATACTTGAATTTTTTCTTTCTTCAATTGTTTTTGAGGTACGCTTAACCGCGTAATTTTTTTAAATGGGAACATATTAATTTTACTCTACCATTCGATAGAGTGTTTTTTTCTCTTTACAACAGTATGTTTGTTTTTTTGTTTTTCAATTTATTTTAATAAGTATTCTCAAATGTAGATCAAAATTTCTTAAAAAACTTTTGTATTGAACATAATTTCCTAAAATGAATATTAACGACAATAAATCGCCGTCTCCATACTTTTAACTAACCCTGTATATCTCTCTCACACACTTCGCCTTTAGCTTAGTTTAATCTAGATATAAGATAGCTCGCGTAGACATAAGATAGCTTAGATATAAGTAGACAAGGGTTGTTTTTGCTTTTTGAGAGAGAGAGAAAAATTAACGTACTTACCATTTTTAGATTTGCTTTTCTGGGAAAGAGATATTAACGTAAGGTAGACTTTTTGCGCACTTAACTCAACTTACCTTAGGGGGGAACTACAATAATATATTATTGTACATGGAACCATGTTTATTTAATAAATGGTAAACCAGGCCGTAGGCGTTTAACATGGGAAACAGTTTTTCCTTGCCCAAAAGTATCAATTTATTAAATAAAGAGTTTTGTTTTTAGTTTTAAGATAGTTTTAACTTAAAAAAAAAAAACTCCCCATTCCACATGGAGATTGCAGTGCCCATTCGAGACGCAGACCATGGCTTCTTCACGATTTGTTTAAAATGTATGTACAACAATAAAACAATCTATTTATTTTGTGTTTATTTTAATTTAAACCCAACGTTCCATTAGTTATAAAGTAGGTAGTTTTGGTAAAAATTGTAATTATTATTAAATATTTAGACGCGGCTAGGGCAATGTTAGATTTTAAGTATTGTAAACGAAGCTTTGTATTAAAAAATATTATATATTTTGGTAACACCAAAAAACATGTAATATAAAGTTTCGCAAACGGTCTTAAACTGAATAAGAAATATTGTACCTTTATCAATGGGAACAAGAAATCTTATTTAGAGACCCCAAGTTTTAATTTGTTAATTAGGCTATAAATATTGTAAACGTAACTCTATATACTATACCGTGAGTATTTTTTAACTTGAAACATTGGGTTTGTCATATCCATGGTTACGACTTGATATATGATTGACAGCAATGTATTTGCCCGTTCCATTTAAAATGAAACATAGGGAACGAATCTGACAGAAGTATTCTATTTAAATATTGTAAGAAATTTAGCGGAGTCAGAAAACCACTCGAGAGCACTAAACATATTTCGGGCACAAGGTGCACACAGTTTTTTTCTACATCTAAATTTAATTTTTAGAAAACTGGCATAACTTTTTTAAAAAAATTAACCTCTAATGACATCTTGTGATTATAACAGATAACCGTTGAATTTTCCTATATGTTACGGCTTGACATTTGATTGACAGCAATATATTTGTCTTTCTCATTTAAAATGACACATGGGGAATGAATTTGACAGAAGTATTATATTTAAATATTGTAAGAAATTTAGCCGAGTTAGAAAACCACTCGGGCACAAGGTGCACACAATATTTTTTCTGCAACTAATTTTAATTTAGAATGTAGGTATAATTATTTAAACTAAATTAACCTCTATTGACGTCTTATCAAATGTCAAATTCGTTCCCTATGTTTCATTTTAAATGGAACGGGCACATACATTGCTGTCAATCAAATGTCAAGTCGTAACCATGGATATGACAAACCCAATGTTTCACGTTATTACATATTGAGTAAAAATATATAGTATAAATAATATGGATATAGAGTTTCGTATCAGTTGTAAAACTAAAATGTTTGTTACTGTATAAATTATTATTATGATTGTATTACTTGTTATTAATAGTTTTGCATCTTTATTTTGTAAATAAAAGTTTGAACTTTTAATTACAGAGTAAAGATACAAAATAATTAATAACAAATAATACGACCATCTTAATTTATACGATAACAAACGTTTTAGTTTTATAAATAAATCATGTTTGTCACTGTCATAAATTGTCATTAGATTTGTTGACAAATCTAGTAACAATTGTGAACAGAATTATAATACAAAAGAAATGTAAAAGGCATTTGTATTTAAAAATTCTGTTCGTAATTATTTCTCACTAAGTTTGTTAACAAATTTGGTGACAATTTTTTAACATGTCAAACAGGCTTTAGTTGTAAAATTGTAATATTTGTTACATAATAATAATGGCAATTTTACTTGGTATTAAACATTCCAATTTTACAACTAAAGCCTGTTTGACACGTTAAATAATTGTCACCAAATTTGTTAACGAACTTAGTGAGAAATAATTATGAATAGAATTTTTAAACACAAATGTCTTTCACGTTTCTTTTCTGTTATAATTCTGTTCACAATTGTTACTAAATTTGTCAACAAATATAATAACAATTTATTATGATGTCAAAAAGTCTTTTGTAATGTCAATAAACTTTAATTTTTATAAGAAATAGTCTTGTAATTTGATATAATACAAATATATTGTTAAGTTTAAAAATTGATTTTTTTTCTAAGTCCCTACACGTATATAGTTTTTAAAATGGCCACCAGGGGGCAGCACCTGTCGATAAACGTTCCAACTTAAGAGTAAATTTGATCCAAAAAAATTTCAGTTGTGTACAAACGTACGTACATACATAACAGGGGGTATATACCTAATGGGAATATAACTTACTGAATATGGGACGTTAACTATGGGAATTTGAGTAACTGCAAATGGGACGGGCCCTAAGTGTGATGTATACCTAATAGAAATTTAACTCAGAATTTTTAATAAAATTTTGACAGGTGAAATTGGACGAAAAATCTGATGAAAAATAGTGAGTTAAATTGCCATTAGATATTCATCTTATTTAGAGCCTTTTCGTCCCATATATAGCGACTCAAATTTCCATAGTAAACGTCCCAAATTTAGTGAGTCATATTCGCCTTAGGTACACACTCCTTTTTCTGTATGTACGTATGTATGTTCATAGTGGAGCAGTATTTCAGGCTGCGCAAAGGGCGCATACTAACAGGTGCTGCCTCTAGCGGCCGTTTTAAAAACTATATACGTATAGGGGTAAAAAAATAAACAAATTATATCTTAATTTATAATTTATTGTATAATATATTGTACATTTAGGGTAGTTACATGAAATACAACAATGTAAAAGATAAATAAATAATAAATACAAGTAAAATTTATACAAACTATTATTTAAACATCCCTATTTCTAATTTTTCAGGACAAGGGCAGGTAAGTATATTTATTTATATAATATAAAGAATATATACAATTTAAGCTATGTACATTAAGGGTAGTTACATGAAATACAACAATGTAAAATACAAATAATCAATAAATACAAGTAAAATTTATACAAACTATTATTTAAACATCTCTATTTTTAATTTTTCAGCACAAGGGTAGGTAAGTATATTTATTTATGTAATATAAAGAATAAAAATAAATACATTATAAGCTATGTACATTAAGGGTAGTTACATGAAATATAACAATGTAAAATACAAATAAACAATAAATACAAGTAAAATTTATACAAACTATTATTTAAACATCCCTATTTATAATTTTTCAGGACAATGGTAAGTATATTTATTTATAAAATACAAATAATAAGAATAGACAACAATGTATTACAAGTAAACAATAAAAATTATTTAAACTAATGCGATTTTCATTTAATAAACCCTTATTTATTTCAGGGGAAAATAACACAACAAAGAGATAGGGAAGTAAGTAGAGTCAGTTCTGCTTAATTGAGAGTTTCGTATCAGTTGTAAAACTAAAATGTTTGTTACTGTATAAATTATTATTATGATTGTATTACTTGTTATTAATAGTTTTGCATCTTTATTTTGTAAATAAAAGTTTGAACTTTTAATTACAGAGTAAAGATACAAAATAATTAATAACAAATAATACGACCATCTTAATTTATACGATAACAAACGTTTTAGTTTTATAAATAAATCATGTTTGTCACTGTCATAAATTGTCATTAGATTTGTTGACAAATCTAGTAACAATTGTGAACAGAATTATAATACAAAAGAAATGTAAAAGGCATTTGTATTTAAAAATTCTGTTCGTAATTATTTCTCACTAAGTTTGTTAACAAATTTGGTGACAATTTTTTAACATGTCAAACAGGCTTTAGTTGTAAAATTGTAATATTTGTTACATAATAATAATGGCAATTTTACTTGGTATTAAACATTCCAATTTTACAACTAAAGCCTGTTTGACACGTTAAATAATTGTCACCAAATTTGTTAACGAACTTAGTGAGAAATAATTATGAATAGAATTTTTAAACACAAATGTCTTTCACGTTTCTTTTCTGTTATAATTCTGTTCACAATTGTTACTAAATTTGTCAACAAATATAATAACAATTTATTATGATGTCAAAAAGTCTTTTGTAATGTCAATAAACTTTAATTTTTATAAGAAATAGTCTTGTAATTTGATATAATACAAATATATTGTTAAGTTTAAAAATTGATTTTTTTTCTAAGTCCCTACACGTATATAGTTTTTAAAATGGCCACCAGGGGGCAGCACCTGTCGATAAACGTTCCAACTTAAGAGTAAATTTGATCCAAAAAAATTTCAGTTGTGTACAAACGTACGTACATACATAACAGGGGGTATATACCTAATGGGAATATAACTTACTGAATATGGGACGTTAACTATGGGAATTTGAGTAACTGCAAATGGGACGGGCCCTAAGTGTGATGTATACCTAATAGAAATTTAACTCAGAATTTTTAATAAAATTTTGACAGGTGAAATTGGACGAAAAATCTGATGAAAAATAGTGAGTTAAATTGCCATTAGATATTCATCTTATTTAGAGCCTTTTCGTCCCATATATAGCGACTCAAATTTCCATAGTAAACGTCCCAAATTTAGTGAGTCATATTCGCCTTAGGTACACACTCCTTTTTCTGTATGTACGTATGTATGTTCATAGTGGAGCAGTATTTCAGGCTGCGCAAAGGGCGCATACTAACAGGTGCTGCCTCTAGCGGCCGTTTTAAAAACTATATACGTATAGGGGTAAAAAAATAAACAAATTATATCTTAATTTATAATTTATTGTATAATATATTGTACATTTAGGGTAGTTACATGAAATACAACAATGTAAAAGATAAATAAATAATAAATACAAGTAAAATTTATACAAACTATTATTTAAACATCCCTATTTCTAATTTTTCAGGACAAGGGCAGGTAAGTATATTTATTTATATAATATAAAGAATATATACAATTTAAGCTATGTACATTAAGGGTAGTTACATGAAATACAACAATGTAAAATACAAATAATCAATAAATACAAGTAAAATTTATACAAACTATTATTTAAACATCTCTATTTTTAATTTTTCAGCACAAGGGTAGGTAAGTATATTTATTTATGTAATATAAAGAATAAAAATAAATACATTATAAGCTATGTACATTAAGGGTAGTTACATGAAATATAACAATGTAAAATACAAATAAACAATAAATACAAGTAAAATTTATACAAACTATTATTTAAACATCCCTATTTATAATTTTTCAGGACAATGGTAAGTATATTTATTTATAAAATACAAATAATAAGAATAGACAACAATGTATTACAAGTAAACAATAAAAATTATTTAAACTAATGCGATTTTCATTTAATAAACCCTTATTTATTTCAGGGGAAAATAACACAACAAAGAGATAGGGAAGTAAGTAGAGTCAGTTCTGCTTAATTGAGACACTAGGACATTTTGGCCCAATGGGGTCCTCCACCATAACAAAAAATAATAAAATCTACACTTTGTATTTAAACTACTACTCAATAAATAACAATTACGATAAAAAATATTTTTTAAATAATTATTTTAGGATATATTTGAAATTTGTTGCCAGTGTTACTGTGACGCCACACTATTGCTATCTTTCTCTCGTAGCCTACTGTAGATAAAAGTGTTGCCGTGACGTCATATTGACTTTAAAAATCAAATGCTGATAAACTAAGGACAATTAACAATTTTTAAAACAACAGATTGCTTCAAATTTACTCTACTTCCATTTAAAATAATAAAAAAAAAATTTAGAGTGGAGAGACCCTATTAAGCGGTTGCTAAGAGACAGGGAAGTATGTACATATTTGTATAACATTTCAAAAGACATAAAACATAAGAATTATATTATGCATATTAAAATGTCTGGCTGCACAACTTACACTTAAATTTTAAATGCTCCTTAAATAGACAATATCGTATCGAAACGTCAAATGAGTAATTAAATATTGCTGTCAAAATTTGTAAAATGTCATTTTAAAACTAACGAAATATTACGGAAAAACTGCGCTGAAATGATTTTAAAATCCCTTTAAAACATGGCTAATTTTATTAGAAATAACATCTACGACTTCTATTCTGCACGACAAAAACATGTGACGTCAGAAAAAAAAATGAGATTTTGTTCAACTTTTTTCAAAAACAGGCTGTCAAACTCCAATTAGCGTGTTTTTAAACCCTTGGCCCTACGCCCTTGAAACTTAAATATGTTAATCTACGACCCCTGTTTTTCAAGGGATGCTAAGGGAACGCGAAATTTCAAGGAAATCGCTGAAAACCCAGCCGTTTCCGAGATACGAGCCCTTAAAGTTTTCTAGGGTTGCTAGGCCCTAATTCATCTATTTAAGGGCTTAAAGGGCTGGAAAATAGCAAATCGGCTAGATTTTAAACTTTTCTATAGATAAGGCTTTGGAAAATTGTTGAAAACCCTTTGGTTTATAACATATTTAGCCCTAAAATTTATGCCGAAGGGCCTGTGGAAACTCCGATACCTGAAGGGCTAGAAGGGCCAAACTTGTTTTATTAGCCTAATTTGGACCCGCAGAACATGAATCTGAGGTCAGATTTGCCCTAAGGGCTTTTTTAAGCCCTTTGCCCTTCAAAAAAGGGCGGATTCCTATCGGATAGTTATATTTGCATTTAGGAAGGTTTATAATAAAGGATAGGACAGGAAAATTCCAGGAAAATTTATTAACTTTCATAGAAATGGGTGTCCCTTCATTATATATAAAGTACATAAAAATAAACCATATTATATTACATAATAATGCATAAAACATGTAAAAATCTTTGTATAGGATTGCAGATGGGTCTACTAGGTCCGGAGAGAAATCCCTGAAAAGCGTTGAACAGCCCTTCAGAAGGTCCGCCGGCGCAAGTTTCGTCGCTGCTGAATCTGTAAAAAAACAAAAAAATTATTAAAATATGCATTGATTATTAACAAATAGATCATAAATTTAATGTATGATACATTTATTATAAATATATTTTAATATAGAATAGGTTTTATTTAAAGGTACTCTCTCCCCACCACTACACAGTGTTATATCATTCAATATATACAATTGTTTACGGCCATACTCGTCATTTCTTCACAAACCATCGTACGATCACTATCAACATTATTATTGTGTCTAGCGATACGTAATAGCAAACAGAAATGATAGTAAATTACCAACAATACTTCAAAAAAATTTAAAATAATTTTAGTGTTCATAACTTTCAATAGAAATATTTAAATGTGTTGTTAAATTCAGTGTTCTATAATTCAACAGTATTTAAGAAAAGTGGAGAGTGCACCACGTGGAGATATCACCGTCTACAGTTTGCGAGAAGTGCCCATTTTGAATTTTCAAACTTAATCTAAACGTAAGTTACTTATATTTTATCCCTATTTGGTTAATTATTTCTTAAAGTTACTGTACAATTCTAACTATTACTGTATAATAGTAATAATAATTTATTAAAGTATCTTTCGTTTATATAGAAAAAAGGAAAATTTTTAGGGCGGTTTAGTAAGGCACAAATTCTACTTTAAAATTCCAAATTATAGTCAAATTTGATTGTTAACTTGTTCAAAGTTATAGATTTTAACTAATTCATAGTGATTTATGATAATTTTTTTAAAAACACATTTAAATATTAAAAATACAGTGTTAAAAAAATCTTAATTCGAAGTAGGCTATTAACACAAGAACGTATATCTCATCATTATCCAATTTAAAAGTTAAACCAAAATTGATTGTGAAATGTAATTTTAAGAAGAAAAGATAATAATGAAGGGTACAAAATATTAACATAATTTTCTAATTTATTTCTATTTCTATAATAAGGATTCAAGATGAAACGCTTCGACTTTGAAATTGACATACTCCGAATT
Source organism: Ophonus ardosiacus (assembly GCA_943142095.1). Taxonomy (NCBI): domain Eukaryota; kingdom Metazoa; phylum Arthropoda; class Insecta; order Coleoptera; family Carabidae; genus Ophonus; species Ophonus ardosiacus. Next base: position 39,714,937 of record OW964836.1, read on the forward strand.
AGGATTTTTTTTAAACGTACTGTATATTTTGAAGGGGAATACAATAGTTTTGAATTCATTTTTTTTAAATACTAGTAAATAATATTCTAATTTGTATTAAACATGAATTTATTGTGTTTGCTTTAAATAAAATAAATGTACATCATCAAAATTATCTAATAATTCAGGGTAGTTGTTAATTATATTTATTCTCTATCGTCCACACAAATTAATTGTTAATTGGTAAGGTATTACATCATTCTAACTACGAATGTTTATTGCAAATGGCGTCAGTTCTTTTTGAGACATCGTATGATCAATATCAAAATTATTGTTGTGTTTAACAAATGTAATTATCAATAAAAGTGATAGAGAATTGTTAAAATTACTTTAAAATATTTAAAATGTTCAAACGAATTAAAATTTAATTGTGTTGTTATTTAAATGAACTGTTACAGTGTTACGTAATGCAGCAGAGATTGTGTAATGTGGCGAGTGCACCACTTGGATATTTCACCACCAGAAATGAGCAGAGAGTGTCTACTTGGACTTCCCACTTGAGGTGTGAACCCTAATCTAACTGTAAGTTGTACAAAATTCAATTCATATTCACTGTATATATTTCATTTCCTATAACTATTTTTTTTAATTACATATGTCTATAACGCCCTGTAGCTTCAAAATTAGTTACCACAAAAATAGTTGCATTCCATAATGTACAATTGGCTCCCAAAATTATTCGCATACTTCAATCTTATCAGTAAAATGTTACAGTAAAATAAGTGTCCAAAAAGATATTCATTTAAAAAAATTATCATAGTCTTATTTCAATATTTCAGAATCAAATGAAAGTAATCAAATTTTAAAAAATGTTTAGTTTATGTAATTGTACTGAAAACAAATGACACAAAATTGAGACGTAAAATTATTCATATACTTGTATAAAATGGCGTAAAAAGGTTGAATATTAGTGCTTATTTATTTGAATAACACGTAATGGCTTTCAAGATTTTCCTGAAATATCTACATTGGTTATTATTGCAATAAGTATTTTTTATTTATTTCATGATAAGAGCTTGATTCAATGGATAGCGTGTTAGCGTGTTCAAAAAAATCCAATTCGAAGTAGGCTATGAACAGAGAAACGTATGTCTGATCGTTTGATCGTTATTCAATTCAAAAGTCATGTTGTCAAAATTGATCGTGAAATGTAATTTTAAGGAGAAAAGATAATAAAGAAGGATACAGAATATTTCCATTCACCGTTTTCTAATTTATATCTATTTCTAAAATAAGGTAACATTTTTGACAATATCTCCTGTCAAAATGACTTTTTTGTTCATAGCCTACTCCGACTTAGGTTCTTTTTAACATTGTAGATTTGTTCACAATTTGTCCTAAATGAATTTATAAGTTTTACAGATAACATTTAAATACATTGAAAATGATATGATGATTTTCCTTTACTTAAAATAATTCCTATTTTAATTTGTCTTTGTGTACCTACATATGTTTTAGTTTCGATGTCGACCGGCGCCAAATATTTCGAATTTTATATGGCACAAAAGTGACCCCTGTGATGCACTCTCCACGCCAGCAATGAGTGCCCGTGAGGTGACGCCTGGTAAACGCCCGCACGGTACAAATATGTCATCATCATTACCGATATCTGCGACAAAGCAGGTTGGCGCACCTAGAAATAGGTAATATGCCGTGATGATATATTTATATTTATTTATTTTATTTATATCTTCATCAAATACATTTAACACTAGACATACAGTCAATTCAATATATAAGTTAACAGTTATCAGTCATGAAATATGTCTTTTCAAATGAAAGAAAATTTTAGCAAGAAAATCAAGTTAATATTTTATATTTCTTCTTCACAGTTTCAACTTTAATTTCATTGAATATCTTGATAAAAAAAATAGGCTATATATCAGAAAAAATGCAAAACGAATATTTCACTACAACAATACAAAATAAATCATTGTTGTTATCAATTACAACAATACATACGTTCATATAAATTAGTTCCAATAGTGCAAAGTTTAACTACATTTTTTTATTCAATTACTAATAGTTAATCTTGTTAACATACTTTCCAATATGTATTAATAAAAGAAAGAAATCATTTGTGCTTGTGCTCTAAAATAGATGTATGATAAGTGGTGAAAAACATTACATAACTCATAAATCTGATTGCTGCTAACATTGTATTGAACTCAGAACATCTCATTGTATCCTATATTTTAGTTTGCATATGTGTTACATTTTAAATACAACTATATGTATTGTATTTTGATTTTCAAACATTTAAAGCATGCAACTTATGCATGTAGGTACATCTCGATAATAGATTTTGTGACCTACTTTTTTTCTGTATCAATGTATAATCTATAATTTTAATTAAACAAAAGTATACTTTATATCTTGTACGCTTTAAACCGTTACATATTAATAGAATTCGATCGAAACATATGTTTTACAGAAATCATAAATGCCCAGTTGCACCAACAAGACTTAAATTTTAATATACTTTTAAACAAAAAATTGCAAATCGAAAATTTAACAGCAGTATATTATAATTCATTTGACATTTCATTTTGATGCAATATTGTCAATTTAAACCATGTTTAATATTTAAGTTATGTTGGTGCAACCGGCCATAAAATACTTAAAAATGATATGATGATTATCCTTTATTCATAAAAAAATAAGTCCTGTTTTTATTTTCTTTTTGTGTACATATATTTTGTTTATTTATAACATCATGAAATATATTTAACACTAAACATAGAATATAGTATACAGGAGATTCAGTATAATAAGTTAAAAGTTATCAGTCATGAAATCTATCTTCACAAATGAAATAAAATTTTAGCAAGAAATTAATGTTAATAGTTTCACATTTCTTCCTCATAGTTTCAACTTTTAATTTCATTGAACATCTTAATAAAAAAGAAGAAATTAAAAACGAATATTTCATTACAACAATACAAAATAAATCATTGTTGTTATCAGTTGCAACAATACATAAGTTAATATAAAATACTTTCAATAGTTAAACTTCGCAATATTTATTAATAAACGAAAGAAATCATTTGCGCTAGTGATCTGAAATAGATGTACGAGAATTGATGAAAAACATAACATAACTCATAAATCTGATAACTCCTAACTTCATGCTGAAATGTATTCATAATTACCATACTCATTTTCATTTAATTATGGGAATGCTAAAAGAAAAACTTGAGACATGAGCTCGCGGAAAAGTTTACTGAAAATTTTAATAAAGTTCATTTGCCTTTAAGGCCCTGTAACTTCAAAACTAGTTTAATAAAGCGTACATTACACGATGAAGTTTTTCTTTTCAAGTCCCTAGAAAAGTGTCTTTATAAGTGACCTTACAAGTATATTTACACGATCAAATTTTGCGTGAATCAAAATATCCAAGTGCCAAAATTTAAGTTATACCTACATTAAATTGTCATTGAATTTTCATCACTTAAGTTTTTCGTATATAGCCATCAAGATTTCAATTACTCCTCTACCCCATTTTGTCATTTTGCAGTTTAAAATTTATTTATTTATTTATTTATTTATTTACTCCACTCAACAGGATTAAGAAATCCCAATTACAGAGGGAGGATAAAAAATACAAAGAATAACAATATATTTACGACATATAGAGTCAATCAATCACTATATGACACCACATTTGTACACATCAAAAGTATAAACGCTAATGATATTGGACAGTTACTTGACAGTCAAAACTTATAGGGAAGAAAAAGTAGAGCATGTTCTAGTTTTTCTTTAAAAGTTTTCTGTAAAGTCTATTCAGAGTGTATGGTCGCGAACCTGGGGAACCGACGCCAAATATTTCGAATTTTAAATGGCACAAAAGTGACTCCTGTGGTGCACTCTCCACGCCAGCAATGAGTGCCCGTGGGTGACGCCTGGTAAGCGCCCGCACGGTACAAATATGTCATCATCATTACCGATATCTGCGATAAAGCAGATTGTGGAACACTCAGAAATGGGTAATATGCCGTGATGATATTTTTTTTTGACAAGAAAAACTTAATCGTGTAATGCATTTTACGAGCAATTTTATGCGGATTTCAAATTTCCATTGTTAACTCTGCCATTGTTTACTGAATATTATTTTTTTATAAAAAATAAAGTTTCTTCTTGTAGAATTAGTTTCGTAACCAACTACATACATAATCACCAATACTCATTATTTTATTTATTATTTGTGGCGAACAATGAACAATTATTATCTAATACCTAACTGTTACAGGGGTTCATTTAGTCATTTTTATTGTTGTAGCCCCAGTGTACGGACGTGTATGTGGTGTGGTGGTGGACAGTCTTTCGAGGACGACTTCCTGGTGCTTGGAGCTAAGTGTTCGACACCTGGAGGATCCGAACTCTACGTTAGAAATATCGTTTTTCTAAGGTAAGTTCATATTTTGTTAATTTTGCTTTACAACTAACAAGATTTAATATCCATTTGTTGGATATGTAGTATGTTGTTAATATGAGGGTGAATTTGTTTTAAAGTTAAATAATAAAGTTATAAGGTTTTTCTATAACAATAAATTCATTAAACATATTTTTTATACATATATTTACATGGTATAAATAATGTTCATGATTTACTTTATAAAATATAAATAATTTATGGCATTCTGATATTCTCAATTTATTAGAATTTTTGGTCTGCAAAAAATTATATTTTATCTATTAATAGCACACTTTTCTCATAATGAGATATGTGACCCTATTAGAATTTCAATACATGTATGGGTAATAAAATATAAGAATGAACCACTATAGTTTCGCATTATAATAATAAAAATTCAACATTATTAGTCTTCGAGCATATACTAACTAGAGGCCGCCTTACGGTGTTTGTTTTGATCTGAACACATACGGAAGCCATGGTGTATTGCGAGCTGCTTATTGAAGCCGTGGTGTATTGCGGACTGCGTATTATTTTAATATTTGTACTACCCATCGACCTTTAAACTAATAGACGCAGCGAACAAGCAAAACGCTTGTCCCGCCATAACGGTACAGACACAGTATCGCTATCCTTCAACAGTACGGAAGTTAAGAAAACGCGGCATAATAAAAAAATTGATTTGTCCCTACTTGTTATTGCATAATTCGTTATATTATATATTTTTAATATAATCTTTATATACATATGTATATTATTGGGGACAAGTAATAATTAATAAGACCTTACATTTGAAATGACACAGCTGAACCGCGTACGTACTGCTGACTGCACGAAATACACCGTTTCCCCATTATTTTGTTGTACACACACCTCACAACACATATATTTACGTATATATTGACAGAAATAATTGTAAATGTTCTCCAGAAAGTAAATAATACGCAGCCACGAAACGTCAAATGTATATTTTGACAACTATTTAGTGATAGAGAGCGATATATAGAGGTTTACATATGTCTGAAAAAGATGTACAATGAGTACGAACGTATGCGCAGTATACTTTAACTGAGAACTTCCGTACTGTTGAAAGACAGAATGTGTATTTCTATCCTTTTATGTTGGAGCATTATTCTAACAATAAAAGAATAGGAGACACTTGGTCCATTAGTTTAAAGGTCGATGGTACTACCCTTTTTACAAAGTAATGACTAATTGCTGCTTTTGAAATATGTAAATCACCTTTATTTCCAATAAATTTCAGTCTCGTTACTCTTACGTCATTATTAGTAGGAAACCTAAAAGTTATACTTTGTTTAATATATTATTTGTAAAATAAAATCCCAGTTACACATGAAACGAAATATCCGTACTTTCTTTGTATTTTTCATTACAATTTGATATACTCCGAGATATACTCACAAACTACACGCAAAAAATAAGGTTTGGTTACAGTAAAATGACGTCAGCATGACCTGCGTTTATATTTTTCGTCCGCCATTTTGAAGTCGCTTCAATCATTCAATATCAGTGTTACAGTAGTATTGATCATAGAAATTATCTACAATGACTAGTTGTTCTGCTCCAAATCATTCGAGAAATAGTTATAAATTTCACAAGCCAATATTTTAATTTGTTTTATTATTTATGCAATAAATATATTTTTTCGCTAACTTCCAAAATCTTAAACTATTCTTTTTTCTGTTTTTCTTTTTAATATTTGCGTATACTAAATTATAATCACCCAATAATTAATAATCTTTTTCATAAATTACTTGCAGATCGGAAGAAAATAAAACAATGGTTAGTCACTTGCACAAAAAGTTTGGAGCTCTAGCCAAAAAGATTAATACAGAGAATTTATTTTAAAATGCAACATTATAGTTCATCACTTCCATGATTACTCACTATTGTCAAAAAATGACAGCAATGTAATATTTGTCCATTTTGCAACATTATAAATGGTATTGCAGCACAGGAGATACCTCCAGAACACATCACAAATGGTGTCAATTCTTATTACGGCGGACTAGAATATTGCTTTAGTGTGATTGGGGGTATTTTTTTTTTTTAACATTTATTACATGAAAGTTAAGAATTTTTGTAAGATAAAGTTGTTGAGATGTATAACATTCATGTTTTGATTATTTGTTAATCGTATGTAGGCTAATTTATTGGAAATTATTTATAAATTTTGTATGTTGCATTTTAAAATGGACAAATATTACATTGCTGTCATGTTTTGACAATAGTGAGTAACCATGGAAGTGATTCACCATATGTTGCATGTTAAAATAAATCCCCTATATAAACTTTGAACTATTTTTTAATAGTTAGTTAAGCTCCGAATATTTCAACTAAATTTTACTGTTATTACAATTACACTCAACTCAAAATTAAACTTGAATTATATAATCGAGCCTTAGTATAGCATTGCGAATATGTACCAACCCTAATGTTTGTATTGAGTTGTAACTATTTTAAATAAACATAATATGACAAATATGGAAGTCATTTATAATAGTTACTACATAAACTTCTAAAATCCACTTTTATTTCATAATTTATAACGTCCATTTTGACTTCAATATGGCGGACGTGTCAGCTAGGTAGTATTATCTAGTAGCTATAAGTAAGCTAAGGTGACATTACTATATCCGACTCCAAATATTTAATAATTTTTTTCTCGAAAACTATAAACAATCGGCTATTTTATTTTTTGTCTTATTATATATGTAAAAATAATAATTTTGTCACATACCCCAATATATTCTTTAAATAATATACATACAAAGAGTATATGTTATCAATCAATGTATATTTCATTTCGAGCGCCCACAACCTTAATATAACAGTTGTATTTAAAGTAGATGCATTTAAATAATATTATAATTTGTAATACATATTAATTTATTGTTTCTGCTTTAGATAAACATCTGCTCGCCTCTAAATTCTTCAAGTGGAGAGTGCCCGTAGACTCTACAACATTTTTTACAACTGCAGCAACTTCAACATTTTCTACAAGAAGACTCCGATACAACTGAAACGTTCTGCAAGGCGTCCATCATCAAGGAAATGATTGTTATGTCTCCTTAGTTACCCGTCCAAAATAAATGCCCCAAAAATCATTATTATGTATTACATGTATTCATACATATGTTAGAAAAGTCATCATATCATTTGTCTTGGTATTTATTAAATAATTAAATGTTTTAAGTACATATTCAATTTTCATGAATTTAATCATTTGTAAACTATGTCATACCTATATGAAACATGCATACTTTAATACTTGATAAAATATGTGTCATTTTTCTTATTTTAATAATCTCAATCAATATACAATAATTATCATAATGATACACACCAAATAATCAATATGTTTTCATGACTATTTATGAACTAAGTTGCATATATATTTCCACGAGTTAATACGCACATCATCGATTTCTCTTTCAAGAATATCTAATATTTTTGTTATATACTCATAGCATTTATAAGATTTTTATTCGATATCATATTTTCGTATGTACAGTGTTAAAAAAAATCCTAATTCGGAGAAGGCTATGAACAAAATAACGTATATCAACTTGAGAAAATAATTCATTAGTCACGTGATATGTTTTCTGCCAATCGACATTCAGAATTTCCATAGTTACATGTCTATCACAGCGATGATAAAAAACAAATAAATTATCACCTTTACATTCGTTACTAAGGGAATTTTACAACATTGACAGTTAATTTTAACAAAAATTCATTATATTCTCTCATTAAGTATAAGCTCGTGAAACCGAAGCAGCACATTTCACTCGTCCTTCGGACTCGTGAAATATCACTTGTTATATTACGTATGAAAATATTTAATTAAATGCCAATTTGACACGAGATATTGTCAAAAATGTTATCTAAAGAAATCTTGAATTCTTATTTTAGAAATAGTAATAAATTAGAAAACGGTGAATGGCAATATTCTGTATCCTCCTTTATTATGTTTTCTCCTTAAAATTACATTTCACAATCAATTTTGACAAAATTGACTTTTGAATTGAATAATAATCAGACATACGTTTCTGTAATCATAGCCTACTCCGTATTAGGTTTTTTCTGAACATACTGTATTACATAGGGATATATGCTAGAGTATTATTTACGTAAGAACGGCGTTGCGCAATAAATAGTGTATGATTCTTGACGACGTACGTAATTAAAATAGTTTCTATTTGCCGTACCTGTTATAGGAAATAATTTTGAATTATCAACATAGTTCTTATATACCGTGAGTATTTTTTAACGTGAAACATTGGATTTGTCATATCCATGGTTACGACTTGGCATTTGATTGACAGCAATGTATTTGCCCGTTCCATTTAAAATGAAACATAGGGAACGAAGACGTCATTAGAGGTTAATTTTATTTAAATAATTATACCTGCATTCTAAATTAAAATTAGTTATAGAAAAAATATAGTATGCATCTTGTCCACGAGTGGTTTTCTGACTCGATTAAATATCTTACAATATTTAAATATAATACTTCTGTTAAATTCATTCCCCATGTGTCATTTTAAATGAGACAGACAAATACATTGCTGTCAATCAAATGTCAAATCATAACTTATAGGAAAATTCAACGGTTATCTGTCATATTGACAAGACGTCATTAGAAGTTAATTTTGTTTAAACAATTATACCTGTTTTCTAAAAATAAAATTTAGATGTAGAAAAAATACTGTGTGCACCTTGTGCCCGAAATATGTTTAGTGCTCTGATTCCGATAAATTTCTTACAATATTTAAATATAATACTTCTGTCAGATCGTTCCCTATGTTTCATTTTAAATGGAACGGGCAAATGCATTACTGTCAATCAAATATCAAGTCGTAATCATGGATATGACAAACCCAATGTTTCACGTTAAAAAATACGATATAGACGTTTATTTTAAAATTTTTGTGGTACATGTTACGTTATTTATCAATAATGCCATAAAGAAAACTATCGAAAAGGGTTGGAATAACGGACTTGTTTACATATGCGTTTTTTTATACAGAAAAAGATAGTTTCCTAGTAGGTGTCAGCACAAATTATAAAACGAATTGAAAGTACATATACACGAAACATTATTGTGCAATGTCGTTCTTCAGTGAAGAATAATATTTACGTGCAAACAAACAGCGAATTATGAAATTGAATTAGTATAATCGCAATAACGAATGTCATTTTCAAATATTTAAATATTTCTGTCATTCAGGGGGTCATTAAGGTGATTTTGACGTTTTCAAAATTGCCAAATGTAACACTGTTCTTAAGTGTGGATCACACGATGAAGTTTTTATTTTCAAGTAACTTGAAAAGTGTCGTTACAAGTGACTTTACATATTTATTTACGCGATCAAGTTTTGCGTGAATTAAAATATCCAAGTGTCAAAATTTAAGTTATACATACATTGAAATTTTATTACTTGAATTTTTCGTATATAGCCATCAAATTTTTAATTAGTTCTCTGCCCCATTTTGCCATTTTTCAATTTAATATGGATCACTTATAATACTACTTGATTACATAAATAACATAAACACAAATGATATTTGACAGTTACTTGACAGTCAAACTTATAGGGACTTTTAAGAAAAAGTAGCGCATTTTCCAGTTTTTCTTTAAAAGTTTTTCGTGAAAAGTCTATTCATTTGTTTCTTTTGCACTCATGTCATTGTGTAAGAAAGAAAACTTTTTAAAACACTTGAAAAGAAAAACTTCGTCGTGTAATCCACGCTTTAGACAATAAAAAGAACTATATTTCTTCCATTGCACTTTTATTGTAATTATTCAACTAGTTTTTTATTGCTAAATAAATGTTTATACTATGAATTTAGATGAATAACAATATTGACACAATATTGATATTAAAATACTGTCAGTTTTGACATTACGTCATTAATCCCCCTTCACACCTGGCGATTTTAAACACCCGCTTAAAATTCATGACGTAGGTACGTATCATCTCTTGGAAACAGACTATACATATGCAATTATTTTATAATGTTTAGTTCATTGTATCTTGCATGATTTTATCAAGTATGTTTTGCTCTACAAATTAAAAAAAAAACAACAAATAAAATCTATCGATTTTGAAAATCCAAATAACATTTGTTCATTACGTGAAAATTACTTACTTTATTTATTCATAATTTATAATTCATAACACATATACCTATTTAGTTCAATGCAAGAAAAACCAATGTCAATATTTCATTACAAGAATAATATTTCAAAGAAACAAAAAATTTTCATTGTTAATAATACCAAGAATACTTTATAATTCTGCAAATGTCACTAATTCTAAAAATTAATCTGTCATTTACTACTAAAGCCCTCAAGATTTACTGACATGTCCACATTGGTTATTATTGAAACAAGCATTTTTATTTTGTTCTATGTTTACTTTTGTTCAATAGATACATAGTCCTATAGGTTCCTTTACAATTAAAGTTTGATCTTTATAGAATATATAATGCTTTTCAAGATTTTCCTGAAATATCTACATTGGTTATTATTGCAATAAGTATTTTTATTTATTTCATGATAAGATTTTGGTTCAAATGACAGGTTCTTTTACATTTTGTCCAAATGAATTTGAAAGTTTTACAAAAATCATTTAAATACTTTGAAAATGATATGATGATTTTCCTCTACTTGTATTAAAATAATTCCTATTTTTATTTTGTCTTTGTGTACATATGTTTTAGTTTATTTAAGGAATATATTTAACAATAAACATACAGTGGATTCAATATATAAGTTAACAGTTATCAGTCATGAAATATGTTTTCATAAATGAAAGAAAATTTTAGCAAGAAAATCATGTTAATATTTTATATTTCTTCTTCACAGTTTCAACTTTAATTTCATTGAACATCTTGTTAAAAATAATCTATATATCAGAATAAATGCACAACGAATATTTCACTACAACAATACAAAATAAATCATTGTTGTTATCAATTGCAACAATACATACGTTCATTTAAAGTACTTCCAATAGTTCAAAAGTTTAGCTACATTTTTTTTATTCAATTACTAATAGTTAATCTTGTCAACATACTTTCCAATATTTATTAATAAACGAAAGAAATCATTTGTGCTCGTGCTCTAAAATAGATGTACGATAAGTGGTGAAAAACATTACATAACTCCTAAATCTGATAACTGCTAACAATGTACTGAATTCAAAACATCTCATTGTATCTTATATTGTAGTTTGTATATGCGTTACATTTTAAATATAACAACATGTATTGTATTATGATTCTCAAACATTTAAAGCTATTCTTAACTTGTGCATGTACATCTCGATAACAGATTTTGTAACCTACTTGTTTTCTGTATCGATCTATGATCTATAACTTAATTAAACAAAATATACTTCATATCTTGAATACTCTAAACCATTACATATCAATAGAATTCGATCAAACAGCATTGAAGGACATGTGATATAAATAAATATTAATAAACATAAATGCATGCGAACGAAATAAACATAACCAAACAAGCAAAAACATTGTGGATATTATTATATGCTATTATTGCATTTTCAACATTGTAAATATTTGATATAAATAACTCACCTTGCTTACAACGAATACTCTTTAAATCCAAGGAAAATAACACTAATACAATAAATATTAACCACAAGATCACACGTCAAACACATCAAACCACATGTTCACATGAAAATGATGCAGTTTGCTATGTAACACTACGCGTCACCATGTGATGCTGCTGATCGAATTCTATTGGTTAATACAAGGTCACACTCTGTCATCAAGTGCGCAATGTTATCCGCACTACTTTATTAGAAAATAGTTATTGTTAAATATAAAAAATAGGTCATTTACTCTATTATATAAAATGTTTCACACATGTTGTACTTGTTCTATATTTATTTTCCTAACGAAATACTTATATTATTTTATAAGACTCCTGTATTTATTTATATAATACATTATATACATGTAAAATACATATTTTGTACTATAATACACTTGCTCTACTTTTATTTCATATTAAAATGATTATAAAATCTGAGATACATAATTGTAGATAAGAAAAACGCATTATATTAGTATAAAGACATTGTTAGTTCTAAAATAATAAACGAATAAATAATTCACAAACTTTAATATGTTAAAATGATCTACTATTCATTGTATCTCTGATTACACATATATGTCTTGTAAAAATATTATAAATAATGTGTTCATGTATGTACAGATGCACTCTATATAAAATAATATAAAATACACATATATCATTATATTTATTTGTTCTTTATTTATTTCTAAGTACTCATAATTCACTAATATATGTATCACACATCATGATAACAAAAATGTAACTTAAATAATATCAATAAACATTTCTTAAATGAATACATACTATTTCAATGAAAAACCTATTTCCTCATTCCCAAAATTTTCAGAGCGCAAAATACAGGCAACCAGCAAATCCCGAAAAAGCGAACCAGAGCGATACGCGATCTAGATTCGTAAAACGACGCCGAGTGTGTAAGCAACCCGCAAAACCACCCGAATACGAATCCTAGAGCACCAGCAAAATCCGAGCACCGAGAACCGAGCAACCCCGAGCTACACCCTGAACGAGCAGCACCAGGAAGGCTTCTGGTCGGCAAAATCCTAAAAATCGTGTAAAATCGACGTTTTAGAGCCGCAACGGCCGAAAAGTAGCACTTTACTGCCGCTACGAGCATTTTTTAGCTCTCCGGCTGATTTTCAGCCGATCGCAAGGCATTTACCCAGCAAAATTTAAAATTTTACGTACAGCAGGCTGCAGCAAAGCATATATCCACCAAATATAAAAATCTTGCGTTGAGAAAGACTACAGCAAGGCGCCTGAACGATTTTACAGCAGATCTCAAGCCTTATACACACAAAAAATAAATTTCGATCGTGCGGCAGGCTTTTGCAAGGCAGATATCCACAAAAATTCAAATCTCAACCGATCGGTAGGCTATAGCAAGACAACTCCCACCAAAACTTAAAATCCAGTCGAATAGCAAGGCTTGTGTACATCTCAGGTCTCCCACCACAGATTTTGCTGTGTATAATACTTGATATCTGATAAATTTACAGCCATTCTGGCCAGCGCGAGCGGTGGCGTCGAACCGGACACTCTGTGCCGCATTATTACGTAATCACGTCTATATACTTACTATTTCTCGATTTCTAGCTGGCTATCCACCAGGCCCCGTATCCTGGACCGTAGGCCAGGTACGGGCTGGTGGATTGCTGGGATCGCTAGGCTACAGGATGCTCTGCATGCTCGGGTGGTTGCTGGATGCTAGCTAGCTAGTAAGCGGGAATCGAACCTGGATCTTTGGATCGCGAGAATGATTTTGCTAGGCGTTCGGGTGGTGGATCTATAGGATGTGAATCGCTTGTAGGTAGCGGGAATCGAACCTAGATCTTTGGATCGCGAGAATGAGTTTGCTCGTTATTCGAGTGGTGGATCTATAGGATGTGGATCGCTTTATAGTTAGCGGGATTCGAACTTAGATCTTTGGATTGCGAGATTGTTTTGCTAGGCGTTCTGGTGGTGGATCTAGGATGTGGATTGCTCTATAGGTAGCGGGATACGAATTTGGATTTTTGGATAGCGAGTTTTTTAATAGTGAAAGATATATATAAATTTTTTGTGATCTTTTATTGTTCTTGTATTACATCATGATTCTTATGATATTCTTATAATGATATACAATAATAAATCAGATTATTAGTACAGAAAGTTATATTTGGTTATAACAATACATAGTTATACATATTTCTTTTTCTTAAAGTTAAATAGGTGATATATGATGTAGCAGTTTATTATTTAACGCATCATATGTAGAGTAAATGTTTTTATTTCCCTAATTATAACAGATTGATATATACAAGTATGAAAGTAGTTCAACATATCCTATTGTTTAAAAAAGTAGTTCATATCTTATAGCGAGCAATATTTAAAGTGTATCTAATAGATTTTCCTATTACAACAATCGAGGGTTGTAAAATATTATAAGGATTCATTGTTTTTTAATAAAGAAAAGTTATGGAAGAAAATGTGTTAAATATAAGTTAATTAGAAAATTGTGTGTAACAGAAAATCCTTATAAAGTTTTTCTCTGTGCAATTTAACAAGAAACAAAGTATATGGATAATATAAAATACATCGTTTTACGACTTCAAAAATAATATCTCTATTACTATAAACCCAAATTCAGATCTGTTATAAATTTAAAGGACTTAGTTTTTGAATGAACGATTTTAAAGAAATGTGTAACACAAATATATTTAATAATATTTGTAACAACAAAATATGATTATGTTGTATATGTAAACATACTAATTTAACTCCATTGAATTTGAAAATAAGGTCAAAATGTAAAACGATGAACAGATTTTACATTATTTATCAATATGTATAATTGTGTATGTAAATGTTCACATTATTTGTAAGTCGTAAAATGATATCTTTGTATGATAACTTATACCTATGTAAATTAATGTTTTTCAGTAGAAAATAATGTTGGAAACGATATATGTAAATTGGATCTATGTTTTATTTACAAAGTCTTATAAATTAAATACATAAATAAATAAATATACAGTATGTAACAATGTTGCAACAATGGGTTTTAATGTATGATATATAGGGTGTTACATGTAACAGTACAAGGCTTCGGAGTATGCATTTTAGATACCAAAACGAGATAAAAAAAATTGTGATAACTATTGGTGCCATAACGCTTCCTAACAGAGATACCGAGGATATAATAAAAATCAGAAAATAGTAGTATTTGGTCATAAATACTTAATTATAAAAATAATCTTGACCCCCGAGGTGCACTCTCCACACCAGCTATGAGTGCCCGTGAGGTGACGCCTGGTAAGCGCCCACACGGTAAAATATATCGTCATCATTACCGATGTCTACATGTGTTGTAGATACTGGCACACCCAGAAATGGGTAATATGCAGTGATGATATATTTATTTATCTTGAGCAAGAGTGCAAAATGAGAACTATTTCATTCAATAAAAAACTGTATTATTTAAAAACAAAACGGCGAATGATTAAAATATTAAATTTTTATCTTCCGTTATCTTTAGGACCGAAAAGTATTGTCTTTGGCAAAAAAAATTGTTAAAATTGGTCAACCGGAAGTTCCCTTATTTTAAGTTCTTAATAGATTTTCTTGTAAAAATGCAGTTAAATATCGTTTTTTGACATTCTTTTATTCTCTATACGGTTTGAATAAACATTTTCCTTCATATTCAATATATTAAAATAGTTAAAGAATTAATAAAGAGATAACTTTCAAAAATCAGTCAGCTTTGCTATAATCATGGAAACAGCTGATATATTCAAAAAATTCTAATTGACAGATGTCAGTGTAAAGTGCAATCTACAAAATGTATGTTCGAGTTATAATTTTGTTGGAATAGTCTTTTCAAAGGAACTTTCGGTATGGAACATGTAAAAATAGTATATGTTCGTGTTACAATTTTTCTGGATATATAAAATCTTTTCCAAATAAATTTTGGTATGGGAATTGTACAAAATACATCAAAATGACGAAAGGTCTTGCGCTGGCCACAACAGTATTTTGTTAAATGCAAAAGGCTTTGCAAATACTATTTTTTGAATTAGAAATATTCTTATAATAGTAAATGACAAGTGTAATAGTTAAATATCGGCTTGAAATGGATGAAATATTTAATTAATTAAGTCGAATTTGTGTCAAATGAAATAAACAAAAGTAATAAAATGATATACAAAAAGCGAACTATTTTCTGCTGTTTCAGTATTATGTTACCTACTCTGTATCTCTCTTAGCAAGCGTATTGTCTATTGGGATTTATGTCTCCTGTTACTCAGAAGTCTTGTACTGTTAGATAAATGAAACACCGTATGTTTGTTTCAATAGCGTTCAAAAGGATTGGTATACTTCAGTTTTTAAATAATATATTTATTAAACAATCTTAATAACACTTGTAAAGATTTTTCATTTGAAAAAAATCGCTTAACTTGGGGTTCGATTTGCATACCCCTGTACTAATTAATAGTAAAATGTATCTATGTTTTCTATGAATAAAAAGAATATATGAGCACTTATGTACGTTTTACCTTTTCTATTTTATTATTACCTACTTAAATCATAGCAATAATAGACGAAAAAGTAATTCTGAAGATGTACATATTATTATTCATCCCTAAATACTGGCTTATTAAATGATTTATGTATGTTTAGTAAATTAAAATAATGATTTTTCTATTTGTATATGATATACTTTGATTCAAATTATTTTCACATTTACAAGAAAAGTGTGAATGTCATTGACCTCATTAAGAATCTAAAATATCTTTAGTGCAAAAATAAATAATATACTTTGCAAATATCAGCTGAACTTTAAGTTCTCTGGACCATTGTCACTTGGAATTGTTTGAAACACGTCACAACGCAAATATTACAATTAAATACACTCGGAAAAACAAAATGAAGGGGAGACGTATTAAACAAATGTCAATCGATTTCGCCATTTTGATGAACATTATGAAATTAATTGCAAAGCTAAAAGTGAGGTCACTAGTGAATAAATAAAGGTCAGCTGATATTTAAATTTGATAATTATTAAATTTATATGTATGCATATGTACTAGAATGGGGTATTCCACCATAACAAGAAAATTTAAAAAAATTCAATTTAACATAAAGTATGGCTCAATAAATAATAGTTAAAACAATGAAAACATTTTTTAAATATTTACTTTACGAGATATTTCACATTTGCTAAAAGGGAAAATTGACGTTATACAATTGTTATCTTTCTCTCGCAGCGTACTCAGAGCAGTGTGTGTGAGAAAGACAAGTATAGGGGAAATGTGACATTACACTGATTTCTCGAAAATAAAATACTGTTAAACTAGGAATAATTAAGATTTTTTAATACTATGAATTGCTTCAAAACTGAATGAAGTTTTATTTAAAATAATAAAAAAAATTGAGTGGAATACCCCATTATATACCTAAATAATAAAAAGTATAAATATGAACATATTTTCTTTATAATGAATGTTTTCATTAGTTATCATTGTATATTTGATTTATATTTTATATTTAAAATATACATAAGGTTGAAAAGGGTCAAAATACATTATGATAGGGACTTTTGGGATATAGCCAGGGCATAGTCCTTTGGGTGAACTTTTCCGCCGTCCTTGGAATCCGTCATGAACTGCTGAATAATTTTCTAATTCACTCAGGTCCTTGAATGGCTCGCCCAGGTCATTCTGCAGCTTATTCAGAATTTTTCAAAGAACTCAACAATAGGGCTCTGGAACAATTCAAGAAAATATTGACATTTTTATTAAAAAATGCGGAAAATAGTTTTTTTTTATTAAGGCACGGAAGTTCGTTTTTTCATGATGAATATAGAGTTTTTAAATAACCATAATGACTCATGAAAAGGAACTTCAATAACGAGATATCGTATAAGAATTCAAAATTACTAAATGGTACATTTAACAAGTAAATCTCATTTAAAACTTAAGGAACTCTATTTAAAATTATACCAGAATTTAAAACAAATTTATACTGGACATCATTTATTTTAATTTTATAATTGTATGTTATAATAAACGAAAAATGTGTTTGTGAAAATAAATATGGCAACGTTGCATTTTACTTCCCTGTCGATTTTGAACATAACGATTTCAGGAAAACTTAAATTTCGAAATAATTTTCAATTTTTTTTTATAAATACTGTATAGATGTTCGAAAATTTTGAAAATTAATATACTTATGTAATTTGTACCATCGATCTAATCCAAACATCCCTAAGTGAATACATTTATTTATTTTTGATAATATTCCCCAAAATCATAAGTAGAAGCTGGTAATCAATTTTGGGTAAAAAGTATTAGTTATTACCTAAAAAATGGGTATATTTGGAGTCCAACTTTAAACAAGAATATCTCGGAATTTCGGAAATGAAATGAGATATTTAACTGCGGTTTCATAATTTAGAATCAGTTCATTGCGATGGATTCAAATAAAATAAAATTAGAATTTTGAAAGTTTTTGCGAAAGAAAATTTTATGATTTTTTCGGTTAAAAACTAATATTTTATTATACCGTGAGTATTTTTTAACGTGAAACATTAGGTTTGTCATATCCATGGTTATGACTTGATATTTGATTGACAGCAATGTATTTGCACGTTCCATTTAAAATGAAACATAGAGAACGAATCTGACAGAAGTATTATATTTAAATATTGTAAGAAATTTAGCGGAGTCAGAAAACCACTCGAGAGCACTAAACATATTTCGGGCACAAGGTGTACACAGTATTTTTTCTACATCTAAATTTAATTTTTAGAAAACAGATATAATTATTTAAACAAAATTAACCTCTAATGACATCTTGTCAATATGACAAATAATCGTTGAATTTTCCTGTAAGTTTTGATTTGACATTTGATTGACAGCAATGTATTTGTCTCTCTCATTTAAAATGACACATGGGGAATGAATTTGACGGAATTTAAATATTATAAAAAATTTAGCAGAGTCAGAAAACCACTGGGGCACAAGGGGCATACTATATTTTTTCTACAACTAATTTTAATTTAGAAAGCAGATATAATTTTTAAACAAAATTAACCTCTATTGACGTCTTATCAAATGTCAAATTCGTTCCCTATGTTTCATTTTAAATGGAACTGGCAAATACATTGCTGTCAATAAAATGTCAAGTCGTAACTATGGATATGACACGTTAAAAAATATTCACGGTATAATTATTTTATTCTTTATACACAGTCCTGCCATAAATACTGTTACATCGTCCATAGGCTGCTAAGAATATGTAAAACAAATAATACTTTTTGTATTGCAAGTAATTTATTGATTAAGTATACAGTAGTAACGCAAGCCTTAAAACGGCCTAGCCATTCTACTATGGCAGTACGGACCATATCTGTCGATAGTTACCTACTGCCTTCACCAAACTTCTCTTTAGCTAGTTGAAATTTTGGTGGGGTTTATCGCATTGTTTCTCTTCTAAAAGTGACCACAATTTGTAGTCCAAAGGGTTGAGATCTGGACTGCCAGACGACCAGACTTCAGCCGCAATAAATGCTGGAACATTGGTCCGCAACCAGGACTGCGTCGTTCTGGTCTTCTGTGCCGGGGCTGAATCCTACTGGAATAGTTTGTCAGGAAAAAGTATGTTGTTCAGGGGGTTCACAATTTCGTTTAGAACATAAGATACGATTCGTGCTACCATAGCAAAATGGCTAGATCGTCTTAAGGCTATAAACTTTGGCAGAACTATGTATATTTCATTCTTTATTATTTCTGACGGGTGGAGACGTTGGTCCCACCCCCAAAATTTGGGGGTGGTTAAGCCCTGCCACCACGTCAAGGTCTCTCCACATGGGCAGGGAACCCTGTCCAAACCTCCTGCGATTCAAAGGAGTTTAAGACAGAGCCACCCCGGTCAAAACCACGACTGGGGTGTCCTACAAAACCCTAACAATCTCATATCAACTAAAAAGAATCGCCCGCGCCTGAAACCTAACCAAAAATGAAATGAAATGAACACGGTTTTGGGAGACGAAGCCTGCCGGGGGAAAGCGTCCCTTACAACCCCATGCACACCAAAGGTGTTACAGTTCATGTGTTCCATGAAGTGGAGTACATGGACACACTACATGTAATACACTTCATGAGACACACTTCGTGTAACACGCTTCGATGTGATGTTTTTGTGAGGGCACTCGGCTTCGTTAGCCCCGTCCGGGGTCGGCTGCCTCAGTGCAACCTAAGCTTATCGTACCAGACTCGCCCACTAGTAGTCCGTTTACTAAGTGCAAGGGGTACGATAACTAGTATAGAGACAGCCGATGGACGGTGGGTTGCCCACCTAAAACCTCCTACGTTCATTGTAAGAAATTTTAGGTGAGTTCGGATGAATATTTAGACTTTTTTCACAGTACTTAATAATACTGCATCTAAATATTCACGCCCAACCTATAGAAAAAAAACACTCATAAAATATATGTATACCAAGGGTGCCAAAAGTTTTACGGACATAGACTTTTCTCAACACATATGAAATATATTCATACACATTAAGAAAAGAATAATACATAAAAGATCCTAACACCTAGGACCTTTTATGTTGACACCCCTAAATATACATTGCAACAATCCCCAATCCCGCACCAACGAATTCGCGAACGAATTGTCAAAACATCAAAATATTAACCCTGCAAACCCCAAACTATATATTGCTTCAAATTTATTTAAACAATATTCGCGATACAAAACAACAAACTTATCCCTATAAAACCATTCGCGTTCGCGGTTTTTCAACCAATATTTTTTTGGGTTTTGAAGCCCAAAAGATCCCACGTTGTCCAGATCCCTGGTTTCTGGCCTAATCGATCCGGACCTTATGCCGGATTACCCGAGCTAATATAAACGGAACGGAAACGACCCGGACTTTAGGCCGGGTTACGCGAGCTAACTACCAGGACCTTATGCCAGGTATCGGAAAGTTAAAGTTAGGATGACGACGCGCCCCCTTAAATCTAACTTAACCTAGCTGTACGGCAATGAACGTTTTTAATTTAATTGTTACTCTACATCAAAATCTATTCAAAATTATTTCAATAACATGCAATTCTATATCAAAAATTATTTGTCATGCAATTAATATAAAATATGAATATATTTTTCAACTTATTATTCAATTCAATGCAATTTATCTATAAAAAAAAGTTATAGGTACGTTGTATAAGGAAGATTGGTTGATATTAAATATTTATTAATTTTTTGCAAAAATAATATAAAAACTAAAATTTAAATTAAGTATTCATCTGTATATATCGCTTCTATATTTTAAATTAAAAATATATATTATGCAAATTTAAACTACTGATTATATTAAATCATGATTAAGTTATTTATTATTAGTTCCCTATAAAAATCTTCGCGTTCGCGTTTTCGGACAAAAATATCGATCATATCGCGTTTTTAACTCGCGGGATTTCGAACAAAATATCGATTATATTCGCGATTTTAATTCCCGGGTTCTTCTTTCTGCATCTGGACTATCTGGAATATCTGGAACAACTGCAACCCGCACGTCCCACGTTGTCCAGGTCCTGGGTTCCTGGCCTAATCGACCCAGACCTCATGCCGGGCAACGCGAGCTAATAAACGGAACGGAACGATCCGGACCTCATGCCGGGTTACGCGAGCTAACAATATAAATTTTATACGGGGTTGGAAGGATAGGACCCTAATACATTCACGCAATAAATGGTAGACATTTTTATTTTATTATATTCCTATTTTTTTTTTTGCACACACAGATTCATACAATGCACAAAACTTTCACACATCTAAAGGGGGCAAACTTAGTTTAAATTTATATTTGATTCGAAAATATTTCAAATTTAATTTTATCTTTAATTCTAAAATATTTGTGTTCTATTTTATATTATTATTAAAATAAAAAATACGTTCATTGCACAATACAGCGTACTTCCCAGCAAATTTATAAGTCGTAGTCGCCAAAATAAATTATTAACATGTAATATATAAAAATTTAATAAATTATAATAAGTATTTTGAATATAAGTCAACAATTAACACTTTCTCTTTGTATATGAAGCTAAATAGAGCACCTATGCTCGAGTAAATATAATTGAAATTATTGTTTATTATAGTATATTATGCAACAAGTTTATAATGATTACTATTAATACACGAGCATGAAGTTTACGATACGAGTCATGACAAGTATCGTAATTCACACAAGTGTATTTAATAGTCATTATACTTGAGTTACATACACTATTTTTTCTACGACTATTCAAAATAATTCAAAAACTAAACTATTTACCAATAAATTGGTTATAAAATTCATCTTTATCATGATGATAAATTGTATCAAATAAAAAGGAAATCTTTATCGAAATGAAAAGAAAATCTGTATCATAATCTATATTATAATGAAAATCTGTATCGTAATGACTGTTATTCAAGTACAAATGACATACTTAATAAGTATATTGAAGCATAAGTAGAAAAATTATTAAAAATGCCAGAACCAAAATAGGTTCAGATATGTATATGTAAAACAAAACAGTACAACTTCAAATGAAACATATCACGCAGACAGAATCTTCCAAGAAATATTAATAATGTTAATACTTTCAAATTAATTATATTCATATACTGTCAATAATAAAATTATTGCTTGAAATACAGTAATAATTAAGTAAATAAATTTTTAAAAACTGGGTAAAAATGTGGCACTACCTATCTTAAAACTACTTATAACTAAGCTAACTTAATCTAACTAAGGGCCGTTTTTATAATCTGGCTCACTTTAAAACTTTATACTTATTTAAAAATAATGCTACCTTACTCGTTAAAGTGTTAAATGTATATTATGAAAACAAAAACACCTTTAATTTTAATTTAAAGTGTTAACTTGAAGATAAAGTTTATTATGAAAACGGCCCTATTTAACTAACTAAAGCTAGTCTCTATGATAAAATTTCCCGGGCAATTTTACTAGAGATTTCGCTTACCCAATCAAACACACAGTCATACCCTTATATCTAAAATCTACGCATAGCATTTCGTGCCACCTTATACCCAGTTTTGTATATTTCTAGTGAAATGTTTTATATTTAAATTTGCAAAAGACTAACTGCCTTATTTATAAAATTAAAAAAATAATTAAATTGGAAAAATCTGTCAACAATCAATGAGACATTTAAAAATCATATCTGTTCGCTTTACAAATTTTGAAAATAAGTTTGAAAGATTAATTTTAATAATTTAATAGTTCAACAATGGGGTATTCCACCATAACAAAAAAATAAGAAAAATTTAAATTTAATGGCTCAATAAATAATAGTTAAAACAATGAAAACATTTTTTTAAATAATTACTTTACGAGATATTTCTCATTTGCTAAAAGGGGAAATTGACGTCATACAATTGTTATCTTTCTCTCGTAGCGTTCTCAGAGCAGTGTGTGTGAGAAAGACAAGTATAGGGGGAATGTGACGTTACACTGATTTCTCGAAAATAAAATACTGTTAAACTAGGAACAATTAAAATTTTTAATACTATGAATTGCTTCAAAACTGAATGAAGTTTTATTTAAAATAATAAAAAAAATTGAGTGGAATACCCCATTGTTACATTAAAATATTCTTTTGTTCTCTATGTAGAACAAAAATTTGTATTGTATTAAATGTAACTTGTAGTTTAATTATAAAATATTGTCAGGCTTATAACCGAGTAAAAAAATACTTTTTTTTTGGGATTTGAACCCTTTACAAAGAGAAAAGTGTAATATCGTTGACTTATAAAAATAGAAAAATATTTGAATTTAAAACTATATTATTGGAATAACAAACGAATTTAAAGTATTGTTAAAATGACAAAATTTAATTTCTTTACCTATAACTATTTTATGCGAGTAAGCATTATGTGAAATGCATCATCAAAAATTATGAATAAAAATTTTTGAATATTAAATTATGTAACTTTACTGTAAAAATAAAATTGAAAAAATGTGAATAAATATTATTTCTGATATTATTACATGTTATATATTTTTGTTTTAAATGTGAAATATGTAAAAAAAAAATCATTTGGGAATTTGATAAATTAAAAATATACCCCAACTTCAAAATTGTGTGATAAAGTGAAAAATAAAACGAAATACGCATTTCAAGAGCAATGTTCTCATTTGCTGTTCTTTACGATAAGGGTCCGGATAAATTAGGATTACCCAACATGTAAACCATGCCAGAGGCCCTAAAACACCCTTCGTAACAACCCTGTCTCGTAAACTGGTTAAAATTACTCAACAAGGTACGGATAAATTAGGATTACCCAACATGTAAACCATGCCAGAGGTCCTAAAACACCCTTCGTAACAACCCTGTCTCGTAAACTGGTTAAAATTACTCAACAAGGTCCGGATAAATTAGGATTACCCAACATGTAAACCATGCCAGAGGTCCTAAAACACCCTTCGTAACAACCCTGTCTCGTAAATTGGTTAAGATTACTCAACAAAGTACGGATAAATTAGGATTACCCAACATGTAAACCATGCCAGAGGTCCTAAAACACCCTTCGTAACAACCCTGTCTCGTAAATTGGTTAAAATTACTCAACAAGGTTTGGATAAATTAGGATTACCCAACATGTAAACCATGCCAGAGGTCCTAAAAAACCCTTCGTAATAACCTTGTATTCGTAATAGAGAACCGTACTGGAACTTCCAGTAGCTATTCTCATAGAAATACGTATTTAGTATTTATTTTCACTTAATTCTAAAGTTGGGAGTAATTTTTAATTATATTAGTTGTAGTACTCTAATTATAATTTTGAAATTTGCTGGAAAGTGAAACACAATACCTTGATTTGGTTCCATGAACCTTTACCGATAAATACCGTGATAAAATATGTAATATCCCTCGTTGTCCTTCGTCCTTCTGGGCTGGTGGATTAATTTTGGCGATGCGAAAAAGTCTTGGAGATGTAGGTACGTCTTCACGCTGCAAACTCTACTGATAGAATGAGCTAGACCCGACTAGCAAACAATTGAATAATGAACGTTTAGTTATTAATTAGTTTCGTAATACATACAGGCATTAACAATAATTATTATTTAAAATAAAAATAAAATAATAAATATATTATTTTAACCTTCATGAATTTGTAACTGTAGAAATATAATTTTAGATTTTTTTTTGTTTTATTTTTTACAAATCCCATATTGGAAAAGATTCTCTATATATCCAGTAAAATTGTAATATGAACATATACTATTTTCTACAAATTCCATACCGAAAGTTCTTTAGAAAAGATTCTATAAATCCAATAAAATTATAACATGAACATACACTATGTAAATTGCACTTGACACTGTCATCTGTCAATTGGAATTATTTGAATATATCAGCTGTTTCCATGATTATAGCAAAGCTGGCTTATTTATAAAAGTTAATCTCTATAATTCTTTAACTATATAGTTGTGTGTGTGTGGATGTATGTGTGTGTGTGTGTGTGTCTGGATATTGGAGGGACGGTTCCTCAAAAACTATAAGACCTGTTTAACTATGAATTCCTCAATCTGACATTCCTGGGAAGAGCTGAAAAGGTTTTGGTTACAATTGAACAGCCGGAAGTAGTAGTTTCTAAAAAAAATCTTCTAAATATTATTTTTTTGAAATTTGTATAATTACAAATATTAAAGATCATAGAATTCTCTATCCAATTACATTGAACATTTTTATTATATCTTCTACACATTTAGAGATAGAGACTCATAAATATATAAAATAATCCGTCACAGTCAAATAATGTTACTACCTATTTTATATCTCTACCTACTTTTGAATTATTGCCCAAAAAGCCAATATACCCCATATTTAGATAAAAACTTCAAAATTTTCAAAAATCTAATTTTTATGTATCTAGATACATCTCAATGCGCTGATTCCAAATTTTGAACCGCAGGTCGATATCTCTTTTCATTCTCGAGATATTTAGATTCAAAGTTTTGCTCAAAACTGCCCATTTTTGGGTTACTACCCCAAAATGGGTCGAGATATGAATTTGGCGACAACACCATTCGATTCTACGGGCAAAATTACATAAGTATACCAATTTTCAGAATTTTTGAACACCGCATACAATCTCTAAAGCAAAATAACTGAAAATGGCTAAAAATCGCAAAAATCTTAAGGGGTACCCCTTACGATTTTTTCAGATTTTGGCCTTTTTCAAGCTTTTATTAATAAAAATTGAACCAGTTGGACAAAAATGATGAAAATTGGTACATTTATGTAATTTTGCACGTAGAATCGAATGGCCGTGTCACCAAATTCATATCTTTACCCATTTTTGGGTTATTACCCAAAAATGGGTAGTTTTGAGCAAAACTTTGAATCTAAATATCTCGAGAACGAAAAGAAATATCGACCTGCCGTTTCAAAATTTGGAATCAGCGCATTGAGAAGTATCTAGATACATAAAATTTAGATTTTTGAAAATTTTGAAGTTTTTATCTAAATATGGGGTATATTGACTTTTGGGGCAATAATTCAAAAATACGTAGATATATAAACTTGGTAGTAATATTATTTGCTTGTACAGACAATGTTACGTAAGTGTACGCATTTTTAGAGTAATGTACCTATCTAGTAGCCCAAATAACTCCATGGAAACCAGTTGAAAAATTAAAATGTTTGTTATAGTATTGCTAAATTCGATACTTACCTACTACAATTGATTTTTTCATCTAAATTTCTTTGTGAATCTGTATTTAAAAAAAGATGTAGATTAATGTAGACTTTCAGATAATAAATTAAATAAAATTCTGTGTATTATTTGGTTTTATTAAATAAATACAAAGGACCTTAAACACTAAATACACAAAATAAATATATACTTTGATTATTTTAATAAACAATATATATTGCCAATAGTACAAAATATCACATAAGTATTTTTTTTATATTAATTGATCGTTGTTTTTTATACAGTTTATATTAAAAATAAATATTAAACTTTTAAAATTTGATCATTTTGCTTGTTACTATCATTACCCACTTGACAAAATGTCACCAGATTACAGCTCTAGTGACTTCCTTAGAATAGTATGAAACATCTGCGTAATTTTTGAGATTATGCGGGCCAATGGCAGTAAAGAACAAAATGAACAATCCTATTATTAAAAAATGTAACTTATGTGATAAAACTTAAGTAAGACAAATTTGAATTTTAGTTTTGTCGTAGACATCAATGATATAGTCAAAAAATGGACTCTGCTGAATAGAAATGCAATTATTCAATGGATTCCCTGCATATTAAAGTAATAAATGCTATATTTGTTTGAAATGTCGGACCCGACAGAATAAATTTTTTGACTGTAGAAATAAATAACTGCAGTAACTAGTTGAAAATAAAAGTATATTCTTATACAAAATAATTTTTAAGTAATTGATATAATACAAAATTAAACTAGTTACTCAGGTACCTTTTTTTAAAAACTAATAAGTTTTCAAAATAATTTAGGATATATATGCACAACCCAAGTTTTATAATAAATATGAAATATTATTTTCAAGTTCAATTAGGCGTCTTTTATTCCGTTAAACATTGAAATGATTAAAAAACAACTGAATTTGTTATCTAAGTCACAGCTTAAACAAACGTGATTAAAAGCAAATTCGATCTATTTGATAGGCACACAAAATAACAAGGTAATACTGCCGGAGTTCCCCAAGGAAACAAGTCGGGGTCAATTCAGCGAAAAACAATTAAAAAACGCCTAATAACAAACGTTGTGTTTAGGGGCACGTTAATATGTATTTAATATGAAATTTAGTACACGTTAAAAAATCTTCATCGCCTATAAAGC
The DNA here is from genome assembly GCA_943142095.1 of Ophonus ardosiacus. NCBI lineage: Eukaryota > Metazoa > Arthropoda > Insecta > Coleoptera > Carabidae > Ophonus > Ophonus ardosiacus. The sequence goes on from OW964836.1 coordinate 39,742,932, forward strand.
AGGTATTTAATACAGATCTTTTCAATTTTAAGAGAAGGAAGATCCATGATTTTTTTTATCAAATTTTAGATATAAAATGTCTGAAAAATCGCTGACAACTTTAAAAAGACATCTCCAAAAGCTTTTATTTATGGACAAAAATCGTCATTAAAAGTACGAAATCGGTATTTTACGATGTTGTCGTGCAAATACAGTGTTGTCAACTTTATGGTAATTATTGTAAGATATTTGGGCAGGGGTACCATATATAATAGTAAATGTATACGTAAAATGATTAAAATTATGGACAAGAAGAATGAACTAGACAATTTCGATGAAGATATTTGAGTGTTTTTTTACGATAATAATGTTCGAAGGTTAGCAACATTGAGTGTCAGACTGACAGTAACAAAAGCATAACCTATAAAAATAAATATTCCTTTCATTTTCATATTTTCGATTTCAAATAATTTAATATACACCTCGGCACTAAAGCTCCATTTTATCATTCCTATGGTTTGTTTTCCTCGGCTTTACGGCCTCGGCAACTAAATTCCATATTCGAGATTAAAAAGTAGAACTTTTTAGTACCGTGATACATAAATAACTATTATTGAAACTCAAATGTGAAAAGATGCAAAATTTCAATGAGAATACAATGACTGTAATATTCTGACGTTTCGACAGCTCAGCTGGCAGTTACAGCCGCCATTTTACTTACTATACTTCATTTTACGTAAGAAAATAGTAGATGGCGTTTGAGATCCAACCATTTTTACATGCATTAAATAAATAATTTAAATTCGTGAAACCAAACTTGTCAATAATAAATATTTCTATATGTAAAAATGTACAATAAAACTTAGTTAAAATATAATTGAAAATATTTGACAGATGTTATTTTTTCGTTTTTGTGAACTAGGTTTGCATTTTGACCAATCAAAGGGCAGAATTTATTCACTATCTAAAACCAAAGTTATTTTTTACGTGAAATAAAATAGAAAAAGATAACTGTTAAGCTGAAATAATCCACAAAACAGCGTGACTTTTGTGCGTTAGGTTATTGCTGTTCTGTTACCCAAATTATAAAATGAAGTTAACAAAGGTTCGACAATTTACGTTTTTAACATTTTGGGCGCAAATGCTATACGTTAAATAACGTTACAAGCGTTGTTGAAGTTTTAGCGTGTACCTATATTTCATAAAATCAGACGGAATAATAAATATTGAAATAAGCAATTGTGTTATTAAATAAGTCCGTAAAAATGAAGTATCCGTTGCTATTTAATATGATGTAGATTTTAAAACATTTTTGACTAGAAATCAAAAAAAAGGAACCAATTTTACATATATTTAAAATCACTCAAATAAAAATTGTTGTAACATTCCATTAAAATTTTAACTTGTAAAAACAGTCAGTTAAAATATCGAATGTAGATAGAATTACAGAATATATCTTATTTAGCACCGATACTTTTTTTACGACAAAGGCGGGAACTCAAAATTAGAATTAACATTAACTTCAGTTGTTATAGGACTAAATAATGGAGTTCTATAAGGGCTTTGAGTTCCAGGCGTTCTGAAAGCGGGACTTTGAGTACCTGATGATGGGCTACTTCGGTTATAACGATTATGAGATCGACGTCTATTTGAGTTGTGATTTGGGTGCCTATTTAAATCGATATAAAAATGAGCAAGTTTCACTATCTAAGGTTTTCTTTTTAAATTATATTAAATAAGTTCTACCTCTTTTCTTTTTTCGGAGTTGAGGAAGTCGAAGAACTGGAACAAAGTGTAGAAGACTCTGAAGTCGAAGTGGAAGGTACAGGATCTCGAAGACTGAGCTTTGCTGTCGAGTTTTCGATACTCTCGGCTACAGAGCTTTTTTTATCCTAATTTAACAACGAATAATCCGAAATTGAATTTTAAGTATTCATTTACAATTTTTATGTGTTGAAATAGATCAATTTATGAGACTCAAATTACAGAATTGCATTAGACAAGATTTGAGAAAATATTAAAAAAAATATTACGGTTTAACGAATAAGAATTAAGATGTTGCAAAATTACAAATTTATTAAAAAGAAAATTGATTACAACAAAAACAATGTTTATTTATAGTAAAGAAATTTTGATTACAACAATAAAAATGACTAAACAATAATTTTAAATGGCAAAATAACAAAATTGGATGAGTAATTATTTCAATTCAAATAACAGTTTTGTCAGATTTTTTGATTACAACAATAATAATGCTTGATTCCAATAAAGAAAATTTGGTTACAACAATGAAAACGAGTAATCTATAATTTTAAATTAACAAAATAACAAAATTAGATGATTCAATGTTCCTATTCAAATGAAAATCTAAATTACAATAAAGTAACTTTGATTACAACAATGAAAATGACTAACCGATAAATAACAAAATTGGATGATTTGATGTTCCAATTAACATGACAGATGTCTCATTTTTTTATTACAACAAAAACCATAATGAAGAAAATTTGACTACAACAAAGAAAATGACGAACTGATACTTTTAGAACAAAAACAACGCTTGATTACAATAAAGAAAATGATTAAATGGCAAAATAACAAAATTGGATTATTTCAATTTAAATGACAGATATGTCTGATTTTTCGATTACAACGAAGATAATGTTTGATTACAATAAAGTAACTTTGATTACAACAATGGAAATGACTAACCGATCATTTTAAATGGCAAAATAACAAAATTAGATGACCAATTATTTCAATTCAATTGACAATTATGTTAGATTTGTTGATTACAACAAAAATAATGCTTGATTACAATAAAGAAAAGTTGATTACAACAGTGAATATAACCAATAATTTTAAATGGTAAAATAACAAAATTGGATGATTAATTATTTCAATTCAAATGACACAATGACAGTTATGATTTTTTGATTACAACAAAAGTAATGCTTGATTACAATAAAGAAACCTTGATTACAACAATGAAAATGACTAACCGATAATTGTAAATGGCAAAATAACAAAATTGGATGATTAATTATTTCAATTCAAATAACTGCTATGCCAGATTTTTTGATTACAACAAAAATTATGCTTGATTACAATAAAGAAACCTTGATTACAACAATGAAAACGAGTAACCGATAATTGTAAATGGCTAAATAACAAAATTGGATGATTAATTATTTCAATTCAAATAACAGTTATGTTAGATTTCTTGATTACAACAAAAATTATGCTTGATAACAATAAAGAAATTTGATAACAACAAAGAAAATAACGAATTGATACTTTTAAAACAACAAAATTGGATGATTCAATATTGTAATTTAATTGAAAATTACATCCGATTTTTTGATTACAACAAAAATAATGCTTGATTACAATAAAGAAAATTTGATTACAATAAAGAAAATAATTAATTGATACTTTCAAAACAAGAAAATTGGATGCTTCAATTTTCTAATTTAAATGAAAGTTACGTCCGATTTTTGATTACAACAAAAACAATACTTAATTTCAATGAAGAAAATTTGATTACAACAAAGAAAATAACGAACTGATACTTTTAAAACAAAATTGGATGATTCAATATCAATTTATGTGAAATGAAAGTTACATCCGATTTTTTGATTACAACAAGAAACTTAAAATAAAAATAAATAAATATATCATCACGGAATATTACCCATTTCTGGGTGTGCCATTATCTACACATATGTAGACATCGGTAATGATGACGATATATTTTACCGTGTGGGCGCTTATCAGGCGTCACCTCACGGGCACTCATAGCTGGTGTGGAGAGTGCACCAAGAAACTTATTAATTATAATTAAGAAAATTTGATTACAATAATGAAAACTATTAAGCAATACTCTTAAAAGACAAAATGATCAAAATAAATTATTTACTCTAGTTAAGAATCTAATATTTATAAAATATGGTCTTTTATTGAAAGCACGCGCATTTTTTTTGGCGAGAAATTAAAAAATACTTCTGAATGATCTTTATAGTTATTTATAACAGTATGATATTGAAATTATCACAAATATTTCATTTAATAACATTTTTTTGTACCTGATCAATTGGAGGTGTTTTTTTACGTTGTTCCTTGGCATAACTTACAGAAATTTCTTTAGGAGCAATACTAGGACTTAGAGATATAACATCTGGATTTTCTTCCTTGTAATCATTGAAATAAGTTTCTAAAACTTCGTTATTATAACGGTTACCTACAACCTATAATTACACTAATATGCAACCAATATCTTTTTAAAAATATTGTTTTCTTACGCTTCTGACTTCCATTTGAATTCCGCGCATAATATCTAGATGATTTACGTCATTTCCTTTATTATTTGTATCTTTTTCTGGAAGTCTACCTCGTCCAAATCCATAAGAAACTTCATCATCGGAATCGCTTTCATACCACGGAGTTGATTTTAATTTATCATTGTCCTTCTTTTTACTTTTAAAAACAAATTTTCTATTTGGTGCATTATGTTCTCCACTTACGTAGAAATCGCTAATAGCTTCAACATCTTTAATAAAGTCTGTTTCGTCTCTCCACACTGACATGTTTATAAGTTGTCTTTTTCTAAACCTAAAACATGACATTTCAGTAGATTTAGACAAAAAATTGAATTAGTTTACCTTATTTTATTGTTTACCTGCTAGTCTTGATGTATTTTACAAAATATAAAAGTTATAACCAAAGATTTTTGTACGAGTTATAACGTGCAAACAAATTACTTGACCTATATTTAGACTGTTACATAATGCACAGTGAACGCATTAAAAAGGTTTCTTCCAAAATGCAATTTGTTTTTTGTAGTAAAAACTGTTAAATTTTGTAATATTGTAGTATGTTCGACCATCCACGAAGAATAAAAAATATCAACATAACACCTGTTGCCTACTATCATCCTCTACTCTGACGTCACACAAATTCAGTGTTGCCACTAGTTTAATGCCAAAGTAATATTCTAGAACATAAAAGGCGGGCTTTTCAAAACTATTTTATTTTATAGCAATATTTATACACTTGAAAATTCGATTTTACAAGTGCAAAATTAAATCTGTTTAGTGATTTAGGGGTAGAATATAATTATCTACAACTTTTATTTGAAACATTTTTGTCTAATGGCCAGACTTTTAATTAACATATATATATATATATATATATATATATATATATATATATATATATATATATATATATATATAGCTATCATCACGGCATATTACCCATTACTGGGTGTACTACAATAGATGTAGACTTAGGTAATATTTTTTTACCGTGTGGGCGCGTACCAGGCGTCACTTCACGGGCACTCATAGATGGTGTGGAGAGTGCACCACAGGGATCACTTTTGTGCCATTACAAGTCTGCACTGACCGGGATCGAATCCGGGTCACTAGAATGGCAACCAGACACCATACGCACGCGGCTACGCGACCCATATATATATATATATATATATATATATATATATATATATATATATATATATATATAGAATTAACAGTAATTGCCAAAAATCGGTTAGCCAAGTTTCTATCGTCACTTATTTTTGTGTAAAGTGCACCCTACCCAAAAATGGGTAGACCTACAATGGCGAAACATTAATTTTTTGCAATCTACGGGTTGAGTTACGTGTATACCCAAAATTTGGTTACATAATAATTTTAAATACAGGCAGTATAAATTTGTAAACGTTATTGTATGATTTGAAAAAAAAAACATTTTTGGTTAAACGGTTCATTTAAGAACAAAATTTATTTGAAAAAAGTTTCTCAAAATTAAAATCTAGTAGGGGTTAGTTTGAAACTTTTTTATAAATCCCCACATTTTCAAAAACAAAAAAGGTAGGGTGCACCTTACCCAAAAATAGGTGGCGATAGAAACTTGGCTTATCCATTTTTGGCATCTACGGGTCGCGTTACTTATGGACCCAAAATATGATTAATTTAATTAAAAACAAAAGTACTTCTTTTTTAAAAAAAATGTAAATTAAATTGACTACACTATCCTGTTTTTAAGAATGTGTGGATTTAAATAAAAAGTTTCAAACTAATCCCTCATAGAATTTATTTTTTTCAAACAAATTTTGTTTTTAGGTAGACCGTTTACCGTTTAGCCGGAAATAGTTTTTTATGCAATAACTTTTTTTGGGTAACGCAGCTATATAGTCTATAGTAGTTAGTTTTGTGCCATCTATTGCCATAAAACGAAACACACATTATTCTATTTATATTTTTATTTTATTGTTTGCTTTATTGTTTTATATATGAAGTACAGTTAGATTATAGAGTGTGAAGGTCACATTTATCATTATTTTTATCAATAATTTTATAAATTAAACGTGTTTTCTAAACTTGTTATTAATTCTAACGATTATACATTCTTTTTTCGGTAAGCAATTCAAATAAATCTCTATAAAAACAATCTAAATTTATATTAAAACTTAAAATACAATTCCAGTAAACAATGAGTAATAATATAGTTCACATTACCGAAGATACAGTTCGCAAACTTCTCGACTGGGATAGTGTTATTGAAGCCGTAGAGATGGCTCTCATATCTACTTCCGAAAAACGCGCTGTTCAAAATCCCAGAACTTTTACGAATTTACTTGGAAGTAATGATTTGTTATTGTGTATGCCCGGTTACTTACAAAATGGTGATAAAGGCACTTTGGCTTGTAAAATGGTAACTGCTTTTCAAGGAAATGAAAAAAGGAATCCTCCTTTACCGACTATTCTAGCGAATATTTTTTTGTTTGATGAACTTACGGGCCAACTTAAAAGTGTAAGTATTTGAATTTTTCAGTTTAATAATAAAATGATTCTTAAGTGATTTAACTGTTGTTGCCTAAAAATATAACTTTTCATTGTTGTAATCAAATAATTGAGCAAAATAATATTACTGAATGATTTGTATCTTTTCTTCCTGTGGATAATTCTCAATTTTCAACAATGATGACTTAAACTATAAAGTAACTTTTATAAAATTTTAAATTCAATTATTTCGATTACAAAATGTGTAAAAGAAAATGTGATTATGGAATTTGATGTAGAATATAATGGGGGATTACACCATTTTTTTTTTTTTTTAATTTCATCTGAAAATATTAGGAAAACTAAGACTATTGATGAAAATCCGGTGAAAAAATTCCTATTAATAAGCGAGTTATGGTCTCCCGAATTTTGAAAAGATTGACGTGACGTCACGCTTATGTGTTTTTATATCAAACTGTTTTTATCATGGACCTAAATGTTCTTGAAATATATGCTATTTTAAGTTATATTTACATAAAAATAAATAAATATTATAACACTGTATAAGTCTACATACTTTATAATTACAGGTGTATTTAAATTAGTAAGTTTAATGCAAGAAATTTATGTTAAAATAAAAACTGTTTGGAAACTGTAGTACAGGAATGTTAGCCCCTCCTTTCGAATTTGAATTTCTTAACTTCCATTGGTAGTAATCCCACCTCCTAACACGCTATTTGTAATGCATGTATAGGCGGTTTCTCGGTCGCCAATCAAAATATTTTCATATTAGTGTCGAAGCGTTATAATGAAAAACCCTTTATTTCCGAAATATCTCAATTATACCATTTCATTTTTTTTTTTATTAATATTCGTTACTCAGCATATACATTCGTATTTTTTTACTATTTTCCTTTAATTCGATTGAGCCGTAATCCCCCAATCTCTACGCCTATGGTCCAGTTTTCGTGTTACTCCCGATTAGTGGTGGGATCCGGATCCGGATAGTTTTGGTTTCGGATCCAAAAATATCCGGATATCCGGATAATTGGATGTTGAACTATCCAGATCTCGGATCCAAATCTCAGTGTCGGATTTTGGATCCGGATCTGAGTATTCGATTTTGGTTCCGGATCTCAGTATCGGATTTTGGATCCGAATCTGAGTATTGGATTTTGGATCCGAATCCGAATATGAGTATGAGTATCGGATTTTAGACATGGAAAAACAATCCCTTTTATGTGAAACACGTGCACGATATAAATAAATAGGTATTTCGACACTTGCAATGAACCTGTAACCATTATTTCTCAAAATTAATCTTAATCTCGTTTTCTTTGAAGTATTTGTTGTAATGAATGTTAAAATTTTAGAACTACAGAATTCAATATTCTAAGAAATATCCTTCTCGTATTTGCACCAGCTACCTGTCTATTTTAGAGGGGTATTACAAAGTTTATTGCTGTTTACAGACCGCTGTAGAGATAAACAGACCCACTGTAACGGTTTGAATTTGAACTAACTCCCAGATGTTTGCCTTTACATTCAAAATGATGAATCGGATCCAGAATTAAAATTCGGATATACGGATCCGGATCCGTAAACAACACTCCGAATCCAAATCCGAGTTAAATTTACGGATATCCACTTCAATATCCGAACATCGGATATCCGAGGAACAGGATATTTAAAAATCCGGGACCTCGGATCCATGTTTTGTCGGATCGTCACAGCACTACTCCCGATATATATTTGTTCTGTTTTAACAATATAAAATTGATTACAACAATATATAATTGTTTTAGATTATAGAAGCCGTAGAGATAACTGCTTGGAGAACAGCAGCTGCTTCAGTGGTCGCCACAAAATATATTCATTTTTCTCAGACTACCAAAAAGGGTGAAATATTAGCTATTTTAGGGGCAGGAACACAGGGAAGAATACATGCCATTGCCTTTCATCACGCCTTTAATTTTAAGCAGGTATAGTAGCTATAAAATAAAATGGCGACTCCCAAACCGACACGGTACTTTTAAGTTACCTTTAAAAGAAATTATGACTGATATAGTTTTGACTACGGCTTGAAATTTCATCAATTTTATTGTTGACTGTTTCTCTGAAATAGATTCGTATTTGGAACCACCACATTGAACGCGCAGAGACCCTAGCGGCCGAACTCAAAAGCTTAGGCATCCCTGCTACTGTTTCCTCTTCAAGACAACAATGCTTATCAGGAGCTGACGTCATCATTACTGCAACTTTTGCTTCCACACCCATTTTAGAATTAGATTGGATCAAACCTAATGTTCACATTAATGGTAAAAAAATACAACTCGTGTGGTTCTTTCTCCACTTCAGCTTTGTTATAGCGGTTGGAGCCGGTACCAATCATCACAGCGAACTTTCTCCAAACGTGTATAAAATGGCCACTGTTTTTGTGGACCATTTAGAAGGGGCAAAGGTCGAACTTCAAGGGTTAAAGGATTTAGGGGTTGAAATTTCAGCAGATATCGGAGACGTTATAATGGGACGCCATAAGGTCGAAAAAGGAATCACAGTGTTTCAATCTCTTGGTAAGTATAAAAATGCCTATCATGATTGACTTATTGTCAAAATTATTGATCTAGGTGCCTACTTTCTATAGACTGTAGGAAATAGTATTAAGGGTGGTTAATGACGACTAATATAAGTATCAAATTAAAAGAATCAAAATCTAGACATTAATTAGAGGTAGGCTGTAAATTTCAAGGAAATCGTTGAAAACCAACGGATAACAATAACGACAATAAAAATACATTAAGAGAATAAAATTTATTTTTGTAGTTAGAGCACGTGAAAGAGACTGAAATTCATTACAGTTTCAGAGGCCTGCTGAATATTTTATTACAGCGGGTGAAATGGATTTCTTAAAGAACTTGAAGTTCAATTATTGTTTTTTATTTTTATTTTTTCAGGAATGGCGTCCGAGGATGCAGCAGTTGGACAGCTGATATATGATCGTCATTTGTCAGTGGGGAAGTCTAAATGAAAAGGAGCTATTGAAACAAAAATTAAAAAAAGAACAATTTATAATTCTTAATATGTTTTATATGTATGAAGAAAAATCGCAAAAATTCAATACCTAGTGATTATTAAAAGAAAATATATTTTCTAATATGTAATTATAAATTAGAATTAGTATTAAATATTTTAAATTTGTATGAAATATATTTTTTGCCCTCCTGAAGTGTAATGGGAACTGTGTTGTAACTTGTCTAGCTATGCGGTAAAATAATCAAAATACACTGGACGTTTATGGGCATTTAGAAAAGAAATCATCTTTACTATAATAAAGTTCATGTAAAAAAGTACTACCTACGTAAGTTATTTTTTTACTTTAACATTTTCTATATGTAAAATTAATTTATATAAACCAAAATCACGGCATTATTGTAAAAATCCGCCGTTACCGACATAGTCACCGATTGATATACCTGTCAAATACGCGAGGCGAACATTGCTGAAATGTCAAATATCGACACCTACCTATTATTTATTACGAAGAAAACATGAGCAAATAAATATATTATCAGTCATAAACAACGTTACAGATAAATTTTCGCTAGAAGAAGTACTCAAATGAAGGTAAGTAAAATCAAATTTGGAAATTGACTAACCCTTTTCAGAAGTACAACCTATCTCATTAAAAAAAGTGATTTTCATTATCGTCGGCCGAAAAATTTGATACAATTCTTGTGCGTGAAGTATTTTACAGCGCTCCAGCTAATAAGGCACTCGCCTTAAGGGCTCGTGCCTTAAACAAAGCTGTCGAGCTGTAAAATACAACTTACACGCACTCGAATTATAGAAATTATATGTATTAAGATCCTTTGTTTCAATGTATCAATTTTCTCGAATATTAAGACGCGACAATAATTGTTCTAAGATATTTGACAATAAAAATATGATTTCGAAATAATTTTTGGGATATTCTATAAGTTTTGTATCCGTAAAACTTTTTTAATAACGGAAAATATGTCGAGGGCTCTATTCAACAAATTCACAAGTTAAAAGTTCTATATTTGTTTTTCACATTACTCTAGTGACGCCTTGTCATGCTATACAAAGCTTCAACGTGTTATCCGTGTAGATGGCTGCACCATAGGTGTCCAGAGAAAGAGACAACGCGTGAACTTTTACGTCATGTAACTTTTTGTAATGTAATCCCGTTGAAGCTGTAGTCTCATCAACTTTGTGGTGCTTAAAATGTTTGTTTTCAACCAGATTATGTTATCTTGTTTTTACAAGGGATTAGGAATATTGTAATTGCGGTATAAATGACATTACATGTTCATGTAACAGTACAAGGCTTCGAAGTATGCTTTATGGATAACAAAACAAAACAATCTGATGTGGTCAACACAATACCTCCCGCTTTTTAATTTTTATTAATTTAAATACTTATCTACATATTTACTAATCCTGCAAACTATATTAAGTTCCTTTGCATATATCTATTGCTTTACATAATCCACTGTTATAAACTAATATTTAACAAATTGATAACACGTGCTTATTTACAGCTGTTTGATTTTTACATATCAAATTTATATCGGATCATCCTATATATATATATATGATGGAAAATATATTATTTTTACTAACCTTAATTTCATTAGACTCAGTACAATCTTCTTGACACGGTTTCATTATTAATTTTAATGTAATTGCTTCCTGACAGTGACATTTGTTTAAATATGTCAAAATTGTTGTTAAAATATTATGTTTTTGTTTGACGCATAGGCAAGATGATGTACAAAAATATTTTTTTTTATTATTTTATATTTAAAGTTATTTACTAAATGCTATTATCGTAGAATTGAAGATTGTACCGTAATATTCAATTTTTATTAGTAAAAGTTGCTGAAAAATTAAATTCAATGAATTTTTTACAAGAAAACCTGTTAAAAGCTTGTAGAAATGATACTTCCGGTTATCCGATATACACTAAAAACTAATGAACTCTTCCCACATTAGTATAGAATGGGTATACAAAATTTCAAAATTTTCTGATTGATAGTATTTGAGTAATCGTGTCCACACACACACACACACACACACACACACACACACACACACACACACACACACACATATATATACATACATACAAACATACATACATACATACATACAGACATCATTGTAAAAATGTTAAAATCGGATTTTGGGGACACCAAAATCTTTATATGCGATTTTCAGCATGATCCCTATACCTCCCTTACCTAGGGTAGCGGGAGGTAAAAAAATCCCAATGAACATTGGTGCTATTTACATTTTAAATTTGGAAGCTATTACTGCCATCTATAAATGAGAAGACGAACATTTCAGATAACCCTTGTATAACAATAAAAACATACAAACATACATACATAAAATCACACGTTACCCACTTAGTGGGTTAGCAAAAACCCGAAAACAATAAGAAAAGGGATGAAAGTAAGAACTCCACTGAATCACTTAACTCTTTAAAAACATTCTTCTTTCGCCTTGTCCAAAATCATCATAACATTCATACAAAGAACATATTAATGTGACCGATTTTCGGTAGCGAATAACCGCATCCGGACCACAATAATAGTTACGCAACAATCATCCTTCGCCACACATTCTTATCCATGCACACTTCTTTCACCTCAGCCACATTCATAAACGTATTCATACATAATAACATATTAAAGTGACCGATTTTCGGTAGCGAATAACCGCATTCGGACCACAATAATAGTTACACAAAAATCATCTTTCGCTACACATACCTGTACAAACATACTTCGTTCTTCTCGTCCATATAAAAGTTCAGCTGTCTCTCCATTCTCATAAAACATTCTTACTAACCATACATCTTCACACCATCACACCACAATAATTACGAAACAATCATCCTTCGCCACACATTCCTATCCAGGCAAACTTCCATCAGGAAAAATTATGTAGGTTATTAAATATTTTTATTATTTATTTTAACAACCAGTTTTAGTACATAATATTTGAGTAAATAAAATCGTCATATGAAGAAACCTAAACTATTAGGGTAGTATTGGGTCGCACTTATCAGGACTGTTGTAGCAGAGACACAAACCAAGGAAAGAAGTACAACGGCCACAAACGTTCCCGTAGTTCCTACACATTCCGTCACAACGCCACTGTCCTCCTATCCAACAAGCGAAAGTCCTGGCAAAGCCTACTTGAGCTGGAAGTTCTACCCCTTCATCAGAAGTGGGATCAGCTTCTAAAAAATTATTCTAATGATGATAAAAGTCTCTTTTCTAATCTAAAAGTCTTTAAGTAGTCACAACTCTGTTGCTGTATATTTATTGACCACAAATTAAATGAATGTAAAGAAAGTATAGCACCTATGTAGTAATTTACCAAAAAGTGGGCTACTCAAACTTTTGCCTCCAAATCAAATTAGCAGATTCATTCAAAGTGCTCAAGTCAAAGTTAGATCGTTATTATCTCAATAATTTAGAGTTTTATAAAATAATTGTTAGTAGAACTTTGGTCAGAAATGATTTAAAATGTAGGTAACCAAATAAATAGCGGCTCAGTTTGAGCGAACCTCCAAATGCTGCAGAACATAAAGGAGCCAACATTTGATAGATAACAAAGCTTAATAGTTAAAGACAAAAAAAAAATATTCTTATAAATAGTGCATACCTTGTCCAAGCGAAAGTTTAACGCAGATTACTGCGAATATAACAAAAAGAAGAGCAAACTTCATTGTGACAGGTGTTACTAACAAATTATTCTACTACGAATCTTATAATATTAGCGTAGCCTATTTATATATCAAGTTGTTGTACATATACTTTCAGGAAATTGTAAAAATGTATAAAATTATATTATGTTTAAATTACTCAAGATAAGATAAAACAGTGAATGATATATTTGTATCAATCATAACATTTACTCATCTGTAATTTTTTTAAACCATATTTTCTGATGTAAAAAATTCTCTACGCCATGTGAATAAATATTTACAGTAATTTTCTTTAAAGAAATTCAACCAAGGTCAGTTACGAATTGTATGAATTTAGATTTTAGCTTCGCCCATTCTGTTAAATTCAATAGTGTCGTTTATGTAGTAAAAACATTCAAAATTCAAAACTAAGTCAACTGGTAATTACATAACATAAAATGACGCGTATCTCATTTAGTGGGTGAGCAAAAATCCAAAAACAATAGTAATAACAATGAGAATAAAAGCTCAGCTGACTCACTTCACTCTTTAACAAGATTCCATTCATTTAAGAACATTCTAACTAACCATACATCTTCACACCACAATAGTTACAAAACAGACATCCTTCACCTCACATTCCTATCCAGGCACACGACTTTCGCCTCGGCCACATTCATAATCGTATTCATATATGCTCTTCTTCTCTTTTCCCTCGGAAACTTACTCTACTTTAGAAGACAACCAATTACATCCATCCACTTACACACTGGACGTCCATGCAATTGAACACCCTCAACTTTACCAACATGTGTGCGTTTTACAAGTCGTTCACTCGTCATACTACCATCTTGTCGCACACGTTTCTAGTCAGTGCAAATGAGAGAGATAAATATATGCCAATTTGTTAATTCGTTCACGTAAAGAAAGCCTTGATTGGACTTTTTTCAAAATATTTACCGTATATTCTTTACAAATATTATTAAAATTACGTTATGTACCTATGCTTTATTTCTCGTACTACGAATATGTTTGTACACAAGAATGACTGACATAATATATTGTCCTGACTTCAAGATAACAATTTAAAATGCAGAAACAAAGGAAAAAACTTTATTTGTTTTTGTTTTTACGCATATGGAAAATTTGTTGTTCTAAGTAACTCAAATCTAATATAAATAATAGTTATTTATTATTCAAGTAAACAAACCAAATTTATAAACAATCTACGTGTGTTAAATTCTGTGTATGATAAAAATAGATAGTACATATCCGGTAAAGCAATTATTTTTGATATTAAATATTTATTTTTATATAAAACTATATTACACCCATAATTTTCATATTTCCACAAAAAAAAATCTATTTTTCCTCTTTATTCTCGTGAGATTCTTTATTTTAGATAATTATTGCAACTTATATTTTATTGATTTTTAATTCTAATGATCTCTCACTTATAATAAACAATCCCTTCTCTAAAATTTCAATGTGATCTACAGCGCATGATCATTATTATTGATTTTTCGATCAAACAACGTTAAACAAATTCCATTCCATGCCTGTCGGTACCAATTTTTTGCCATGTATTATTTATATGAAGTTTTGGGGGCATATTAAAATGAAGCCCCTTAAAGAAGGCGTCTGCACTGGAAAAACTAAATAATTTATGGAATTGCGTGGGAGGATTTGACATGTGCTGCAATCTATTTAAAAAAATTTAAACTTTGAAGACAGGAGATTTACTGTATTTGTATTTAAGTTTTTGTTATTGTTTATTATAATTTGAACAAATTGCACGTATGTTCAAGTTATGTTTACAGCAATAATATTCAATAAATTCGGATTGTTGAAATTATCCTGAATATAGGCGCCGGCGTCTAAATTCCAAAACGTTTGTACAACAATCCCTTCTAAAATTTCAATGTGATCTACTACGCATGATCACTATTATTGATTTTTCGATCCCAAGACAACAAAAATTCCATTCCATGCCTGTCGGTACCAAATTTTTGCCATGTATTATTTATATGAAGTTTTGGGGGCATATTAAAATCAAGCCCCTTAAAGAAGGCGTCTGCACTGGAAAAATTAAACAATTTATGGAATTGCGTGGGAGGATTTGACACGTGCTGCTATCTGTTTTAAAAAATTTAAACTTTGAAGACAAGTGCTACACGGTATTTGTATTTGAATATCTGTTATTGTTTAATGATTAAATATATTTGTACATCCTAAATAAAAAAAGTTTTTATTTTATTTATTTTATATATTTCTCGTCAGTTACTTTTACAATCGAAATTTTTTACATTTATCCTTAATTTTGATTAAATCATTATCCGCAAACATTTTGTGATTCATTACAACTTTAATTCATTTCTTTTTTCCACTGTAACTTGATTATTACTTTTTCTTGAAAGTACAAATTTTCATTGCAAATTGTTTCGATTAAAATTTAATCACATTTGCAACTTTAATTAAAATTTGAAACGAAATATTTAATGAGACATTACAGGACACATTTTGTTTTACTTTATCCTGGAATTAAGAAATAATAAGTTTTCGCTATAATGCAACATGAGAAAAGCGTAAGAATTAAACGAGAAAACAATTTCATATTGGAGCGGCATTATGGGCTTTAGTCGAAAATTAATAATAGAAAGAGTTAAATAAATTATAACCAAAACTAATAAAATTATCCCTTAAACTTAAAATTAATTTTTTGCCCTTCTGAAGTGTAATGGGAACTTTACAATTGTATACACAGCAAGTGTAACCTACATTTTACGCTTACTGTGTTGTAACTTGTCTAACTATGCGGTAAAATAATCAAAATACACTGGACGTTTATGAGCATTTAGAAAAGAAATCATCTTTATTTAATTAAAAATATAATGTACCATCATGGAAAAAAAACAACATATAATATAATAAACGAAATCATCTTTACTATAATAAAGTTCATGTAAAAAAGTACTACCTACTTAAGTTATTTTTTTACTTTAACATTTCCTATATTTAAAATTAATTTATATAAACCAAAATCACGGCAGCGACATTTGTCATTATTGTAAAAATCCGCCGTTACCGAAATAGTCACCGATCGATATACCTGTCAAATACGCGAGGCGAACATTGCTGAAATGTCAAATATCGATACCTACCTATTATTTATTACGAAGAAAACATGAGCAAATAAATATATCATCAGTCATAAACAACGTCTATTATTACAAATAAATTTTCGCTAGAAGAAGTACTCTAATGAAGGTAAGTAAAATCAAATTTGGAAATTGACTTAACCCCAGTATTTTAAACTAACCCTTTTCAGAAGTACAACCTATCTCATTAAAAGAAGTGATTTTCATTATCGTCGGCCAAAAAATTTGATACAATTCTCGTGCGTGAAGTATTTTACAGCGCTCCAGCTAATAAGGCATTCGCCTTAAGGGCTCGTGCCTTAAACAAAACTGTCGCGCTGTAAAATACAACTTACACGCACTCGAATGTAAATAACTATTAAATTTGTATATTATTAAACTGTTGTATACATCTAAATATCTATCATTATTAATGTTTTAATAATTTAATATTAGAATTGTTAATATTGTGGTTATTAATGAAGCTTAAGATTTTTCTGGATTACCGCTTGTTAGATGATAAAGATTTTTTTAACCCTAATCAATTTGTCTTTTAGTTTGGCCGATGTAAACTTCATTACAATCTCGTTTCACTTCAATTAAATAATATCTTTTCTACAGTCACCGCTTAATAAACTCCAATTCTCTAGCTCAATAGTTACTATAGAAACCATGTGTGAACCATCTTGCAATTTGTTGGTAACTGCAAACTTCATGTAAGTTAATTCAGTGTGAAGTTAGCGGCTTGCATTCATTTCAAGAGTGTTGCGCGTAGTTTCATCGGAAATGAAACAGTGTACAAAACAACAAACAAGAAACGAAAAGAGAAAACAAACTTTGTATGTGGAATAAAATAGTTCACACGTTTTATCGGGGGAATTGTGCGACAATTTTGTTTTTAATGCTAATGAATAAATAAATATTTATGTCTAATTTATGTGTTAATTTTCTTCACGTATGCCGAAAGAGCAATGCATATTCAACAACTGGTAAATATGCAATGCAATTACTTAAAACATCGTTTGTCAATGACTTTAATTTGTTTTTAAAGTGAAAATTATACTGCTTATAAATTTACGCCATTTACAGTTGAAGAGTTGTTTTTCTAATATTACTCATTATAGAGTTACATCAATCAAAAGGCTTAAATGATCTACGTGTGTTGTAAAATTCTTTATTAAGGACGTTTCGGGCTTAAAGCAAGCCCATCATCAGCTATTGTTACAATAATATTAGCGAAAACAGTTTTACAGGAAAAGCATATAATATTTCTTACCTAACATATTTATTAAAAACTCTGCACCGAACTTTTTGACCAAAGACAATACCTACCTTCCTTACCTAAAGGTGTCGCAAGGTAAAAAAGAATTTCTTCACAGAAAGTTATCGAAATGATGTCAACATTAACAGAATTCATTTTGTCAAAGTCTTTGTTCCAGTCAGGTTACAAGGCATCAAAACCCAAGTGCCCCATTTCTCCAGAATCTTCAAAATTTTCAAAAATCCAATTTTTATACATTTAGGTACATCTCAACGCGCTGATTCCAAATTTTGAAACCGCAGGTCGATATCTCGTTTCGTTCTCGAGATATTTACATTTCAAATTTTACCCATTTTTGGGTCATAACCCTAAAATGGGTGGAGATACAAGCTTGGCGACTTCACCATTCGATTCTACGGGCAAAATTACATAAGTATACAAATTTTCAATTTTTTTGAACAATGTGTACAATTTCTAGAGTAAAATAACTGAAAATTACCAAAATCTGAAAAAATGGCAAGGGGTACACCTTAGATTTTTGCGATTTTTGGCCATTTTCAGTTATTTTGCTTTAGAGATTGTATGCGGTGTTCAAAAATTATGAAAATTGGTATACTTATGTAATTTTGCCCGTAGAATCGAATGGTGAAGTCGCCAGGGCTGTATCTCTACCCATTTTGGGGTTATGACCCAAAAATGGGTAAAATTTTAAATGTAAATAACTCGAGAATCAAAAGTGATATTGACCTGCGGTTTTAAAATCCGAAATCAGCGCGTTGAGATGTATCTAGAGGTATAAAAATTGGATTTTTGAAAATTTTGGAGAAAATGCGGAATATGGGTTTTGAAGCCTTATCGCCTGAATGGTGTAAAATTGTAACAAGAACATAATTATTTTCTACAAATTCCATACCGAAACTTCCTTGGAAAAGATTCTATAAATATAATAATACAGTTGACACTGACATCTGTCAATTAAAATTAGGAATATATCAGCTGTTTCCAAGATTTCAAATTATAATCAAAATATAATTAGCTCTTCATATTGATGTAAAGAAGAGGAATACGAAAGAGTTATAATTTTTAGAATTGTAGTTTTGGAGTTATCGTCGGAGAAAAATTTGTCACACACACATACACACACACACACACCACACCACACACCACACCACACACCACATCACACACCACACACACACACACACACACACACACACACATATATATATATATATATATATATATATATATATATATATATATATATATATATATATATATAGTAATCATCGTAAAACTAGCAGGGACCCTAAAACGTGCTTATTCATTAAAAACTCACCATCGAATTTTTTGACCAGACGATACCTTCCTTACCTAAAGGTGATGGAAAGTAAAAACTTCTGGTGAACTATGCAGACAAAATATATGAATATTGATTTTAAATATTGTGAGTAAATAAATATCGTAAACTTTACAGTTCATTAATAGGAAAAGTTATAAAGTTCTCTCTTACTTTGAAGTGCAGTGAACTGTTAATAAACTCCGCTTCGATCGTTTACGATCCAAGACTGCGTTTGTTAGGTTTCGTTAATTGATTACGCTCTTTACATGTCAGCGAATTTTCGCAAATTTAACTTTATTTTCTCCTGATTGTATCTCGAGTTTTGTTTATTTATTTGATTAGTTTCCCAGTATATTAGCAATGCAAATAGCGCTTTATCAAATTTATTTTGCTTGTTTTCTAGTTGGCTGTATTGTTTATTGTACAAAAGTTTCATGAAGCTTTCACGCATATATTATTTAAAAGTTTGTATATATTATCAAAAACTCTTTTACCGTAAGGTGTAGGGTGTATAATAACAGATATTCAAATACAAATACCGTGTAGCACTTGTCTTCAAAGTTTAATTTTTTTAAAACAGAGAGCAGCACATGTCAAATCCTCCCACACAATTCCTGAAATTGTTTAGCTTTTCCAGTGCAGACGCCTTCTTTAAGGGGCTTCATTTTAATATGCCCCCAAAACTTCACATAAATAATACATGGCAAAAATTTGGTATCGACAGGCATGGAATAGAATTTTTGTTGTCTTGTGATCTAAAAATCAATAATAGTGATCATGCGTAGTAGATCACATTGAAATTTTAGAGAAGGGATTGTTGTACAAACGTTTTGGAATTTAGACGCCGGCGCCTAAATTCAGGAAAATTTCAACAATCCGAATTTATTGAATATTATTTCTGGAAACATAACTTGAACGTACGTGCAATTTGTTCAAATTATAATAAACAATAACAAAAACTTAAATACAAAAACAGTAAAGCTCCTGTCTTCAAAGTTTAAATTTTTTAAAACAGATAGCAGCACGTGTCAAATCCTTCCACACAATTCCTGAAATTGTTTAGTTTTTCCAGTGCAGACGCCTTCTTTAAGGGGCTTCATTTTAATATGCCCCCAAAACTTCATATAAATAATACATGGCAAAAAATTGGTATCGACAGGCATGGAATGGAATTTGTTTAACGTTTCTCGATCGAAAAATCAATAATAATGATCACGCGCTGTAGATCACATTGAAATTTTAGAGAAGGGATTGTTTATTATAAGTTGGTTACGGGAAAAATATTGAAAAAATTCTGTAGGCCTTAGTTTCTAAAATAGAAATTTTTATTTTTAATGCAAATTGACAATATTTTCTACTTTGACGGTCTATAACTAATGAATGATAAAAGATACATTGATGGACGTTGCGCCATTCGATTCTACGGGCTTTTCTACATATGTTTACCAATTTTGAATAATCGTGTCCAGCTAGTATAGTAAGAGTAAACAAAAATGAAAAAATGGTAACTTTAAATATTCAGTAGTCCACTAAAAATCCGACCACTCTGTATTTAAATGAAAAGTATCATTTTTCCTTAATTCGGACATGTTGATTACGGGAAAAATATTGAAAAAATTCTGCAGGCCTTAGTTTCTAAAATAGAAATTTTTATTTTTAATGGAAATTGACATTTTTTTTTACTTTGACAGTCTATAACTAATAAATGGTAAAAGATACATTAACGGGCGTTGCGCCATTCGATTCTACGGACTTTTCTATATATGTTTATCAATTTTAAATAATCGTGTCCTGCTAGTATAGTAAGAGTAAACGAAAATGAAAAATATGGTAACTTTAAACATTCGTAGGCCACGAAAAATCCGACCACTCTGTATTTAAATGAAAAGTATCATTTTTCCTTAATTCGGACATGATGATTACGGGAAAAATAATGAAAAAATTCTGTAGGCCTTAGTTTCCAAAATAGAAGTTTTTATTTCTATTGGAAATTGACAATATTTTTTACTTTGACAGCCTATAACTAATAAATGGTAAAATATACATTAACGGGTGTTGCCCCATTCGATTCTACGGACTTTTCTACATAAGCTTACTAATTTTAAATAATCGTGTCCTGCTAGTATAGTAAGAGTAAATAAAAATGAAAAATTGGTAACTTTAAACATTCATTAGCTATATATAAAGTACTTTTGTATTTAACATTTCTGCTAGACATAATACATTTATTATTAATATATTTTTATAATTTTTAATTTAATCTATAAATAAGTTCTCTCCTACTTTTCTAAGTGTTTCAGATTCTTCCAATTCATTGACGAGATAGCGGTATTTCTGATGTGTACATGTAATATAAGTATCCATAATTTTAAATATTTAATTAAAAATAAAATAAGAAATATCCAATGTACTCTCCAGAAAAAGCTTTCAGTAATGTATCTGAATTTTTGACATTGACATTTTTCTGTCAATTACAAACACTAAATCTGGATAAGAGAATTTTAGCATGAATCCAATACCTCTCTTAGCGAGAGGTAAAAAAGTTTTAAATTTATACATTAAGAACAATGGTTAGTACAATCTATTTTTTTTTATCTTGCTCCGAATTTGAATAAATCCCCGTACCGTCGAAATAATTCTTCATCCATTTAAATTTTATTCAAAGTTCTCTGGCTGATTGTGAACGGATGAATCCTGAATGTTAATCAGCTGATGATGAGGATGAGAATCTTGGCTATTCCTGGTCTCTTTACATCTCTCAACGCCCTAGTGGAACGTTTGAGATATAAATTAGATCTAATAAAATCCATCTTAACCTTCTCGTTCATTTAGCTGTTCCTCAGAGACTGTAAAGGGAGATAGGCTGATATTTCAAACGCTAACGAAGAATCGGTTAGCCAGTTTTGATAAATGATGTTTAACTTCTATTTACAAAAATCTGTTGTGGCCAGCACAAGACCTCTCGCCATTTCCATATTAGGATGTATAAGTATTGTATTGCACTTCGCTTTCGAACCGTCGTTTTATAACAAAAAATTACAGAACTTTACTCAAATATTGTTTTTTTATTGTATTTAACATGTCTTCTGCACACATAATTCTAGTTATATCTATTTTTCATTGTATGAGGAAGTTTGTAAATGTAAGAGATTCTTCCAATTCATTAACCAGATTGGCGGTATTTCTGATGGATATATGCATTTTACCACTATTTTACCTATAATTTCAAATATTTAATTAATAAAACAATAAGAAAAGTTAAATATACTTCCCAGAAAAAGCTATCAGAATGTCACTAAAAGTGTTGATATTTGACAATGACATGTGTCATGTTATAAACATTGGAATTTGTCAACTGGTTTCCTTAGTGCCTTGGCCTCTGCGACTAGTCCACTCTATAAATTATAGTGTCTTTATCTCTAAATCTATACAAGATATAATAAAAATTTTAAGTGTATTAGATGGAGAATTTTATGTTCTTCAATATTTAATAAAAACACCTCCCAAAAATTACATTTAGAAGAATTTTTCTAAGAAACTACTACTTCCGGTTGTTCAATTGTTACCAAAACCTTTTCAGCTCTTCCCAGGAATGTCAGATTGAGAAAACTGCAGTTAAATATTTTTTAAGTCTTATAGTTTTTGAGGAATCGTGTCTACAACATCCAGACATACACACATACACACATCCACACACACACACACACACACACACACAGACATCATTTTAAAAATGTTATAATCGGATTCTAGGGACCTTAAATCGTGCTTATCCAATAAAATCTGGATATGCGAATTTTAGCATGAATCCAATACCTCTCTAAAGGTGGATTTATGCAGCCTACTTTTTATTTTACCTTTTCTTTTTCTTTTACTTTACAAAAGTTAAAGGTGTGTTAATAAACGTACTACTTTATGTGCATACTTTTAATTTTACTTTAAGAACTAAAGTTGACCAACTTTCAACTTAAGACTGTTAAAGTAAAAGAATTTTACAACTGCGCAAGTGCACCACTTCACGTGACAAACGTCAGCGAGTCCTGTATTTATTTGTTTTTGTGTAGGTAAGATTGCAAAAAATAGAAAATGGGTAAAGCTACAAGTAATATAGCAGATGCACAAATTATTACATTTGTGTCCATTTTCATAGGTTATAACAACATTTATGACAACTGATATGCCAGAAAAATCACATCTGCGCATGTGTACGGAAGGCTTTAAAGTAGCTGCATAAAGTACCAAACTTAAAGTAAAAGTAAAAGCGAAAAAGAAAAGAAAAAGTAAAATAAAAAATAAGCTGCATAAATCCACCTTTAGCGAGAGGTAAAAAAGTAAATGCGTGAAATTGATGCAACATTTGTTCAAGTTTGTATATTCAATTAATTTGACTAGGTATCTTTAAAAGTAATTGAACTAATGCCCAGTTGCATCAACAGGACTTAAATTTTAATCTACGTTTAAACAAAAAAATGCAAATCGAAATTTTGACAGCAATATATTATAATTCATTTGACATTTCATTACGATACAATATTGTCAATTTAAACCATGTTTAATATTTAATTTACGTTGATGCAATCAGCCATAAGTCTATTTTCTTAAAAAACTTAACTATTTATTTATCAAGTAAGTTTAACTAAGAAAGAAAATGATGCCATAAGATGACCAAGTTTATTTTCAATTTAACTATGTTTAAAAATTATTTCAACCAAGTTAAACTGGGGAAGAAATCGAAGCCACAAGTTAATTCGTCTCAACAATTTGACCAAGTTTAGTTTCTTAAATGCAACTATATTTAAAATTTTTTGAACTAAGTTTAACTGGGAGAGAATTTGATCGCAAAATTTAACCAAGTTTATTTAACTTCCCAATTTGGCCAAGTGTATTTAAAAATTATTTCAACTACTTAAATATAACTGGGAAAGAATTTGGCTGCACAATTTAACTAAGTTTATTTGTATCAAATAATTTAACTAGGTATATTCAAAAATTATTTTAATTAAGTTTAACTGGGAGAGAATTTGAATGCAGAATTTAACTAAGTTCACAATTTGGATGGCTATGTTTATTTGTGTCCTCATTTTGACCTAGTTGAATAATAATTTAACTAGGTATATATATTTAAAAAGTATTTCAACTAAGTTTAATAATATTTAAAGCTTGTCGCAATTTGACCAAGTTTATTTGTTTCAAACTATAAATAATTTAACTATGTTTAAAAATCAACTAAGTTTAATTATATTTATTCTTAATGTATTTACGCTGAAAATTTGAAATAAAGTTTCTGGAAATAGATTTTCGAAGCCTGTAAAATGCAATTTTCAGCTCATCCCCCCAGTTTTCAGTAGGAAGGTTTTAAATTCAATTTCAGGCGAATAAAAAAAAACCTTTCAAGTACAGGGATTTCATTTGATTTGTACTCAAATAACACGCCTGCGTAGAAAGAGATGTCCTAATCCTAATGGAATAATTTCAATCAAAGTCGTAAATTATGTTACAAATTTTCTATTTTAATTTTGTTATTCAGACATTATATCGTTTTCATGATAAAATTTTATAGTTCTAGAAGTATTTCGTATGAGATAAAAAATATTATGGAGTAACCACTTACGTAAAGACTAACTAATAGAAAAACAAATTTAGTTTAGTGAAAACGAGTACCAATAATAATGAGAAGTATATTAGTGTTGGCTGTGATTTTCACGTTCTTTGAATGTGGATTGTCTTATTCGCAAAATAGAGCGAATATTGCGTGGAGAAATGCAGTGAATGGTAAGGATAAAAGTAATCGTTAATATAATAAAATGAAAATTGTTATTTGTAGGAGAACCAAAAAACAATACTAATAATAATGTTCCAAAACCATATCACTCTAATGATACAATGCATATTAGTAATGGACCACTAAATGTGCATTTAATAAATACAAGTTATATTGGATTTGATCATGCTAATATAAGCAACCCGAAGTAGGTATTACTTATGTACTGGTATAGTTCTCGTCACCAAAAATTGAGGGACGAGCATAAACAGCTTAACAAAAAACCTAAAACTTCTGGCCATCATGAATAATAAGACAGAATACTGTCACTGTTTTGCACACAAAACTAAAGCAATTTGTAGTGTACCGTGCTAAACTATTCCATCCTAGTTTTATAGTACAGGGGCGGTTAAGATGTTTATGACTCCCCCTCGTTTTTTGGTAACGAATTATATAATGTTCATAAATATAAATATACGAGGAGGTGCTCACAAATAACGGATTTATTTTCTGGCGTTAGTTCCAACAGTTTCCTCTAGGTCTCTTCACTAAACACCCTTCTGGATCTGTTACCCAAGCGTCATCCTTGGGGAACACCTGAGCAGACAATATAATAGTTCTAGAAGCGCGAGCGTAGCGAGCGCTACAATCGAGCGAGAGCAATAAAGATACTTTACGCTAGAGATACACACATAATTTTTCTACGACTTTGCTAACCAAAATAGAAAAAAATAATAATAGGTACCTATTTAGTAAGTTCAATTCAACCTCAACCAATTTCTGTTTTGTGTTGTGTGTAACCATGACGATGTGAGTATCCAAGTAAATAAATACAAAATTCTGTCAGTAAAAGATAGTGATTTTTGCTGCACTCCTCCAGATATATTTGAAACGGCGCAAAATACTTCCTTGAATTTATTATATGCAAAATCAAAAGCATTATACGAAAAGAATTATAACCTCTCCATTGAATAGCTTACTTTTTGTAAAAATTTAATGAAATCATCTTCTCTTTGATCCTTTTACTCCATGCTGAAATGAACACTAGCAGTTAAGAACTGAAAACTCTAGTGAGTGTCACAGTCACAGAATCTAATTTATCTTCGTCAGCTGTTTTCAAGTTCTGGAATGAATATACAAAACTGCCAAAAGTGCACATTCAATTTAAACATTATCCGCCAATAATTAAATCCAATAAGTTTGTTAATTATGAAATGTGTGTTACTAAATATTTAAAGTTGTAATACAATGTACATTCATCAGTAGAGTTGTTATATATAATTAAATACCAAACCTAACTAAATTGGTAATGTAGCTAACTTCAGGTATATTGTTTGTAGCACGTTTCTAGTGTAAAAATGAACCTAAGCGAGCAAATTGAGCACAATTTTGTAACTTCACCAGGGAAACTAAAATGTACATAATTTCTTTTGTGAATGTAAGTTATACAGAATAAATTTTGTTGTACTTACAAATAGTTTTGTTGCACTTACAGTACAACAAAACTTTTAGTTTCCCTGATGAAGTTACAAAATATGTAACGAAATAGTGGAATTTAAATAAAATTAACTACTTCATGGAATAACAACAATATATTTCCTAACAATCACCGCCGAGAAATCCGTTAATACATTTTATCTACAAATAATAGTTTATATGATAAAAGATACAAAAAAGAGAAAAAGATATTAGGAGAGAAATTTCCATTTTAATATACAAAATGTATACCTATATCATTTGTATAGATGGTTAGTTTATATGATAAAAGATACAAAATATACAAAGAAACAAAAAGAGAAAAAGATATTTGGAGACAAATTTCCATTTTAATATACAAAATGTATATATCATTTGTATAGACGGAAGCTAAGATGTGAAAATAATGCTGTCTTCATGGGCAAGGAAACAAAAAATATTTAAAATTGTTGTACAGACATTTATTCTCGCCGTAAAATGATTATGGACTGATGTTCAACTTTTTCCTTCTCTGCACCCTGTCCCTTGCCCAGCAGTGTTGCCGCTTCTTCATAGCTTAGCATTTTCAACATTGCCCTTGAATTGGCAACAGTGTAGAAATCTCCAGTCAATAATTATTTGATGGCAAGTATAGTAAATTTGAAAAATTCTTCGTGGTTACTTGACTTGAAATATGAAAATAATTTTCTCCATCAAAATTCAACGGTTATATGAGGTTTTTGTCTTCTCTTTTACATCAGCCGTAGTAGTTCTATTATTTGAAGCCATCTTGCAATTAAATTAAAATAAATTTGGAAGAAATACAATATCCATAACTTCACTTAAAAGTAACAGTTCGCTACGACACCTTACGACTCTTGTAGAGAGGAATAACGTGTGCTGCTAACGTTCAACGACTTACGACAAGCGACAACCGACATACGACTCAATTTGTAGAACAAAAATCACACTGACCGCTCTGATGTACCCCCAAGGATGACGTTTGGGAAACAGATCCAAAAAGATGTCAAGTAAAAATCCCTACCACCCGACTATTTTTGGGTACAATCTCGTATAGTTTTTCGTAATTACCCTAATTATGATTGCAGAATAAATTACGAGAACCATACTTTAGAAATGACTATGGCATATCCAGATATGGTCTGGAGACAAAGATATACAGCAATCGTAGACTACAGAAATGGTACTAGAGGAAGAATTACTGACACTGGCGACCTGATGTGGAGTGAGAAAATTTTCAAATAATCTCTGAAGAGTATCTATAAATAATGTTGACATATTTATTCGTATTACAGGGTTTGGACCAATAAGAATGGCATTCAGAATCGAGACCATACGCAGTGATGGTAGACCATACGTAAACCTTACAGACCATGACCATGATGTCCATTTTGGAAATTATGGGCTGCAGTCTCGAATG
Source organism: Ophonus ardosiacus (assembly GCA_943142095.1). Taxonomy (NCBI): domain Eukaryota; kingdom Metazoa; phylum Arthropoda; class Insecta; order Coleoptera; family Carabidae; genus Ophonus; species Ophonus ardosiacus. The sequence continues at coordinate 39,770,817 of OW964836.1, forward strand.
GGACAATTAGGTATATACAGGGAATTTATTTTTACATGCAACATATGGTCAATCATTTCCATGGTTACTCACTATTGTCAAAAAATGACAGCAATGTAATATTTGTCCATTTTAAAATGCAACATACAAAATTTGTAGTTTTGTATTTTCAAAACTAATGTCCAATAAATTAGCCTACATGCGATTAACAAAAAATCAAAACATGAATGTTGCGAATCTCAACAAACTTTAGCTTCCAAAAATTCATAACTTTCATGTAATAAATGTTAAAAAAATACCCCCATTCACACTGAGGCAATATTCTAGTCGGTCGTAATAAGAATTGACACCATTTGTGATGTGTTCTGGAGGTATCTCCTGTGCTGCCATGTTATTTATAATGTTGCATTTTAAAATGGACAAATATTACATTCCTGTCAGTTTTTGACAATAGTGAGTAATCAAGGAAGTGATGAACCATAATGTTGCATTTTAAAATAAATTCTCTGTATTATTTTGTATAATACATTAAATATTCGTTAATAACTATCATTTTCTTAGATACAAATCCTTTATATAGAGACCCATGGGACGATATGAAACGAAATATGGTATATGATTATAATGTTAGAAATACTTTTGCCAGACAACATGCTAACATATGGAATAGAATGTTAAATACAATGCCAGTAGAAGATATTTTTATGTTTGAATAAGTACCTATATATTTCGTCATATTAAATAGTAGATTCAAAACTGCAAAAATAATATATTAGTGTTTCTACTTATTTATTGTTAACTGCTATTAATTTCCAAAAAAGATATTAACTGTGAATATTGTATGTATTTCAAATAAATTAATAAAAAATATGTACTTATTGTAATAAACAATGTACGAATACATTTGTCAGTAAAATATGAATATATCTGGCAGTAATATACAGAGGCTGTGTCCGATGTTGCATTTTTATCACCCTAATATCTAAATCCTAAATTTATATGCCCCAAATCTAGTGATTATTTAGAATTTTAGGAATTAGATTTTAGGGTTTTGCAGGAGCACACTATGCCTTGAAGTTGACGCGCACTAATTAAACAAATCATATTCGTTGCTATAATTTGAGCAAAACGTAAAATTTACTGTCAAAGAATAGCTTCTTACCTTCTATTTTATGAAATATAATATTAACATTTACTCTCAAGCATCAAATTGAATCGAATTGCATAATTAATTTTTGTTGTTCTAAAGTGTTGCCATACAAACCAATGGATATCACTAGTGTGCCATTCGGAGTTGTATTTATGTGAAGAAGACCTAAATCCTAAAATCTAAATGCCAAAATGCGACATCTGACACAGCCAGAATGATCAAAAGAAACTAATTCAGTTTGCAATAATTAAAAATTACTTGAAATTGGTAATTGATACAAAAAATTATTTTTGCCCTCCTGAAGTGTAATGGGAACTTTACAGTTGTATACACAGCAAGTGTAACCTACATTTTACGCTTACTGTGTTGTAACTTGTCTAACTATGCGGTAAAATAATCAAAATACACTGGACGTTTATGGGCATTTAGAAAAGAAATCATCTTTATTATAATAAAGTTCATGTAAAAAAGTACTACCTACTTAAGTTATTTTTTTACTTTAACATTTCCTATATTTAAAATTAATTTATATAAACCAAAATTACGGCAGCGACATCTATTATTATTGTAAAAATCCGCCGTTACCGACATAGTCACCGATCGATATACCTGTCAAATACGCGAGGCGAACATTACTGAAATGTCAAATATCGCCACCTACCTATTATTTATTATGAAGAATACATGAGCAAATAAATATATCATCAGTCATAAACAACGTCTATTATTACAAATAAAATTTCGCTAGAAGAAGTACTCTAATAAAGGTAAGTAAAATCAAATTTGGAAATTGACTTAACCCCAGTATTTTAAACTAACCCTTTTCAGAAGTACAACGTATCTCATTAAAAAAAGTGATTTTCATTATCGTCGGCCAAAAAATTTGATACAATTCTCGTGCGTGAAGTATTTTACAGCGCTCCAGCTAATAAGGCGCTCGCCTTAAGGGCTCGTGCCTTAAACAAAGCTGTCGCGCTGTAAAATACAACTTACACGCACTCGAATGTAAATAACTATTCCTTTATTTCTTACATTACCCATAAGTAATAATCTAAAACATTTGAATCACTCAAAATCCTATTAGCTGTCAGGCCCTACCCCTGACATAACCTATTTGTATTTATTGTCAAAATGACATGTCAAATAGCATGTCCGCTTTCACCTGGTGCTGTGTAAACTGTGGAATAAAAGAACCCCAGATTTTTACCGCTTCATTTCTTTTTGATTACTCTGTAGGTATTACATGAAAAATCATTAGTCATCAAAATTGAAAGAACCAATAGCTTAGCTGATAAGTTCGATATCCTAATAAGGTAAAGGTCTTGGGTTTAAATCCCAATGACTGATATGATTTTTCACATTATCTTTCGTTTACATTTATAACATTTATCTTCATAGGCGTTTTAAAAGCAAAATAATGAGTGTCCGTAATGCCAATTTATTACTACTGAAAAAAGTGAATTACGAGTTTTGCCCGTTGAATATGTACATAAAAACACATGACTGCTGTTATAAATTTTGAAAAGAGTTTCATTAAAAAAACGAAATAATTTATCGGGTAAATACTTCCAGTTTATGTTTGAATAATTCTTGGTCAAATAAAATAAATCTACAAACTTATTTTTGTATTTATCCCAACAATAATTATTTCGCCAAGAAAAATAATAAACAAATATTATATCCTTTTAATATGGGTTGGCAACACTGCGTTGTAAAACAAACAGAGAAAAATTTTAGTGTAAGTGAAAATCATTATTTAAAAATATATTAACAATCAAAATAATAAAAACTCTTCATCAAAGACTACATTAAAACCAACTGTGTGTGAAGAAATAGAATTCTGGGAGTCCCGTGCCTGGCACTACCCTTGAGAAGACGTCGAAAGATAAGCAAGGTTAGTGATCATAAGTCATAACTTGTAGTTGTTGGTGCTAGAACGCAAACGCAAGCCTGTCTCTAAGTCAATTTCATCAGTGTTGCCAACTGTATTATAAATAAAACAGTTCATATTATTTAAAAACTTTAAAAATATATATAATGGCAACTATAGAGGAAATTACGAGAGAAATAATTAAAGTACTTGCACCTATACAATCACAAATCGCCGACTTAGATAAAAAATTTGAAAAATTTCAACAAACATTAGACTCTTATAAGATCAAAAATAAAGAAAATGAAGAGAAAATAAAAAAACTAGAAAGGGAGTTAGAAGCTAAAGATAAAACCTTAATCGCCATCGAAAGGAAGACAAAGGAAAGAAATATAATATTTTACGGAATAGAAGAGAAAGAGTCTGAAAATTTAGAAGAATTAATAATTACGACACTGAAAGAAATTTTTAAACTAAATATAGGTAATAAGGAGCTCGAGGAGGTGCGAAGAATTGGCAAAAAAACTAACAAAAACCCCAGACCCATCCTTGTAGAATTTCTGTCAAAGAAAATTAGAAAGGAAATATTGAAGAATGCTAGATTACTTAAGGGCAAAAAAATTTCCATCGACGAAGACTATCCAAGAAAAATCCTAGCTGAACGGAAAGTACTAAAACCGTTCCTAATGAAAGCAAAGAACCAGGGCCAAAATGCGTTCCTAAAATATAATAAATTAGTAGTAAATGGAACAGAATGTACAGCTGCAGAACTAACAGAAGATTATCTACAAGAAGAGGAACAACTGGATACCAAGTATATAAGAAGACTTCCCACTCCACTGCCGGCAATAGTAAATAATGAAGAACAAGACCTAGAAATATTACCACTCAACGACACAATCAGGCAAACACCGAAAAATACAAAAACCCTCGAAGAAGAAACCAATAAAGAAAAACTGCAAAAAGGTCCTCTGGATAAACATATTATCATCACAAGACAACGCACTAATTCAATTCCAAAAAACTCAAAACCAAAAAAGTAGGCAGCTACTGTAATAAAAGAACCCAAATTGCTTTCTGGAATATGCAAGGATACAAAAACATATATAAACTAAATCACGAAGAAGAAATGAGTATCAATGAATTTAACATTATCTGCCTGTCTGAAACTTGGATCAACTACGAATTAAGTACCGTCCCACAGTTCTTACATAATTACAATATATTTCAACAAATAGCAATAAAAGAAGCAAGCCTTGGCAGGGCTATAGGAGGGTTAATTATTTTTATAAAAAACAATTATAAAAACATAAAAATTATTGAAAAAGAACAACATTGGATGTTCCTAGAGATTGGCACAGAAAATCAAAATATAATTCTAGGCAGTGTATATTTTTCCCCATCGTATAACTACCACATACTGCTAGAAATGTTTGCCAGAAGCCTACAAATAATAAGGGAAACATATCCATCACACTTACTAATAGTTGGAGGAGATTTTAACTGCCGAGTAGGGGATTTAAATCAAGGTGAAGAGTCTCTTTTCTCTAATACAAACCTTACCAACCAACGTACATCCTCCGATTCTGTAATAAATAGAAAAGGGCGAGACCTCGTAGAGATAATGGAAGATGAAAACTTATATCTCCTAAACGGAAGATCAGAAAATGACTCACCTGCAAATTATAGCTACATTGGAGCTAGGGGCAAGAGTACAATAGACTTCGTATGGATCGATACAAATGCTATAAACCTTATTAACGACTTTTCCATCCAGGATAAAATATTACTCTCTGATCATTTACTCTGCAAAGTGACCCTGTCAAGCATATGGAACTCAAATGACTACAGGGAGGAAACAGACAACAATCAGAATAAGCGTACAATAAATAAAGTAAAATGGGAAAATAGCAAAATTTTAGAATATCAACAAAATATCGAAGATAACTTGGCCAATACCTCACAATTAAGATCCGCAGAAGATGAGTATGCGCTCATAATAACTGTAATTAAAGAAGTATCAGATAAACTAGGCTTGTCCAAAGAAATCCATGTCAACAATAAGCAAAGGATAAAACAAAATAAACCCTGGTACACTAAAGCTTGCAAAGATCTTAAAAAAGAAATGAGAAAAACGCTACGCACCTGTAAACGTAAAAACTTTGAAAAAGAATATCTTGACATATTTATCAAAACAAAAAAGGAATACAAAAACCTGACAATGGAACTTAAAAAACAATATAAAATACAAATGCAAAATAAATTAGAAAATATTAAAGACCAATCAGAATTTTGGAAGACAATGAAAACATTGACACCAAAAAGGGACTATTCACACGCAATAGAAGCGGATGAATGGGCAAAATATTTCAAAGAATGGTATGGAGAAAAAATAATATTTGATGTGAAGTTTCTAGACGCAAGACATCCGTACCTGGACCAGGAAATATCTTGCTCAGAACTTAACTTTGCGTTAAAAAGATTAAAAAATAATAAAGCTCCAGGACTAGACGATATCATCAACGAACAACTGAGATATCTACCTGAGAAAGGAAAATTTCATCTAAGAAACCTACTAAATAATATCCTGAACGAAGAAAAAGTACCCAAACTTTTAACCAAAATAAGACTTACAATGATATATAAAAAAGGAGAACGTACAGTACCAAGCAACTACAGAGGAATTGCAGTTATTAATGCAATTATTAAATTATTCACATTTATTATTAACTATCGTTTGCAAACATGGGTCGAAAGCTATGAAATCCTTCCTGAAGCTCAGTCTGGGTTTCGGAAGATGAGATCGTGCACTGATAACCTGTTTGTCTTCAATTCGGTTATACAATCACGAATGCTAACAACAAAAGAAGGAACATATACAATATTCATAGACTTTCAAAAGGCTTTTGACACCGTCCCACACCAGCCATTATGGGATAAAATATTCAATTTGGGTGTAAGCGCAAAAATTATCCGACTGCTAAACAACTTATATAACCAGGCAACTATACAGGTTAACACGAACTTTCAGTTATCGGAAGAGATCCAAATATCCAAAGGAGTACTCCAAGGCGAGTGCACCAGTCCTTTACTGTTTGCACTTTACATATCAGATTTGGAATCCTCATTCAGAGAGCAAAATCTGGAAGGCATATACATAAATCACAAAACGGACATATTATCTCTTCAGTATGCGGACGATATTGTTATTTTTTCACAATCTCCAGCAGACACTAATAAAAAACTTATAGCGCTGGAAAACTATTGTAACAAAATGCAATTAAAAATCAATCCCGGAAAAACTCAAGTGATGCATTTCCATTTAGGAAGACCTCGCACTCAAAAAATCAAATATTCATGTCAAGGTAACGAAATAAAGCAAACGAAAACTTATACATATCTCGGAATAACATACACTACATCAGGTCAATTTTGCCAACACGCCGAAGAAACCATAACGAAAATAAAAAAAGTAACTGGAGGTATTAAAAATACGTTGACAAAGACAAAGACGCACAACTGGAACACAATAACTAAACTCTATAACTCTATAGTAGTCCCATCGATTCTTTTTGCCTCAGAAACTTGGGCGCTAAATCAATGTGACAAAATTGAAAAAGCCCAAACAAACTATTATAAAAGTATCTTAGGATGGCAGAAGACAACACCAAATTATGTAGTTAGAAGCGAGGCAACACAAAGCAAACTAGAATTACTAGTAGTTAGGAACATGCTCAACTGGTGGTATAAAATCCTATTAATGTCAGAATCCAGATACGTACGAATTTGTTACAACAAATTATTATTGCTAAATACGAGTTCAACAATACCAGATGCGAAACAACAAACCTATAACTGGACAAGATATATGCAGCTAGTGCTACAAAAAACTAATTTTCACTGGATATGGGAGAAACAAAATTTTCTCATTCTCAAAAACGAAATACCAAATATCATCAATTCCCTAAACCAAATCCTATACGTCAATGATATCCAACGAATTTCTATTTCCACATATAATCCTGACTTTAAAACCTATATATATTCGAATATTTTCCAAAATAGAAACATCCCTTTCAGAATCCTAAAATTAATAGGACAAATTAAAACAGCTAATATTAAAAATGCCATAATAGTCCACAATGGAGCTATTTTCAGATTTAACCAGGAAGAGATTTGCACAATTTGCAATACCTTTGAACCAGATGACCTACAACACCTACTCTTTGGCTGTCCCTTCTACAGAGAACCGCGTAGCCAATTCATCACCAAATACCTGACCAACGTCCACCCAGACAACATGAATAGGACCCTGCTAGCTGACCCAACACCCAAAAAATATATGATACTTACAATTTTGTTGATGTTGCACTCAAATTAAGAGCTTTTGCTCAAAACATGTAAATAAAATACATTATAAATTTATAATGATATATAAAGTATACATAACATGTAGGAACTTTTGTACAGCCAAATATTACTTTGTAGCCAACCGTTTGTATGATAATTTATCACCAGGCAAATATACTATTATTATTATTATTATTATTATTATTATTATCCTTTTAATATACTATTTATTAGGGTACAAGTAAATAACAGATATCATAAATCTTTCGACTACAGCTTTTCGAACAAAATAAACCACAAACACAAAAAATATTGGAGCCAGCAGGAAAACACAAACAAATGAAACTCTCTAGAAACAAAAGCGAAATAAAACAGATGAGAGCTGTTGCAGGAAATTACGTTATCGCCATTCTTGTTTACTCCTTTTTTCCAGCTTACTACCAACTGCCAAAAGCTTTAGAATAAAATTTAATTAAAACATTTGTTCCTAATTACAGGAAAATAATTAATTAACCAGTACTGCATAAAGTCTTTATATAATATTACATGTAATACGAAGTAGGTTAAAACGCAGTTCAACTATGTTACACGTAAAAGCCCTGAAGTAATATACGCTAATGTAATATGAAGTAAGCTACGGATGTCATGTTTCTTGAAACTTGTTGCCAATTTGAGAAATCCACCCACTGTCTTTGTCTTCCTTGGCAATCGCCTGATATTCTCTATTTTTATTTAAGGGTAAGGAAAATTGCTTGAAATACATATACAAGAAGAGAAAATACGAATATTGCAATTTTAGTAAAGTACCACCACGGCATATTACCCATTTCTGAGTGTGCCACAATCTGCTTTATCGCAGATATCGGTAATGATGATGACATATTTGTACCGTGCGGGCGTTTACCAGGCGTTACCTTACGAGCACTCATTGCTGGCTTGGAGAGTGCACCACAGGGGTGACTTTTGTGCCATTTAAAATTCGAAATATTCAGACACTCAGGCAAGCGGCCACGAGACTCCATTTTAGTAAAGTAATACCCAGTTTTATAAAAGATTGATAAGTAAATTACTAGCAAAGTAAAATTTATTCTCGAAGTAAAATAGTTCATTCCAGAGATTTTCGTTTTATAAAGCAAGAATAAAATCACTAGCTAAGTAAATCTATGGAATAAATTATTCCACTGATTTTCGAGGAAGTAAATTTTATTCTGTAGAATAAATTTGACACATGTCAAAATTAATTATTTTGTAGAGAACGCAGAAATTGATAGAAACCGAAAAGGATGCTAGATGGCCTGGTACCGCACACGACAGTAACATATTTAACAATTCATTAATAAGAGCTAGGCTTGAAAACGGAGAATTTGGTAATTGCTACTTGTTAGGGGATAGTGGATACCCTTGTAAAAATTACTTATTAACACCTGTACAAAACCCAACTATTTCAAGCCAACATAAATACAATGTGTCATGTAACAGTTTCATTTGAACACTATTCCGGGGACCTATTTGTGAAACTGCATTAAATTATTTACAAATCTCATCCCATGCACTATTTTTGCTTTTGACGCTTGCTACGTCTGTCTGCTTGTTTTCAATAATACTAATATATTTGTTTTATCTCTAACATGTTCGCTTTATCTATTTCAGTATAATTCTTTCGCCATTCTTTCTTTTTTTCCATTTTTAATGAGAACTGACACTTTATGACACTTTATTTTGACGTTTGAATAATAATAAACGATGTCTCTGTCGGTAAATCACTAGAATAAAATATTTATTCTGCAAGTACTTATTTTACTCTGCAACTTTGTTTTATAAAAAAGTCATTTTTATTTCCTCATCAATTAAATTTACTTTCAAAGTAATAACTCAGCAAGTTATTCGATGTTTATAAAACTGGGCATAAGTCATATAAATTTTCTGAATAGCATTAAGACTAAAAGTTATATTAAGGCGAGGATTAGTGTAGTCCATTATTCTGTGTCGATCTACCATCTGCATGTGAATCTTATCCTTTCTCAAGTTATTTGCCAGACTTTTCACCTAATATTCCTTATTTTGACTAAATCCTTAATATTTTCTTCATAATAATTGCTCTTTGGGAGTCTCCTGGTCGCTAATTTTAGCCAATAACATACTGCCGTAGTTAACTTATCCTTGCGTTAAATTTGTTTTCATATTTATCTAATAAACAACCCTCTCGTCTCTTGTGGGAGGCGTTTTGGTACGCTCGAATCCTAGCATCCGACGCCTGGCGTCAGTCGTCCAGAGGCGTCCGTACTGTGTGGGTGTACTTCGTCCCGACGCCAATAGGCACGTGTGCTTTTTAACTATATGTGCAGGTAGGGCGTTATTTTTGGCAATAAGGTACAGGTAAGTCACTTTAAATAAAAATTTTTGACAACATAATTTTGAAATTTAAAACAAGTGGGGCAGTTTTATTTCCCCAATTAGGTTGTTGATAGTACACAATAATTTATGATAGTAAACACCAACCTTCGAAAAATAAATGGTACTAGTCAATTACAGCACTTGAATGTGCTACTAATGAACTCTTTTGGGTGTTGTAACAGCTTTGTTATAGACGCACAATAGAAAAATATTTTCATTTTATTTTATTTTATTTAATTTCGGCTTTCCAACAGGACCATGTCCCAATAACAGGAAAGCACATACAACATAAATGCAAAATAAAAAATACATTAGCAATTAAGTTACGTTACATTACAAATAACTAACTACAATGAAAACATAATAGAAAAATTAATAACTAATTAAAGGACAGTACTACATTTGTCACTTGTTTTTTAAACTGTGATAAACTAAAAAGAAATATATCAATTGAATTATTATAAGACACATATTTATTGTAAAAAAATGGTAGACGATTTAGTGCAGAATTGAAAGCAGCATTAGTTCTATTAAATCCTAAACAGAATAAATCCGTTGCTCTAGTCGTATAAATAGGTACGCGAAAGCCCAAACTGTTTAATAGATCAGGACAATCGACTCTATTATTTACTAATTTATATAAAAATATCAAGTCAATTACGATTCGCCGTTTTTCCAGAGGTAAAATATTAATTTTAAAATTATTAAATTTATATCTAATAAATTTACAAAATTTTTCTTGAATACGCTCTATTCTTTTAATTTGAATAGCATACTGAGGTGACCAACAAGTTGTTGCAAATTCTAATTGACTTCGTACTAAAGAAAAATATAAAACTTTTAAGGTTTTGGGATATTTAAAGTTCTTGACCTGATAAGAAAACCAAGCATTTTAAATGCTTTCTTTGTTACGTTGTCGACATGTACATCGAAAATAAGTTTTTTCTCATAAAGAATTCCTAAATCCCTTACTTCTGAGACAGGATTAATTATTTTACCAGCGAAAGTGTAAGAATAGCAAACATCAAATATACAGGAATGAAATGGGAAATGTACATCCAATTTTCTGTTTTTATTTTAAAGTTAGCAAATTTAATATTTAAGGTAGAAACACAATATTAAACAAAAATTTAATATCAAAGAAGCTTTTATATTATAATATTCGAACATCAAAGAAACGTTATTATAAAATAATTAATTTATAAATTTAGTATGAGTATGTACATCAATGAACAGAAATTTCACAGCGGAAGAGGAAATAACAAAATGTACCTCAGGCGGAAATAAGGCAATTCTGGACACAACTTCCTGCGGGAATTTTGCTCTTTTCCGGTCTCTATTTTCTGCTTTTATGCTGGTAACCTGATATTTATGGTAGATTTCTCGTTCGGTTACGTTCTCGATTTTCTTTGTAATGTAAGATATTTCAAATAGCAATATCAAATATCATTTCTATAGTATGTCTTCTGGCAAATTGAAATAATATCATTTATATTTCATTTTCTAAATGAAAATAAAATGGAATTTTATGAGATTTGCTATTGCTGAAAGTTTGCAACCAAATTTCATAAACTTTTCGTTGTCCAGGTTATTACATATTTAAATTGTTTTAAACTTTATTCGTGCACAAACTTTTAAACAGTTTCTCGAAATTTATTTCAGAAATAATTACACAAAACTAGAAAATATACCGGCTGTATATATGTAATACGAGGGTCATTCAATAAGTAAAGAGACAAATTCTATAATTTTAAAACTATTCAATGAATGTGTATAATCTATTCAGGGGTGTTAGTTGGCAACCTTGGGATATGCTCTGATCAGCTGTTTCGTTATTTTATGTCAACATAACCTCAAAATTTTCAATTCACCATGGCAAGTCCACTAGAAGATTGCACCTTAGAAGAGCAGCGCTCAGTCATTAGATTTTTAGCCGCAGAAGGTGTAAAACCAAGTGAATTTTTTTCTAGAATGTTGATACAGTACGGTAAAAGTTGTATGAACCGTGCGAATTTTTACAAGTGGGTTGATCGGTTTAAAAGTGGCCGAGCAAGTGTAGGTGATGAACCCCGATGTGGACGTCCAGTGGAAGTTTCTGGTCCCTCGTTGGAATCGAGGATTGACGGACTTATTCGTGATAACAGAAGAATTACTGTTGAAATGATAGCTGAGGAAGTTCAAGTAAGTGTTGGAACTGTTCACAATGTCATTCAGAACAATTTAAAGTACAGAAAAACGTGTGCCAGATGGGTTCCCAGACAGCTTACTGACGCTCATAAAGAATCAAGGCTTTCCATTAGCCAAGGCTTAAAGCAACGAAGTTTGATTGAAGGAGACGCTTTTTTTGAAAGAATAGTGACCAGCGACGAGGTCTGGATCCATCACTACGACCCTGAGACCAAAAGACAGAGTATGGAGTGGAAACACACTAGCTCTCCAGTTCGCAAAAAATTCAAGGTTCAACCTTCCGCCGGTAAAGTGATGCTGACTATCTTTTGGGACTCACAGGGTCCAGTCTATTGCGATTTCCTTGAAGATCAGCGAACTATCAATAGCCAATACTACTCTAAGATGCTAGAACACAAAGTTAGACCAGCTATCAGAAGCAAACGCCGTGGACTCTTGTCAAAAGGAGTCATTCTTCAGCACGATAACGCCCGCCCTCATACAGCCCAGCTGACCCGAGATAAGCTTCAAGAATTGGGTGCCTACAGTCCGGACCTCGCCCCATCTGTCTGGACCACTCAAAGACGCCCTACGTGGAAAAAGATTTGCTAACAATGAGGAAGTTAAGGAAGCGGTGCAAAAGTGGCTTCGGGGTAAATCGAAAGAATTCTTCGCCAAGGGAATTAGGAAGCTGCAAGAAAGATGGGACAAGTGCATAACTGTGGGGGGTGATTATGTTGAAAAATAGCCTTAATTTTGAAAGATTGAAATAAACCGTTTTTGAGCTATAGCCATTTGTCTCTTTACTTATTGAATGACCCTCGTACATAAATTTTTCGTAACAAAGTAATCTCTGTTAAACGGACTTTCTCATAAATTTTATATTCAATTGCAACAAATTGTTCGTGAACAATGTTTACCCGGCATCTTTACCACTTCAAAACGAAATTTTGAGTCACGAGAAATAATTTCTTTTGTGCTGAGAGCTATTGTATGTATCTGCCCAGGGCGCCGCGGGATGTAATTAGAGAACTCTCAGCTAAATCCTGAAATCTTTTGCAAGAAAACAGCTTGTTACGGAATCCTGTTGTTTACTTAGAAAATCCTTCGACTGCAATGGAAAAATCGGACTGAAAAAACTGGAAAAGTTTAGGTTCTAAATTGAAGAAATGAAAATAATAAATTTGATAACCTCCCGGTGGGTATTTAACCACGCAGTTTGAATAAAGCAATCATTATGTTCAAATATTTTTATATTCACTCATAACAATCTTTATTTTACAATTAACACATATATCATACTCAAAATGAATTTTACAAATATTGACAAAAGTAATAGAAAAATAAAAATTCAAAATAGTACTCGTATCTTTACATAAAGTTTTTTCAGAGTTTTTCAGTGCATCTAATATAGGTATATGTATATTGGAAAATATATTATTTTTACAAACCTTAATTTCATTACAATTAAATATTGTACTACTATATTCTCCTTAACACGGTTTCATTATTAATTTTAAGGTAATTGCTTCCTGACAGTGACATTTGTTTAAATATGTCAAAATTGTTATAAAAGTATTATGTTTTTGTATGACGCATAGGCAAGATGACATATAAAAAAATTATTTTATAAATTATATTTAAAGTTAGATAAAGTTATTTACTAAATGCTGTTATCGTAGAATTGAAGATTGTACCATTATATTCAATTTTTATTAGTAAAAGTTGCTGAAATATTATTATTGTTGTTCAAATACTCTAAAAATGCGTACACTTACGTAAAATTGTCTTTACATTACTACCAAGTTTATATCTCTACCCCTTTTTGAATTATTACCCCAAAAGTCAACATACCCCATTTTTAGATAAAAACTTTAAAAATTTCAAAAATCTAATTTTTATGTATCCAGATACTTCTCAATGCGCTGATTCCAAATTTTGAAACCGCAGGTCGATATTTCGTTTCGTTCTCGAAATATTTAGTTTCAAAATTTTGCTCAAAACTGCCCATTTTTGGGTATTAACCCAAAAATGGGTCGAGATATGAATTTGGAGATATCATCATTCGATTCCACAGGCAAAATTACATAAGTGTACCAATTTTCATAATTTTTGAACATCGCATACAATCTCTAAAGAAAAATAACTGAAAATGGCCAAAAATCGCAAAAATCGTAAGGGGTACCCCTTAGGATTTTTTCAGAGTTTGGCCATTTTCAGGGATTTTCAAACTTTTATTCATAAAAAATGAACCGGTTCGACAAAAATTATGAAAATTGGTATACTTATGTAATTTTGCCCGTAGAATCGAATGGCCGTATCGCCAAATTCATATCTCGACCCATTTTTGGGTGATTACCCAAAAATGGGCAGTTTTGAGCAAAACTTTAAATATAAATATCTCGAGAACGAAACGAGATATCGACCTGCGGTTTCAAAATTTGGAATCAGCGCATTGAGAAGTATCTAGATACATGAAAATTAGATTTTTGAAAATTTTGAAGTTTTTATCTAAATATGGGGTATATCGACTTTTGGGGCAATAATTCAAAAATGGGTAGAGATATAAACTTGATAGTAATATTATTTGATTGTAAAAACAATGTTACCTAAGTGTACGCATTTTTAGAGTATTTGAACAACTGAGTGATTTTTTTAGAAATAAAAGCTTTGCTGTTGTAAAAAAACCCATTTGGTTGTCTGCTAAGTATGCAAAATTTTTAAGTTTGTATCGTCCAGTTAACCGTCGTTCATTTAACCATGCCAGTGGTCGCGTACCGTCCTCCCAGCAGTTCGTTTGCAAGAAACTCTTATATACTACCTGGATGATTTATCAAAAATTTCGTACAAAAAAACAAATTGTTACATCCTTCCAAAAATGTGTTCAGGATACTGTAAATCAAAGCAGATAAATTTGATGCCCTGTTTAGCATGTTATTCAGAAGAGGTCAAGGTATTTGGCAATCTTTGTTGGCTCGCTATCAAACTCGTAACTCTGAACTGCTGAAGGCAGTAAGGCAATGGGACACTTTCTGGAGTATTGTTGCCAAAAGTTGTCCGGCGTAGATATTGATCCCCTTGTCTGTATGTGAGAATAACAGAATATTTGGAACAAATAATCACGATGCTTATATCATTTGGTAGCACAGGATGTCTGGTTGTTTCCTTATATCCACAGCTGGACACTCACAGACAATGTGTTCCGAAAGTTCTTTGTCGACAAATAATCAGCTATTCCAATTTTACATATGTATTTTAGCAGACAATGGCCAGTAAAGATACCCGTCATAGATCTAAGGAATTTTTGCGTTTGTTGACACGGGTGAAATGACTAAGGCCCAAAATGTCTTTTATTTTATATAACTTTTCAAGAGTCCCCAAGAAGGTTCAAGTCTATAAAATGGTAATTTGCTCCCTCTTTAGCGAGTTCATCTTGTATTTGGCCAGCTCTTGAAAAGTGCTTATTCAATTCCAAATTGGTTTTGACTTACTTGTTTATGTTTGAAATACCTAAAAAAGTCAGAGGTCAAAACAGCTCTGAGGAATAAGGAAGAAAACTAGGATTATATAGGGAGAGGAGTCAAAGGTGAGTGGATATACATATAATTGGGTAACTAAGATTAAACAAAGTAAAGCCTCATTTTCACCAAATGTTTTAATGCTTAATACATAATGATTAGTGCATAGGGCTTAATGCATTATGACAGTTTACTAGGATACCATTTCCAGCTACTTTGTTCAGTGACTAATTCAACAGAAATGTTACAATTTTTCCGGTATTAATTGTTTTGTAGCAGACTGTCATTGCAGCAGAAATTATTATTTTTTTTTTTAATATCTTGGATACATAATTTTCTCTCTATATTGGTGGATTGTCTCTCCAAACAGACGACAATTACACCACACTGGAGCTGCAATAACTGCGAAACGCGTCTGTGGTTACTACCTGGGCACGGCCGGCATCTGATGATGACCGACAAGTTGATTTTGATGCTGAAATCTTGTAAAACATGGCGAGTGTTTTCTAATTCTTTATTATTCCTTCCTATTCTAGTTTCTCCTGTCTATAGTTTTGAACCATTCATAATAGTCTAATATTAATCATGTGCCTTTGTCAGCAAAGTTGATAAAAATATGATGTAGCATGTAATATTTTCATATATCATCCCTAGCTTATCTGGAGTTTAACATGTATGACTTGTATATCTACGGTCAGAAGCTAACTTGTTGGGTATTCGGTCATGCAGCTATCAAATGAAATGCTCTGTTGAGTTTGCAGATTTACAGAGTTGCTTTTGCCTTTTATATCACGACATATGTATATAAAATACAACCTAAATATAGAAACTAGGTGGTTTTCATAAATAAAAAATCTCGCCGTATCCGTTTTGTATCGAATTTAACATTTCTTGTACACACTAATAATTCTGATTATACAGCGTGTTTTTTTAAGCCTGATAGAACTTCAAATTGTAAAAAGTAACACAAAAAATTAGATTCTAATCAATTTTTTTTGTTTATTTGAAAGATCAATGCATGGCATTAAAATTTGAAAAGGATTTCGGGCATATGGCCACCGCGGCTGTTCTTGACGAAGCGCATTCTGGACGTCCAATTTTAAGCCACTTTTTCGAGCACTGCCGGCCGTATGTCACGAATAACATGAACAATGTGTCAATTGTTGCTGGTTTATCAGCATAAACCAGTGACTTCACGTAGCCCCACAGGAAATAATTGAGAGTTGTCAAATCATACGACATTGGAGGCCAATTGACAGGCCCATTTCTCGAAATCAACTTATCGCCAAATTTTGATTTAAATAAGTCGATGGTTGCGGTCGCCGTATGGCACGTAGCGCCATCCTGTTGAAAGCACATCTCGTCCGGATCAATGACATCCATATTTTCAAACAAAAAATTATTGATTATGGTGCGGTAATGATCTCCATTGACCATAACGCGAGCTCCGGCCTCATTTTTGAAGAAATAAAGTCCGATGATACCACCAGAATGTAAATCGCACCAAACGGTGAATTTTTCTGGATGTAATGGAGTCTATAAGGTCTCTTGTGGATTAGTCTCACTCCACATGCGGCAATTTGGCTTATTAACAAACCCGTTAAGGCAATCACGAAGTTGTCTATAAGTTGCGCGAATCGACGGCTGATTTTCAAAGTAAATTTGGATAATTTGGTAGCGTTGATCAAGCGTGAGTCTATTCATGATGATTTGCCACACATGTTTGTCATATAAATTGGTATTAAAATGCCTTGTTATATGTTTAACAGTTGTTGTTAATAACTTCATAGGAGGAACTGGTCTGTCATTTGCAAAAAGGTTTTTTTTCTTCAAAATTGCCAAATGGCTTTTCTTGTAATTTTTTTATTATTATTGCACAAGTGTTATCCATTCTGTATAAAAATATAAGGAGTATTATTATTTTCAAAATTTAATTGAAACAAAATAAATGTAGAAATATGAAATATAGATACCTTATAAATAAATTTTACTTTTATTCGTATCCTATTTTAACATTTACTATCTATTTCACTTAAATTTTGTTCATGGAAGCAATATAAAAACTGCTTGCAGATGAACCTAAACAGCGAAATATTTTCAGTATAGAAGGCTACATGTTCGGCAATGTTCGGTATAGTGTAGGTATAGGCGGTGTAAGCACTCGAAGTTCTGCTTACCAGCACGTTTTGTACAACATGGTAAGATCGTAATAGTACGTATCCCAGTGATAGAATTAGATTAACGGTGCGGTAGGCAACAGCAAATACATTTGTGTCTTTGCTTTTAAATTTTGATATATTAAAGTTCTAAATACATAAATATAATTGTAAAAATATATTAAAAGTAACAAAATATAAAGGCAAGCACTGCTTGCCTTGCTTGCATGGAGAAAACGCCACTGAATCTTGTCCTCTTATAAAATGTTTAAAATGGTTCCAATTTATTGACGAGACTGGCGGTATTTCTTAAGGACCACCTACAATTCAATAAGAAATTTTAAATGTACCTACTTCCCAGAAAAAGCTTTCAGTAATGTTAGTAAAACTGTTGATTCTTGACACTGACATTTATCTGTCAATTATAAACATATGAAATTGACAACTGGTGTCCTTGGTGAAGTCTGAACTGTGCGATTTATTTCCACAGATTATTCTATACAGGGTGTTATGTAAGTAAGTGATCAACGCTTAACCCATGGTAGAACTGACCCCAAAGATAGTAAATCTGGCAATAATTTTTGTTTAACATACTTTCTACAAGAACTAGAGGCCTTTAAAACTAACCAATCACGTCATAGTTCAAAACTTTATAGAAAAGTAAAAATCAATGTGTTCTCTGGAAAAAATATTGGTTGTCAATCTGACGTTAAATGTTTTTTTGCATAGACGTACAATTTATATTCTGTTTTTTTTTGATATTCTCAAAATGCCATTTACCTTAACCAACCAAGAGTATGCAGACATGCATATGGTTTATAGCGAGACATTACAAAATAGTCGTGCTGTTGTAAGACGGTACAGAGAGTTATTTCCAAATAGACGTCAATGATTTTATGTCATTTGTGACAGGTATCACATTTTTTCCAGAGAACACATTGATTTTTACTTTTTTATAAAGTTTTGAACTATGACGTGATTGGTCAGTTTTAAAGGCCTCTAGTTCTTGTAGAAAGTATGTTAAACAAAAATTATTGCCAGATTTACTGTCTTTGGGGTCAGTTCTACCATTGGTTACGCGTTGATCACTTACATAACAGCCTGTATATTATATTTTCTTTATCTCTAAATCTATAAAAGATACAATAAAAATTTTATGGGCCGGTATTATAAACGTCTAATTAAATTTAGATCCATAGTAAATTTAATTAAACGAACAAATGCGACGCGAATTTTTGGCAGCAATAATTTAAATGTCATAAGAATATGGAAATTGATTCGTACTTGTTCATTTTATTAAATTTACTATGGAATTAAATTTAACTCGATGTTTATAATACTGGCCCTTAATGCATTAGATAGATAATTTTATGTTCTTCAATTTTTGTAATAACAAATGTTTTCAAAAAATATTTAGAAGATTTCGTTAAGAAACTACTAAATCCGGTTGTCCACTTGTTACGAAAACCTTTTCAGCTATTCCTATTAAAGTCAGATCAAGGAATACCTAGTTGAACAGGTCTTAAGTATTATAGTTTTTGAGGAATCGTTCTTCCAACATCCACACAGACATCATCGTAAAAATGTTATAATCGGATTGTAGGAACCTTAAATCATGCTTACTCACTAAAATCTGGATAAGTGATTTTTAGTATGAATCCAATACCTCTCTCAGCGAGAGGTAATACATCATCACTGTTGGGTGTACCAATCTGCTTTGTACAGAAATATCAGTAATGATGATGACATACTCCGCACAGGCGTTTATCAGGCGTCACCTCTCGGGCACACCTTCCCCGCGCGACCAGACCCTCAAGCTTATTCCATCAATAATATTTGAAATCTTGGTAACTGATTCATAAATTTTATGAGCCACTTACGCAATGAATGACAGTTCCGTAGCGCACTTTGCACTTTAGCATTGCTGGCGTAGTAATAAGAGCAGAGGCTATGGAGCAAGTACTTAGGGCGAAGCCGTGCTGAGAATTAATTACATGAACTTGATGATCTAATTGCACTTGCTGCGCAAGGACGTACCGATGCAGAATATATACTACCACTAAGCAAAAACCTCAAACCACGATGGAAATAAATAAATTAAAATGTTCGTAGATTGGATTATTTTTGTTGTTACGTATTTTTAGATTGCGATTGTCGCTCAAGATTATAAAGCGCCATTTTCATTATTCTCGACTCAAATGGCAGACAATAAAGCATTTTAAATAGATGATTTGACGTCTATCAGCGACAATTGTCAGCCAACTAACTGGTCAGTTTTTTATTTTGTCAAAATTAAATAATATAATGGTTTTTATTATTATTTCGTCAAAACTGAATAAAATATTGTATAAACCAAGTGAGCTAAAAATGTTTATTTACTTGAAGAAATTAACTTAGCTAAACTTTCTTCTCGTGAATAAACATTACCTTAGCTCACTTGGTGTATAAATATCTACTACTAACCTTAATTTCATTATACTCAATACAACCTTCTTAACACGGTTTCATTATTAATTTTAATGTAATTGCTTCCTGACAGTGACGTTTGTATAAATATGTCAAAAAATTGTTATTAAAATATTATGTTTTTGTTTGACGCAAAATAAATTATTTTATAATTTAATTTTTAAAGTAATTTCAAGTTATTTACTAAATGCTATTATCGCAGAATTGAAGATTGTACCATTACAGAGAATTTATTTTAAAATGCAACATTATGGTTCATCACTTCCATGGTTACTCATTATTGTCAAAAAATGACAGCAATGTAATATTTGTCCATTTTAAAATGCAACATTATAAATACTATTGCAACACAGGAGATACCTCCAGAACACTTCACAAATGGTGTCAATTCTTATTACGACCGACTAGAATATTGCCTCAGTGTGAATGGGGGTATTTTTTTTTTTAATATTTATTACATGAAAGTTATGAATTTTTGTAAGCTAAAGTTAGTTAAGATGTGCTACATTCATGTTTTGATTATTTGTTAATCGTATATATAGGTAGGCGAATTTATTGGAAATTAGTTTTGATAATACAAAACTTAAAATTTTGTATGTTGCATTTTAAAATGGATAAACATTACATTGTTGTCATTTTTTGACAATAGTAAGTAACCATGGAAGTGATTAACCATATGTTGCATGTTAAAATAAATTCCCTGTATATCCAATTTTTATTAGTAAAAGTTGCTAAAATAGTATATTCAATTAATTATTTATAAGAAAAACTGTTAAAAGCTTGTATAAGTCATACTTCCGGTTATCCGATATACACTAAAAACTAATGAGCTCTTCCCACATTAGTATAGAATGGGTATACAAAATTTCAAAAATTTTTGATTGATAGTATTTGAGTAATCGTGTCTACACGATCCACACACACACACACACACACACACACGCACACACACACACATACACACACACATACACACATACATACATATCTACTACAGAAATCATTGTAAAAATGTTAAAATCGGATTCTGGGGACATCAAAACGTGTTTATTCCCTAAAATCTCAATATGCGATTTATAGCATGATCCTTATACCTCCCTTACCTAGGGTAGCGGTAGGTAAAAATGGCAGTTAAGTAAACATACATAACATACATAAAACCACGCGTGTCCCACTTAGTGGGTTAGAAAAACTCGAAAACAATAGTAACAATAAGAAAAGGGATAAGAGTAAGAGCTCAGCTGGCTCACTTCACTCTAACAACATTCTTCTTTCGCCTTGTCCACAATCATCATAGCATTCGTACATAAGAACATATTAAAGTGTCCGATTTTTGGTAGCGAATAACCGCGTCCGGACCACAATAATAGTTACGCAACAATCATCCTTCGCCACACTTTCCTATCCATTCACACTTCTCACCTTAGCCACATACATAAACGTTTTCATACATAAGAGCATAAGAACATATTATTAAAGTGACCTATTTTTACCTCTCGCTAAGAGAGGTATTGGATTCATGCTAAAATTCGCATGTTCAGATTTTATTGAATAAGCACGATTTAAGGTTCCTAGAATCCGATTATAACATTTTTAAAATGATGTCTGTGTGTGTGTGTGTGGATGTGTGTATGTGTGTATGTATGTCTGGATGTTGTAGACACGATTCCTCAAAAACTATAAGACTTAAAAAATATTTAACTGCAGTTTCCTCAATCTGATATTCCTGGGAAGAGTTGAAAAGGTTTTGGTAACAATTGAACAACCGGAAGTAGTAGTTTCTTAGAAAAATTCTTCTAAATATAATTTTTTGGAAATTTTTGTTATTACAAATATTGAAGAACAAAATTCTCCATTTAATATAATTAAAATTTTTATTATATCTTGTATAGATTTAGAGATAAAGACACTATAATATATAGCAGATTCTAATCGCAGAGGCTAAGGCACTAAGGAAACGACTTGACAAATTCAAATGTTTATAACATAGTTTGAAAATGACATATGTCAGTGTTAAAAATCAACAGTTTTAGTGGCTTTCTGATAGCTTTTTCTGGGAAGTATATTTAATCTTTCTTATTATTTTATTAATGAAATATTTGAAATTATAGGTAAAATGCATATATCCATCACAAATACCGCCAATCTGGTTAATGAATTGGAAGACATATAGGAACTTCCTCATACAATGAAAAATAGATATAATTAGAATTATATGTGTGCAGAAGACATGTTAAATATAATAAAAAACAATATTTGGTTAAAGTTCTGTAATTTTTTGTTATAAATCGACGGTTCGATAGAGAAGTACAATACAATACTTATATTATAGCCTTATATGGAAATGGCGAGAGGTCTTGTGCCACAACAGATTTTTGGTACTGAATAACCGCATCCGGACCACAATAGTTAAGTAAACCAACGAAGTAATTTTAAATGCAATCTGACTGTGAATGACATTGAAGGGATATATTGATGCGTAGCTTTAAAGGGAAAAACGTGAGCCGCATAACTTGAACTTAATGCCAGAGGGAATTCCCGCTTGAAACATTTTACCCTACCTATCTGGAATGCTGACAGTTTCCCGTTTTACCCGGAGACAAATACTTCACTGTACCTACCCGCATTTTATTTTACTTTAAAATAATTTCTAAGTAAAAGTATTTATCACTGTTGCTTTTTACATCTTTTACATCGAAAATTGAAAACAAAATAAGCTTTTCCTTTAAAATCTAAGCATGCTTTATTCATGAATTCATGTACACGTTTGTGAAAAGCAATTAGCAAACCTTAGCGAAATTTCACTGATGTTTAATACCCTTTCTACGTTCATGCTGCTTCAAATTTTAATATACTTAATGTGTAAGTTTCAGCGTTCTGTTCATCAGCTTTCAGCACAAAGCATGAACTGAACTTTGTGTAGATTTTGTAAGTTTAATCTTATATTTGAATTCCATACATATTTCAACAAAATACAGGAAGAGCAAATACTCATCACTTCATTAATAATAATAATAATACTATTTATTTCCAATAGACATAAGCCCAATTACAGGAAAACAATGACAAGCAATTACAAAAATATTACAAAAATATAACATTATAAGTACCAACGTAAATGAATTCAATACAAAAAATAATATGAATTATAGTATAAATAATGTTTTACAAATAGAATACAGGCATCATTCATCTGATAAGAATCTAACAATATTTTAAGAGAACAGAAAAATATGTCGGTGTTAGCGGAAATCAAATTATAATTATTGCACATTATGTGTATAGGTGATTTTGACAAAGCGTTTGTACGTTCACAGGGCAAATAGAAAATAAAATTGAATCTGGAGTTGATCCGAGGGGTGTAAAAGTTTAACTTAGAGAGAAGATATGAGCAATCAATTTTATTGTGAATAATTTTATAAAGAAAAGTAATAGATATACTTTGTCGTCTATTTTTAAGAGAAGTAAATCGAACAGTGTCTAGTAGTTCGACGTAATCACTACCTTGTGGAGGATAGTGATTCGTGGTTTTGTGTATTAAGTACTTCACAAATCTTTTTTGAATTTTTTCGAGTGAGGAACTTTGATATTCAGATTGTGGAAACCAGGAAAGTATACAGTATTCCAGTTTAGCACGCACAAAAGAGAAATAAAGTGATGTAAGAGCAAGTACATTGGTGAATGTTTTACTATTCCTAATAATAAACCCTAATGCTTGATTAGCAGACTTACAAACATTTTTAACATGTTCGGAAAAATAGAACTCGGGGTCGAAAACCACTCCTAAATCTTTTACAACGCTACAGCGTTGTAGTGTTGTGGAATTTATATTATAATTAAATTGTATGGGATTCTTTTTCCGAGTGAAAGCCATTACCTTACATTTGTCAGAGTTTAAATACAATTTATTATTATTATTGCCCCAGGAGTGTATATTATTTAAATCGGCTTGTAGAATTTTACAGTCATCGCTAGAAGAAATTGTACAAAAAAATTTGGTGTCATCGGCAAACATGAGTATGTTAGTAGAAATTATGGAGCTTATATTATCAATAAAAATTAGAAATAAAAGCGGGCCCAGATTCGATCCCTGTGGAACTCCAGACTTTACTGTACAACAGTTTGAGTTAAAGTTATTGTATGAGACATACTGTGCACGATTACTTAAATATGATGAAAAAAAGTTACAAAGAGACTTGCTAAATCCCAAATTATGAAGTTTCTCAATTAGTATGGAATGGCTAATACGGTCGAAAGCTTTAGTAAAATCAGTAAAAATACAAGGGATAAAAAGTGTGGGATCAAGAATAGAACCTTGACGAACTCCAGAAGTTGTAGTAATGCTGTTTGATCATTGTTCCTAACAATACGAAAACTTGTACATAGTTCCATGAAACTCATAAATAAATTATATATGTACGTTCCTGCACATACTAGCCATTCCTGCTGGTCCTGCAGTTTCCTGCACATTGATATGCAAATCCTGCATGGAGTAAAAAGATGGTCTCTAACACATGCTGCATACAAAGCAGAGGATGCGAAAGATTTTAAAGAAAATAAATTAAAAAATAAGTGATTTAAAGCGCAATTTTTTACTTCCTACTATAGCACATGAAGGAGGTACTATAATGGGTGTTTTTGCCTGTCTAATTTCAAATGAAACAGGGAATGAATTTGACGGAAGTATTATATTTAAATATTTAGCCGAGTCAAAAAATCACTCGGGCACAAGGTGCATACAATATTTTTCTACTACTAAATTTTATTCAGAAAGCAGTTATAATTATTTAAACAAAGTAACCTACAATGACGTCTTGTCAAATGTAAAATTCGTTCCCTATGTTTCATTTTAAATGGGACAAGCAATTTGCTGTCAATCAAATGTCAATTGTAACCATGGATATAACAAATCCAATGTTTCACGTAAAAAAATCTGATGTGGCCAGCACATGACCTCCCACAAATTCCATGTTTAAAATAGTAATGAGCTTTAAGTAAAGTATCTTTTTCCGTTCCGGTTGATCGTTTGTAAACAAAATCTAATTTGTTGTTTTAATAAATAGAAGTCTGTAATACGAAATTAATTTCGTGCCAAAAATAATCGATTATCATGGGCCTATAGCGCTCACCATCAACTATAACAGTTCGACCTTCATCATTTTCGAAAAAGTAAGCTCCAATGACGCCACCTGACCATAGTGCGCACCAAACAGTCTCATTTGGACATGAAATGGTACCTCGTAAATCACATGAAGATTTTCCTCTGCCCATATCTGGCAATTTTGCTTATTAACATACCCAGAGAGGAGAAAATGTGCCTCACCAAAGAAAAAGATAATCCTCGAAAAATCATCAACTTCCAAGTTCCAAGCTCTAAAAACGCAATCTGTGTAAATTGTTTGCTGTACATGATCCATGTCGTAAATGTATAGTTGTAAACCAATATTTGACATTTTGAAAACACGTACTTATACTGACAGGTTTATATTTACAAATCAAATATATTTCTACTAAATTCTTCTTAACACGGTTTCATTATTAATGTAAATGTGACAGTGACATTTATTTAAATAAGTCAAAATTTTATTAAAGTATTATGTTTTTGTTTGACGCATGGGTCAGATGATGTACAAAAATAAATTATTTTATGAATTTATATTTAAAGTTATTTAAAGTTTTTTAAAGTTATATTATCGTAGAATTGAAGATTGTGCCATTATATTATATTTTTAATAGTAAAAGTTGCTGAAAAATTATATTCAATGCAATTTTTTCAAGAAAAACTGGTAAAAGTTTGTATAAGAGATACTTCCGATTATCTGATATACACTAAAAACTAATCAACTCTTCCCACATTAGTATAGAATGGGTATACAAAATTTCAAAATTTTCTGATTGATAGTATTTGAGTAATCGTGTCCACAGGATCCACACACACATACACACACACACATACATACTCACAGACATCATTGTAAAAATGTTAAAATCGGATTCTGGGGTCATCAAAACGTGCTTATTCACTAAAATCTCTATATGCGATTTTTAGCACGATCCCTATACCTCCCTTACCTAGGGTAGCGGGAGGTAAAAATACTCACGGTATAGGTACCCTTAAAATTTGTGACACAGGATAAGAAATATCTTGCAGAGATTTCTTCGTCCTTATGTTGTGGAATAAATAACGTTCAACACAGGCTACTGTAAAATTATCTAATTTTCGATGTAATTTCTCAGTAGCCAACAAGCAGAGATGAATTGCTATCCGATGTATATACCCCAAGCCCTAAACGTAATTACCGCCTGCCCTTTACAGTCGACTGTAAATCACCGACCCGTAACTGATGCTTGCCTTGCACTTCAGATCTGATCCAGGTTTATGAGGGTGGGAATAGCCTGTCAGGTTCATTTGACACGAAACACTCACACGGTAACGATGATATACAAGATAGTATGGGTAGGAATAGCATATTATTGGTTGGGATAATATGTAAATCTCTCAACAATATTCGCCTCTGTATTTCTGTATGTTGGCAGATACCCTTTTAGCGTAAGGTGTACGAATTTCGCCTATTCCTTTTTATTCCTTACCATCTTCCTAGCGTCTTGGATCGTCGAGTTTTTCATCTCCACGATCTTAGGACTGCGTTCCAAAACTCTTCTCTAGAGTACGAAATTAGTCAGTCTTTCCAAATCTAAAAAAAAGTATCAATTTTGTGACGTTTAAAAAAATCTGTCCTTTCTGCCCTACCCTGTGTATATATGTTCATTAATAATTATTTATCTTGGCTCTTAATTATCATTATAGTGACATTTGTAAATGATTGCATCACACAAATTTGGTTTTCATAAACTAATTAAACATACAGCTATCTGATGGACTTCTATTGTAAATGTAACGGTATGTGATTATTGTCGTTTGATATGCTATTAAACGTAATTAGTTAAATTTATTCATTACAATGATAGCAGCGACATATATCTAGATCGTATAATATGTATACACATACCAGAATATTTGTCCTAGTTTAAAGTTACTAATTATATAAGCTATTACCGATGTCTACATGTGTTGTAGATACTGGCACGCCCAAAAATGGGTAATATGCCGTGATGATATAGATTTATTTTATTTATATATAAATAGTGAGTTATTTCTGCAAAATTCTTTCGACTACTTTAATACAGACAACAACTGTGGGCCATATGACGGATGATAACTAATGCTTGGAATACCGGTGGATTCAAAAGACCACCCGCTCAATCGTATTTCAGCGAATACGGGTCGGACTCGATTCTTTACCAGATACATCTACCGGATCTATGATTCGTGGATCGAGTAATTCAGCCGGTAAATGCGGTAAATGAAGAATCTAACTTCAAAAAAGTTAGAGATGCCAAGCGAAGTTGGAATCGGAAGTATATTTCAGAAGTTAATTATGTTAATACAGAAGACGAGATGAGATAACGTTTAACTATGTCAAATTTCAAATCTGTTTAATCTTTCAACTGCTTTTCGTAGGTTATACGAGGGTCACGCCAAAATTATTGAGATACAGAAATATTATTTGAAGGAGAAGCATGTAGATTTACTGGTGTTCAAAGTAGTCGCCCCCTGCTTCAATACACTTTTGTAATCGAATTTTCCAGAGATGGAAAGCTTTGAGCCATTCATTTTCTGGAATCGTATTAAAATACTCCATTATGGTGTTGTTAATCTGTTCTTCTGACGTAAAATGACGACCACGTAAATGTTTTTTCAAATTAAAAAACAGCCAGAAGTCACACATTGCAAGATCAGGAGAATACGGTGGATGCTCAATGATTTTAATACCATTTTCTTTCAATAAATTAACAGTTGTCGCAGCGGTATGGGAGGACGCATTATCATGGTGAAGCATTAAACCCTTAATTTTCACACTGCGAAGAACTTCAGGTAGACATTTTTGTGTGTACCAATTGACAGTAACAGTCTTCTGTCCCTCTAACCTAATTGCTTTCACAAGACCTGTACTTCTGAAAAATACAGCGTACATAACTTTTATAAGTGCACGTTGTTTTTTCACGGTAACTGGTGTTGGGTCATCTTCAAACACCCATACCCTACTTTCTTGACGCGTTGGAACATCATAAAAGGGTATGTTAGTTTCATTGCCAGTTACAATTTTAGAACGAATACGGTGACCGCCATTATTTAACAATTTTAAAGTGGCGCGACTAATTGTACCACGCTTGGCTTTTTGTTCTTCCGTTAAGTTGTGTGGCACCCAACGAGAAACAATTTTTCTAACACGAAGTTCTTCATGCAAAATTTTTGCTATTACTGCGGATCCAATGCCAAGGGCATCTTCCATCGTTTGATAGGTGACACGATTGTCATCCTTTATCATTTGTCTGATGGCAGCTACATTTTCTGGCACTACCGCTGTACAAGGTCTCCCTGAGTGTTTCTCATCACGCAAGAAATTACGGCCTCTTTTGCATTCTGAAAACCAGCGAAATATAGTTGCTCGAGATGGAGCTTCATCTCCAAATGCCAATCGTAGACGTTCCTCGCACTGTTCTTCACGTAATCCAATTTTAAAGTCGTAGTAAATAATAGCGCGATTCCTAACTTCATGTTGCAGTTTATTTCCACTTCGAATTCCACCACAATAAAACACTTCAACCAGATGTTATTATTGAACAGATATTTTAAATAAATTGTAGTTTGACATTTGTGCACCAAAAATTTTCCAAAGCCAACTGTTTCCCAGCATCTCAATAATTTTGGAGTGACCCTCGTATATCTACCCTGTTTATCACTTGCGTTCTTAAAGTATCCCGGTAGCTGTAATCTGATGAACAGTTGTTTACCGGTATATACCGGTAACAGTGTACTGCTAGAATTTTCGTAATTGCCTATTATAAACAATATATTAATAAACTCTTTGTTGTTAGGTCTTTACAAATTTATTAAACTGAATATTGTAACATAATGTAACAAAATTACAGCAAAAATGATAAAATTTTGTGGATGCTTTATAAGGGCAGTGTTACACAAATCAGTATCGCATATTACACAGCGAAAAGAAGAAAAATGTTTTCTACCACTAAATTTTGATTCGCCTATTTCCTCCGAGCTATAACCAAACTCTGTGTGATTCAGGTGCTCCGGACTTTCAATATTTAAACTATCACAAGTGGCTTCGTCACCACACAATCGATTTTTAAAAATTGAGTACGTTTTTGGAAACACTAAAATGTAAAATTAAAACTTATAAAATGTATAGATTCAGCTGTAGGCACTTGCTGCAACATTATAACAATCATTATTAATGAAACACTTGATATAAGTTTCACAATGGGGTATTCCACTCAATTTTTTTTATTATTTTAAATAAAACTTCATTCAGTTTTGAATCAATTCATAGTATTAAAAAATCTTAATTGTTCCTAGTTTCACAGTATTTTATTTTCGAGAAATCAGTGTAACGTCACATTTCCTCTATACTTGTCTTTCTCACACACACTGCTCTGAGTACGCTGCGAGAGAAGGATAACAATTGTATGACGTCAATTTTCCCTTTTAGCAAATGTGAAATATCTCGTAAAGTAATTATTTAAAAAATGTTTTCATTGTTTTAACTATTATTTATTGAGCCATACTTTATGTTAAACTGAAATTTTCTTAATTTTGTTGTTATAGTGGAATACCCCATTAAGTTTTTATTCGGCTTATTAGGTTTTCTTCAGAAGATATACATGTTTTTAAATACTATATTAACATCTGGTGTCCAAAAACAGGGTTACTTCAATAAATATTTGGGATAAAACCTATTTGTGAAACTTACGTGAAGTATTTCATTAATTATTATTGTTAAAACTTATAGTCAGAGAAATAAATCCTAAATGAACGTACTGGCGTAGGTGTGAACAGCACAAAATTTTCTTTTTTTACAAGTCGTTATATTCCATTCAGATTTTTCTATACGCCGGCATTTCCTGCATTCGTAACATAATAAAGAATTCGTTTTATTCAAAACAACCATTAACAAAAACCATGTAAACCATATTTGGATATAACGTTTGCTTTCCATTGGGTAAAAAACACTGGTATTATCATATACTGTTTGAAACTTTATATTAACTGTTTTTGACAGTCCCTGTCAAACCGCGTCATGTTTATCTGTCATCTGTCAAAATAATTGTCTGACAGGTTTAATTCACAACTACAGTGGCGTGCAAAAGATTTTTAATCCATATCATATATTGTAAAAGGGATACAAAAATCAAACAGTTATATTAATAAACATTTGTATTTGTGAATAAAATATTATTTTAATAAACCAGAAACTATGTAAATAAAATTACGTAGTAACAAAATAATTTATCGTGCAACGAATATGATTTGTTTAATTAGTGCGCGTCAACTTCAAGGCATAGTGTGCTTCCGTAAAACACTAAAATCTAATTCCTAAAATCCTAAATAATCACTAGATTTAGGGCAAATAAATTTAGGATTTAGATATTAGGGTAATAAAAGTGCAACATCGGGCACAGCCTAAGAGTTAAATAAACAAAATCGAAACGAATTGAACTGTCAAATGACAGGTTTATCATTGCTCTCAACAAAACAATGCAATATTGTTTTTGCTGAAGTGTAATGGGAACTTTACAATTGTATACACAGCAAGTGTAACCTACATTTTACGCTTACTGTGTTGTAACTTGTCTATGCGGTAAAATAATCAAAATACACTGGACGTTTATGGGCATTTAGAAAAGAAATCATCTTTACTATAATAAAGTTCATGTAAAAAAGTACTACCTACATAAGTTATTGTTTTACTTTAACATTTCCTATATTTAAAATTAATTTATATAAACCAAAATCACGGCAGCGACATCTGTCATTATTGTAAAAATCCGCCGTTACCGACATAGTCACCGATCTATATACCTGTCAAATACGCGAGGCGAACATTGCTGAAATGTCAAATATCGACACCTACCTATTATTTATTACGAAAAAACATGAGCAAATAAATATATTATCAGTCATAAACAACGTCTATTATTTCAAATAAAAAGTACTCTAATAAAGGTAAGTAAAATCAAATTTGGAAATTGACTTAACCCCAGTATTTTGGACTAACCCTTTTCAGAAGTACAACCTATCTCATTAAAAAAAGTAATTTTCATTATCGTCGGCCAAAAAATTTGATACAATTCTCGTGCGTGAAGTATTTTACAGCGCTCCAGCTAATAAGGCACTCGCCTTAAGGGCTCATGCCTTAAACAAAGCTGTCGCGCTGTAAAATACAACTTGTACGCACTCGAATGTAAATAACTATTACAAACTAGAAGTTAAAATATTAAACCGGCCCTTATTAAAGTTTATTTTTAACACTGAGCCATCCAATAGGTCCTACTTTTTTAAGACATCGAGACCAGCACTTCGCCAAGGTTTTCTATTCGATTTTCTTTCGAAATATCCACAAAAGTTTTCTTGAATTTGCTATAGATTTTAGTTTATTTTAATCTGTTCGCTTTGTTGGTTTGCGGCGTCCATCGCATCTTGGCTTATCAGCTAATGATTTTGGGTACTTACATTCCATTTGCTATGCTTTTATCTATCACTAGCCGGCTAACTCACGAGAAACCTTTCCTTGTCGAGAAAGGTTTATTACGGATTCTCGTAACTGAAAGTGGGCGAATTTCACAAATTAAATAAACACAGTACATAAACTCTGAATAACAACTTGGCTCAAAATCCATTTTCTATAATAACATCTTCACAAGTTCGTCTTTCAATATCTACCCTGTAATGGAATATTTGATAGGTTACGTTGGATTCTGTGATACATCAATTTGCAACAGCGAACGATGTAAGGTGAATAAAAAAAGAAACAGAAGTTTCCACTTAATGCCCGAAGGAACCTGTCACCTTCAACAGCAAAAGAAACATTTACATAGCCTATCAAACAAATGTATCCAAGAAAAGAGAAACATTGTTTCTTTGTAAAGTAGAAAGGCAATTTATTGTTGAATGCCTGTTTCGTTTTTCGCTACTACGAGAGTTATATATTAGGGAGTAGTTAGTAAGTATATATATATATAAATTTCAAATGCGCGCACTGTATGAAAGTGTTTCAATAAATCGAGTATTGTATTTTATAGAGATATATACTTGTAGGCGTGAGAAATTTATTGTAAGGCAGTATAGCCTTAAAAATTATTTGTTTTCATTATCTCAAACAGTATTTGAATTATGGTTTTTTTTTGCCAAGAGCTCTTCAATTGTTTCTCTCGTGCAATTCATAAAAAACAAAATAAAAATAAGTAAAAGTGAACAATATTATGAAAAGCAAGTGAAGCAGAGGAAAATGCGCCTACGTGTAAAGAAAAACAAAAAAACATCAATAAAAACAAAACATTACAGCGCAGCGCAAATATTTCTTGATCTTTTGTCGAGCGACAGTAATGTGCGTGGGTTTCGAACGGCACAAAAACAACTGAAATTGTCCGGGGTTATTTTATAAGCGTAACAAAGAAAAACATGAATAATATCACACTTTTTTCATTCTTATGTGTTGCTGTACATCCCATTTATACAATCTTAGCCGACGATATAAAAATGAATAATTATTAGAGATGTACCGACTACCGGCTATTAGTTGGTTAAGTCGACTATCCGGCCACTTTTCTATTCGGCGATTAATCAAAAAATAGTCAATAAAATCACCGATTCATCGGCTTACTATTTTATAAGATATCTCGGGAACGGGTGAAGTTATCGATGTGCGATTTCAAAATTTAAAATCAGCGTGTTTGAAAGTATAATAATGTAAAAATTGGATATTTGGAAATTGAAAATTGGTCGAGATACCAACTTGGGAAAATTATCAATCGATTCTATGAATATAACTCCATAATGGGGAAGTTTAGCGATTTTTTTAAATATTTTTATTCCATGGGAAATGACTTGAAAAATGATGTAACATGTTCTATTTTTTTCAAAAAAGCCCAGATTTTCCGATAAAGCCGACTTTAAGCTGTGATGACGTCGGTAGAGGCTTAGCGTAACGTATGTCGACTTATACACAGACGCACGAGGTTGCGGTTACCAGTCACTTGAGACTGGATTGTTGTTCGACCTACGTTCAAGTGGTTCGATTTCACCGTTCTGTCTGAGTTTGCGCATAACTGACTTGTGACGTACTTACAGTTTACCCAAAAAGTATTAATTATAAATAAATGGAGCGATAATTTTAATTTATAATTTCAATTTCAGCAGTCATTTATGTTATATTTGTGAGAAAATAGTATGTTATGTAGAATTTTTACCATGCTAAACTTCCCCATTATACCAAGTTTCAAAGTTATTATGCAAATAAAACAATTTTTAGAAAGAAAACATAAAAAAAATTCAAAAATTGATCATTTCAGCGTATTTGAATAGAAATAATAGGAATATCATATAAAAGCAATAATATTATTGTATATTATTTTATTCACAATCATTATAGTAATATACAGATTCCTAACCTTTTGGAGGTTGGAAAACACGTCATTCCTAACTTTAATGACAATCTCTTGGGTTGGAAATAACAGATTTCACTTCCATCTCTTGGGTTGGAAATGTTTATGTAGGGGTTGCCTAGCAACATTGCCGTAGATCCCCATAATTAAGTAGGCTAAACAAATTTTAAGACAGCTGTCAAAATATTAATTAAATTGAAGGTTATAATTCATTGATTTATTTTGAAAATTATTGATTTAAAATGAGAATGATTGTGAATAAAATAGTATACATAACCTCGGTGGGAGTTTCATAACAGCCTCGCGCATATTCTCACCTCGAGGCTTCGCCTCTCGGTAATATACATAACCCCTCGGCTGTAATGAAACATCTCCCACCTCGGATGTAATATACTATTATTATTTATTATATCTTCCATAGATTTAGAGATAAAGAAGGAAGCTAGAAAGTTATTACTTTCTTTAGGTATTTCAAATTCAAAGAATGGACTTAGGTTGTTTTTACTAGGAGCTCTCCAATTTGTTTATACTGCTTTTAGAAGTCAGCAGGTGTATCCATTTTTATAGACGGTACTCCAGTAATATTTCAAAACTTTTAAACTTGAAGAATCCTTATAAAATTCAGATCGAATAAACTTCTTCAGCAACCGATAGATTAAAGTCTAAAAGTTAGATCCAGGTTATCTGAGGATCTAAACTTTGTATACTGATTCCCGTAGGATTTAAATGTATAATCTACAGACACAGGAATAGGATAGCCAATTGTGTGGAACAGGGTTAACTGTATATACAAAGAGAATCAGGAACTGGGAAACAATTATCGCTTTGAATTGGTTTCGAAAGGTTAATAGTTAAATAAACAGGACGATCGAACATGTTGGTATGTAAAATTTTGATGGAATCGATAAATAATTGACAGAGAAAAAAATTCTTACAGGTCGTTGTGACAAAATAATACTTTATTTATTTAGAGAGAGAAAATATCAACAGGCCAAGACCCAATTACAGATCAAATACAAATAATTACAAAGTTTAACTTTTCAAAAACATATTAAAGCATAATAATAATAATAATAATAATAATAATAATAATAATAATAATAATAATAATAATAATAATAATAATAATGGAACAGTATAATGCCAAAACAGTTTAAGCCAGAAGCTATAACGAGGAGAAAAAAATCAAGAAGGTAAAAATAAGAAATAATTAACAGCAATAATTGAAACAGTCTCTTTTAAATTTAATAAAAGAGCAACCAAAAATATCTAGTTCATTGTTGTTTATTGAATTGTATAGGGAACACATAGTATATAAAGGAGATTTTAGGAGTAGGTTAGAAGCAGGGACGGACAGGGCCACCGGGAAATCGGGAAATTCCCGAGAGGCCGCGACTTGTGGGAGGCCGGTGGGCTTAATGCCTATTTTTTTCATAGCTTAACCATAGAGCCTAAGGGTCATTATAAACAAAAATAATAAACTTAAGTACTGTAACTAAATTTTAAGTTTATTCCACATGTAATTTTGTTTGTCATAAACATAGGTCTTATATCTTTTAGTTCCCAAAATACAAGAAGTCAAAGTTTTGTAAATATCAGTTAACTTTCACTTCGTGTATTTTGGTAACTAAAAGGAATAGGACCTATGTTTATATGATATTTTTTAACCAAAGTGAAATGTGTAATAAACTGTGAAATGTTGTTATACTATGTAGTTCTTTTATATCAGTTAATTTTCCCTTCTCGTATTTTGGTAAATAAGAGGAATATGGCCTATATGTTTATATGACATTTTTTACTCAGAATCATATGTGAAATAAATTGTTAAATTTTGTTAGTTCTGCAATAAAAAAATTGTTAAAATATGACCGAAAAAACTGCAATTTGTTATTTGGAGAACGATGTATTTTATCGAATGTTAATCCAATCAGATCTCTTTTATTTAGAATTTCAAAAAGCGCCAAAAAAAAATTCATTAAACTCCGAATTAAAAGAAAATGTAGTGTCATTTTCAAGAGGTAGGTATTCCTGAAGGAAACGAAATCGGGCATAACTTTATTAAAGCTTTTTGTTTAAAATAACCCATAGAATCTGTGGTTAAGCTAAGTCCACTTATGTATATATATATATATATATATATATATATATATATATATATATATATATATATAATTTTTTACCAAAGGAGGCCGGCACAGGATTTTATTTCCCGGGCCGGTCCAAAGAACCAGTCCGTCTCTGGTTAGAAGACGCAATTGGCAGATGGAAACAATTAGTATGTCTTGTGGATATTAGAGGAACATGGAAGCGTATCATGGATAGAGTATAGGAGTCAGCAACTAAGTTATGAATGATTTTATACAGAAAAAATAATGAATGAGGCACGACGTCGATATGAAAGCTTAGAAAATTGGAACAAGCGCAACAATTCATCATACGAGATATTAATAGTAGGATAAATGTTATTCTTTTTATAATATAAATATCTAAGAAATTTACGTTGTACCGATTCAATTAAATTTTCATATTTATAGTAGAAAGGATTCCAAATTATGCTGCAGTATTCAAGTTTTGATCTAACGAAACTATAATAAAGAGCTTTAATTGCATGAATATTGGTAAATGATTGGGAGTTACGTTTAATGAAACCAAGCATTTTATATGCACCTGAAACAATATTTTGCACATGAATATTGAAATTAAGTTTTAAATCAAAGGTTACACCTAGATCTTTAATTTCATTTACACGCTGTAAGATAGAATTCAGGAACAATAAATTGCTAATGCACCAATTATTTATTTTATTCAGGTCTTCCTGAATAGATATGCAATCAGATATGCTAGAAATAGAAGAAAAAATTTTCAAGTCATCAGTATAAATTAATTTTTTATTATTTATTACAGATGTTATATCATTGATAAAAATTAAAAATAATAGAGGACCAAGATTGGAACCTTGTGGAACCCCTGAAAAAGCAGAAAAGGACAACGAATTGTGGCCCTTGTAGCTCACAAATAATGATCTGTTTTCCAAATAAGATGACATAAGATAAAAATAAACCACCAAACTTTGTAGAAATGTGATACTTTAACTTAATTACATCTTCTTCTACCTTGCAACTAACTCGTATGTCTTGCCAACTTCTACTACACTTTATTTCGTTATCTTTCATGTTGTCAGCAACAATGAAATTCACTTAAAAATCTTCTAAATCCTGTCGTTTTCGAGTTTCAGCGTTTAAAAAATTTCACATTTCTCTCCCCGGAATTTTAATCTGAACAACCTTTGTTACACAATATTCCTACCTTCCGTTTCCTTTAGGTAAAGAAAGCATTGTATCTGCTCAAAAACTTCGGTGGTTTTTAATGAATAAGCAAGTTTTAGGGTTCCTAGAAAACGATTTTACTAATTTTACGATAATGTTTGTATGTGTCTGAATTAAAGCTAATCAAAATGTAGACAATAGTTAGGGAGCAAACTATATTGTTCTTGTTAACATACGTAATTGAAGTAGTTTCTTATAGCCACCCAGGTTATACAGGGAATTTATTTTAACATGCAACATATGGCGAATCACTTCCATGGTTACTTACTATTGTCAAAAAATGACAGCAATGTAATATTTGTCCATTTTAAAATGCAACATACAAAGTTTGTAGTTTTGTATTATCAAAACTAATTTTCTATAAATTAGCCTACATACGATTAACAAATAATCAAAACATGAATGTTGTACATCTTAAAAAAACTTTAGCTTACAAAAATTCATAACTTTCATGTAATAAATGTTAAAAAATACCCCCAATCACTCTGAGGCAATATTCTAGTCGGCCATAATAAGAATTGACACCATATGTGATGTGTTCTGGAGGTATCTCCTGTGCTGCAATACTATTTATAATGTTGCATTTTAAAATGGACAAATATTACATTGCTGTCATTTTTTAACAATAGTGAGTAACCATGGAAGTGATGGACTATAATGTTACATTTTAAAATAAATTCTCTGTAGAGTCTGTTCAAAGGGCGACGTATATCGTAACTCAGTTCAGGAAATAATTTGGAATTGTTAACATACATTGACGGGTATTTCAGCATTTTTGTGTTTGGTGTTGATTTACGTGAGTTATCAATCATTAATGCCAAATAAAACTAGTTAAAAATGCTAGAATAATGGTCTTGTCTGTTTGTGCGTTTCTTGATCCAGAAAAAGATAGTTTCCTGTGGTCGGTGTCAGCACAGATTACAGAGCGAATCGAACTACTTGTAAAAGAAACACTATTTTGTGAAAAATACTACATACTTCATTTTCTACAATATCCACACAAACCACATTGTGATTTGTTCTTGTTATAAGATTGGTTTGAATCTAAAGAAGACAAATGATCTGTCATGTGTCTGTAGCTTTTCTGCCGAGAAGCTTAGAGTTAATTTAAGGCCAGCATCTTAGCTATACAGTTGTAGATTGAATTATTTTACTTATTATTATGGACCCTCGTGGCCGTATGCCAGTACTATTTTCTGTCAGGGTAAACGTCACTGTCAAAAAACTAATCACTTCAAATTAATAATAGTGACATTTTAAAAAGAAAATGGTAAATAAAGCAATAGTTTTATGCAATAGAACAATTTACAGCGTTAGTAAATACGTAGGTATGTATTTAAATTAAAAAAAAATTAAATAGCGGGATTTTTTTTTGTTGGTCACATCAGATTTTTTTACTTGTAACTACTCGTGTAAATAAAATACGTACAATAGAAATTGTTTCATTTTATGTATGCCAACCACAGTAACTTGCTAGGAAAAGATTGTATTCCACATTATTCTTTATTTGTCCCTAAGTCCCTACTGTATAGTTGAGACCTGTGAATGAATCAAATAACGACGTGGACATTCAACCGTCCCACACATCCCTTGGGAAATGTTTCTCGTAGTTATCTATTTGTTCTCACTTGCTTTTCGTTCAGGGATTGTGCTTTGACTTCTTTCTTTCGAAAGACTTAACACTTAAGGTGCTGCGAGGTATTTACTCAAGAAACTCGGACCGTAATTAACTTCAAAGTTATTGAAGTGTGGAAGAAGTTCCTTTTGTGAATTTGTGAGAGATGGGTTCAGTTTAAATGCTCTCCTATCAGGATAAGTAAATTTATTTAAAAAAAATAATAATAATGCAAATAATTGCGCACTCTAATTAGTCCAGTCATTTGGTAGAAAAATAAGGGTTTATTCCACAAAAGGTCGGGTATTTTTGATTTTTGCAAAAATGAATGCAAGTTTTCCCCCTCGGGGGCCTTCGGGAAGCACCGCCAACTTGAGAAAAAAGGCGCAAAAAAGCGGTTTTTTCTAAATATCTCTTCACTTATTGTTGACTATAAAATTCTCTACAACTTTTATCTAAAACATTTTTTTCTATAATTAATAGATAGCGAGCTACAGTGCTTCAAACAGAGCAAATTTTTTGAAAATTACATGAATGCTTCATTTAAATCATATTTTATTATATTTTTTTACGTTTTTTTACAAATTACTTTTTGACAATCATTAATTATTATTATTTAACTAATATATATATAAATATTAATTATTTTTTATAGTTTTTTTTTCATTCTAAAGATTTTTTATAGTCCAGCAAATTTATGATTTTACCTTAAAGTAATTACAACAAAATCCAGTCCCAGAAAAGTGCGCTGAATAATATATCAATATTTTCCCGAAATCGGAGCATGGGAACCTCCCGCCAATTTGGGCAATGGTGGCATATTCAGGTTTATGGCCATTTGCTTAAAACAATTATGAAAATATTTAAATTATTCAAAAAAACAAACAATATTCTGTACTTGATACTTAGTCTAATAGGTTTCACTATTTACAACAGTTTACATTCGACGTGGCATCGAAAGAAGTAAGTTATCGATAACTGTTTTATAAAAATTGTTAACGTTTTCCTGCAATTTGTTAGTTTTTCATCCACCACTCTAATCTTGTTAAAGATACGATGATGCGGTTTTAAAATTTGAATTCAGCATAAAATTCTCTTTCGTATCGTGTATTTTTTCTCAAGTTGGCGGTGCTTCCCGAAGGCCCCCGAGGGGGAAAACTTGCGTTTTTTGTTGAGACCTCTAAATATATAACATATCCAAAAATCAAAAATACCCGACCTTTTGCAGGGTAAATCTACCTAATGACTGGACTAAATGTCAAAACCTCAGGCCATTCTTAGATTCCTCCACGATCTCTGCTGTCTTTTCTCAATAAAATTGTGTTGTTCATTTTTCATTGTCACCTGTTTTTTGTGTCGTTTCATACTTTTCTCAGCAAATGCTATTAGTAGGTGACAAATAATCAATAATGTATACCTAAATATTGACATGCTGTCGTATCACTTAATGGAATTCCTACGGGATATCAACATAGAAAAAAATACTCTTGGGATATTTTTTCGCTATTATTTGTACAAGATTGAGAAACCATACTTTTTATTTGGCAACTGTATTGCTACAAAGCCTCAGCGAATATAATCTGTCTAAATTAAGCGGCCATCAAAGCCCGAAAGTCAGCAAATCCTTTACAAACAAAACTTTAATTTGCTGTTCTTTGAATAGCAGAATTAATTGACATCTTTCTAGCTGTTGACACAACGAGATTTAACAACCGTGGTTTCATCCATAGTCCAGCCCACACAAATTCTCTCAAAATCGCAGAGGAGTGCTTTACTTGTTTTATTGGCAATTAACCAGTGTTAGTATAAAAAGTTTAATTGAAGTGCAAAGCTAGTATATTGTTCCAATTTTGTAAAAGGTTATAGCAAGTTAATTAATGGGCGTCAATCAAAATTTAATTGGTTGGTTTTACGTGGATGTATCTGACATTACCACTTGTCAGTTAGTAGCTATTTTTGTTCTCAAAACCAACCGAAAAAAATCATAGTTATTTTTCTTTACAACTGTAATTTATTTATTTATTTATTCCTAGTCTGACCAACAGGGTTCAAGGCCCCAATTACAGGTTGACTATACTAAAACATAAATTTAACATGTTTAATGACACAAGTAGTTAACAAATAGAATGACACAAAAAAAAAACCCAGAACTTAATAATACATATAGTTGTTTAAGATAATGTATTGTAAGAAATAGTAGTAGTTAATGAATATAATAATTGTACAAAGCATTTTTAAACTTTACAATCGAGCCGACGAAAATGTCGAAATATTCAGGTAAATTGTTAAAATTAAAACAAATCATACGAATAGGTGACTTTACTTCATAGTTCGTTCGAGGAGTGTTACAGTAAAATGTATATTTAAATCGGGAATTATGCCTAGGAACTAAGAAAGGAATTTTACCTAGGCTTACGGGCTCATTTATAATACAATGCAAAACTTTATAAAGGAACAATGATGATTGTGTTTTTCTTCGAGTATCAAGAGACACATTACTAAATTCACACAACAAATCTTTGTAATCAGTATCAAATCTAGGATAATGTCTGTAAAGCTTGAAGAAGCAAAATTTAATAAATTTGCGTTGAATAGATTCAATAACATTGCTGTATTGAAATATGAACGAAGTACTGTGTATTTCTAATAATGAAACCTAAATTTTTGTAGGCAGATTTAACAGTTTGTAATATGTGATTATTGAAATTGAGCTTTTCATCATATAAAACACCAAGATCTTTAAATTGTATGACCCTTTCAAGAGTATGAGAGTCTATTTTGTAATCATATTTGTAAATAGTTTTTTTTTGACGAAATAGCTCATTATTTTAAATTGTAGTTTAAAAAAAGGTTAGAGGTTACAGACCAAGCTGAAATGTTATTAATTTCTGCCTGTAGGAGCTTAGCATCTTAAATAGAATTAATAGTTTTAAAAATCTTCAAGTCATCAGCATATAACAAGACGTGAGAATGTTGAACTGAATTAACAATGTCATTAATATAGATCAAGAACAGTAAAAGGCCCAATTTGGAACCTTGAGGAACACCAGAAGTAGCTGTAAAAGACTTAGATTTATAATTATTATAAGAAATAGACAGAAACCGATCACTGAGATAGTTGTTCCATTCAGACCCAGCTGAATTGTTGGCTACTATATTCTGCTTTTTTTTTTATCCTGGAAAAGAAAATATGCAAAGTTTTAGCGCTGTCAATCGTGTATGAATTATTTTAGAGAAAAAACTTCAAACAACAGTTATACAAAATATTGTACGCAACTTTTATTTGAAGTAGGATTCGCTAAAATAATTCATAAAGGGTTGACAGAGTTAAAACACTTCGCATTTACTCCTCTGGTTAAAAACAAGGTTTAATTTAGACTTTAGACCCGGCTTACAATGAGAAGATAATACAATAATTACAACCTAGAGTTAGCTATTGTACTTTTGTTTTACAATTATCGAATTCCACATTTATTTTTGAGATGAAAAGAAAAGTAATAGGCTGATTTCCTGTGACATTGAATACGCTATAAATTCACGACCTTTTATCTTATGTTTTGTACGACAAAGGAGTTGAAAATAATGTTTTTTTAAGCGTGGATAACATGAATCAAAGAAATATAATGTAATTGCCAACAGAACTCTACTGGGAATTGAAATAAAAATAAGTAACTTGAGATATTTTTAAAATACAATATTTGCCAACAATATTTGCTTAAATTACATGAGCAATAAATATGTTACATAATTTTTCCTTCGTAGCTACTCCATTTTAAATATAACGTGTAACAGGAATACAGTATCACACTAATGCTAATTTGAAACTAAAGTGTCCTTTTCTAAATCCTTTGTCCTTCGTGTTCAAATTTATGTTACATTTTTACATTCAAATGGGATGAAAATTGTAGATTGCTGCGTGGGGGAGTATTGGCAAAGCTTAACGACCTTCAACAAAAATGGCTTTAATCCAACTTGAGTTGAGACACATTCAAATGTTTTCCATAAAGCTGCAGACAATATTTTATATAATATACAGCATTCCAAAAACATTTGATAGGATAATAATGTATTAGTCAACACGTATGTAATGAATTAATAGCATAAAAGGTAGCAGTTTGAAGTTTATTAAAGAGAGAAGAAGAAGAAGAAGAAGGCACCAGTTTATGGTGCCGAAACGTTGTTTTTTTTAATAAAAATACAGAACATAAACTAAAAAGGTAGTATTATTGCAATTATTAATATGAGTTCCGAAAGATATTTTAATAATTTAAAGAACACTTTTTTAAACTTCACTTTGTTTGAGGGTTATGAAAAATACATACAGTGTGTCCAGAAAAAAACCATATTCGGAGTAGACTATGAACACAGAAACGTATGTCTTATGGAAATGGCGAGAGGTCTTGTACTGGCTACAACAGATTTTACCTCTCGCTAAGAGAGGTATTGGATTCATGCTAAAATTCGCATATCCAGATTTCAGTGAATAAGCACGATTTAAGGTCCCTATAATCCGATTATAACATTTTTAAAATGTCTGTGTGTGTGGATATGTGTATGTGTGTGTGTGTGTATGTCTGGATGTTGTAGGGACGATTCCTTAAAAACTATAAGACATAAGAACTGTTTAAACATGGATTCCTCAATCTGACATTCCTGGGAAGAACTGGTAACAATTGAACAATCGGAAGTAGTAGTTTCTTAGAAAAATTCTTCTACATATAATTTTTGGAAATTTTTGTTTTTAAATATTGAAGAACATAAAATTCTACTAATACACTTAAAATTTTTATTATATTTTGTATAGATTTAGAGAAAAAGACACTATAATATATAGAGTAATCTAATCGCAGAGGCTAAGGCACTAAGGAAACCAGTTGACAAATTCCAATGTTTATAACATAGTTTTTAAATGACACATGTTAGTGTCAAAAATCAACAGTTTAAGTGACATTTTGATAGCTTTTTCTAGGAAGTATATTTAAACTTTCTTATTGTTTTATTAATTAAATATTTGAAATTATAGGTAAAATGCATATATCCATCAGAAATACCGCTAATCTGGTTAATGAATTGGAAGAATCTCTGACATTTAGATACTTCCTCATACAATGAAAAATATATATGTGTGCAGAAGACATGTTAAATACAATAAAAACAGTATTTGGGTAAAGTTCTGTAATTTTTTGTTATGAAACGACGGTTCGAAGTTAAGTGCAATACAATACTTATATAGCCTAATATGGAAATGGCGAGAGGTCTTATGCTGGCCACAACAGATTTTTTAGAGTGTTTTCTGATATCCATGTTTTCTAGGATGTTTAACTTTATACTTTTTCTTTGTATTTTCATTGTGTCTTCTATGGATCCGATGCTGTGTTTGTTATCTATTATGTAGTTTGCTTATTGTAAATCTGTTTTAAAGTGTTTCAAAGAATTGGTGTTCTTTGTATCTATATTTGAATTTTCTTCTAGTTTCTCCTATATATGTAGCGTTGCAGGTATTACATTTTAGTTTGTATACACCTTTAGTTTTCTTTGTATATTATTGTCAATTCAAATCTATCTTTACATGATATGTCAAAACGGATACTTCTAAAAGAAAAAGAAATAAATATAAAAACTGCATTACAACATTAAACTGCTATCAAAATCCTAGGAAATGATGAGATTTCTGCTTTACCACGGCAGACAGTAAAACTTGTTGAAAGTTATGATATTGATGTAACCCTCACGCATACTACACCTATTATAGTCACTCATATTTAGCTTTGATGTACACAAAATCAATACTTGATTACAAAACAAACTACAAGTCTTTAAATTGCGTATAACGACTAACGAGGTGTTTGCCTTTGCCTTTGTTTGGAGCGAAAGATTGGCAAGCAAAGCACTTTGTGCTATCGGAAATATAGAGAACAATGGACAGGAAAGTTGAGCATTCTAGCTTTCTTCTTGGCTTAAGGATTACCCTTATTTCTTGTCGAGTGGAGGCGGGAAAATAAACCCATTAAGTGATTTTTAATAAACTGATGGAAAACATCTTGTACTTTGCGATAATTAATGAGAAAATATAATGAAGGACGAAAAACAGACGTGGAAGGAACTTAATAAAAAAGGGGTGTCAGTCCTATTTGATAGATGATAGTTCAAAATGAAGATCAATACTTTACTGCGCGTTACCCTAGAAAAGAGATAATTATTATTATTATAATTAATATTACTTGAATGAGGGATTTAAGAGCTGGTCAGTTTTGTCATTGCGAACTGTGAGTTCTCTTGTAACATGGCCCAATCTTATTTTTCTAGAAATTTCATGAAGGCAATTACTGCTCCTGGGGCCTGTTACACCAAACTGCACTTTGTAACAAGG
Source organism: Ophonus ardosiacus (assembly GCA_943142095.1). NCBI lineage: Eukaryota > Metazoa > Arthropoda > Insecta > Coleoptera > Carabidae > Ophonus > Ophonus ardosiacus. The sequence continues at coordinate 39,815,701 of OW964836.1, forward strand.
TAAGGGTGGAGCAATAACAAGCTAATCATTTTATTACAAACTCTTCTAAATTATAGATTCATTATCAATATTTCAATGTTATCTGAAACCTCGCAAAATTCTCTAACTACGACAGCCCCTGAACATAAACCATCTTGCAGTAGTAATAAGAGAGTACATGGGGAGTTAAATCATCTCCATAACGAATTGTCAACATTACGGCATGGATTTATAGAAAAACATGGATCCGAACCATCAGTTAGTTTGCGCTATTCTGATCAAAGTTCCAGTAATTCTACAATTCGCTTAGGAGTTGGAGACGAACCCAACCGATCTAATTATAATTTAGACAGTTCGGCTAGCACATCAAATACGACTGAAACTGACCCCGAACGAAGCTCTAGTCAAATTGAAGCTAATGTACATAGAAGTAACAGTAGTTTAAATCAAGTTATCTTTGTAAGTCAAAATTTTGTTTAGAAATAATTATCATATTTTCCATATATTTCTCTGTTTAGTCTAGATGTCAGCGCTTAGATATTTTTAGTGTGCAGACAATTAAGAATATAAGTTATTGCTAAGCTACATACAGGGTTGTTATTTAGCTATGGATGCTGTATGATATACTCTGCAATCCTCATCAGATATGTTCTACTGAAGAGATAACCGTTTGTTTTAGTTAGTCTTCGGTAAAGATTCACAGTGAAAAGCTACGTAGTCTCTGTTGTTTAGTTTTGAGCGCTTACGCTAGTACGCACATTTAGGGTTACAATGTAACAGTTTAGTTTCGTTTATTTATAGCTTTGTTCGATGACATGTACTAGGCCGTGTTAATTTTTTTTACACTAACATGTTTTATGAGAAACGGGCAGCTTCTAGCAGGCTGTTCGATGACAAAAATTTTAAGAACTACTGCTCACGTTTCTGACCTGACTCGCGAGGTGGTGTAGAAAGTGCAGAGTAGGAGTGGGGGTAACTAAATGTTGTTCGGTAGACATTTTAATTCTATCCTATCTACACATCTGTTTATTAACCTAAAATTTTACACATTGAGAAAATAAAATAATGGATTCAGATATAGTGTATTCTCTTTGTTTTGTTATATAAAGAATTAATTAATATATCTGTCTCTGAATCTGATGAAGAATCAAGTGATGATTGATCTTCGACAGAATCGTTTATTAGTTCAAACATTATGCTCTTTAAAACAGACATTTCTGTTTCTGCAGTCACTTCTTTGCAGCTTTATGATATGACTGTGTTTATAAACAACCTAACCTTTTACACCTTTGAATACGCTTGGCTTGATTACTCACAACTGAGCAAACTTGCCCAAATATACACTAGTGTGTTTTATGAAACCACAAGAATTAGACTGAACTAGTGTACACTACACTGCACTGTACTATTCTGCTCTGCACTTCAAGCACTTCTCATCGAACAAAGCTTATGTTAGTGTTATAAGATTAGTAATTGTATATAACATGTAAATAAAAGTAATATATAAATAAATATGAAGTGTATCCGTTATCCATAAAAGATATGTTCATCATCATATAAATAAACTAACTTGTACATGCATAATTATTTCTTCCAACGTCATTTCGTCCATATTTACGTTATTATCGTCGTGTCGTTCAGTGTCGTTGTCGGAGAAAGATGGGACATGACCAACCGACAACCGACATCCGACAAGGCCTACCACCAAATTTCAGAGTAGTGCGTACGCGTACGACATCCGACAGCGACAAACGACTTATTGTAGAACAGGCCTTAAAAAGGGTAGCGATAGCTTATAACAAATGAAATACCTTTGACGACGCCGCTGTTCAGCTAGTCTTTTTTCCATTTCTTTTCCGACATAATGTAATCACATACATGGGTACGACATTACTCGGGTTTCTATCTATAGGTATAATGGTCTCGGCGGAAACCTAGTCAATTCCAAGCTTTTCTCGTATTTTCAGAGATGGAAAAGCTCTCCACCAATGTATTGAAGCCTGCAAAGGATTTATTTTATATTGAATTCGGGAGCATAATAAAATTTGTGCTTTACTCAAAAGGAATTTTTTGTTGGAAGGTAACGGTCCATTCGTCTACTCGTATTTATACATTTTACATCATTTCAGTCTCTGAATCAGCCTCTCGGTCATTTATCAGAGAATGGCTCGCTCTACCAGAACCACAGACACGTATCAGTATAGAGTACTGAAGCCGTTCACTCAACCTAGTCAGTGCCTCCTACAGGTTTCATTACACCACACTGATGAGCTTCAACAACAACAATAAGCGTCTGTGGTTCTATTTGAGTAGGCTAATCACTGATAAATGCCCGAGAGGTTGATTCAGAGACTGAAATCATATGAAACGTGTCAAGTAGGTATGAATTTTTAAATTTTAATTTAGAACAGTTTCACCAAGTATTGCGGTTGTACTTTGTACATTTATTATTAAAAAAATGAATTATATGTTGTACTAGAGGAAGCAATATATTTATTGTAATAAGAAGTTGTGGTATCATCAACATAACAACAAAATTCATTTATTTATATTGATTGTTAAAGTACAGCTTCTAAACATATTTGATAACGATGTGTGTACACACACAGTGTCTCGTAGTATGATCACGGTTTTAACTAAAACACTGTTTTAAGAAATATCAAATTCAAATTTCAATATTTAATTTCACCCGTATATGTAAAGAAAGATTTTTAAAAAAATATTTGTTTGAATACAAACTATGTTCTGTTTTAAAATCATATTTTGATAAATTTGATATTATTTATTATTGTTATTCAATAATGAAATTTGACATTTCTTAAAACAGCGTTTTAGTTAAAACCGTGATCATATTACGAGCCAGTGAGTCTGGAAAGATGCACCCTCTCTTTATATTTTTTATTATAGGTAATAGAAAAAAATGGCTGATATAAAAGTTTTATTGTTTTAAATATACTATTCAATGGTAGATATATAAATTTTTTATAAAGGCAGGTTTATAAGAAATGACTATCAACTTTTATTTTTTAAAGAGTAACCTACAATTATTTCACTGAAATATAAAAGTCAATATACCCCATTTTTAGATAAAAATTTCAAAATTTTCAAAAATCTAATTTGTTGTTTTGTTATGTATGTGCATATTTTTGTGTAAAATATTTAACATTTGCAAACCCAAAATATTCACTCAGTTGTTCAAATACTCTAACAATGCGTACATAAACGTAACATTGCCTTTACAATCAAATAATATTACTATCAAGTTTATATCTCTACCCATTTTTGAATTATTGCCCCAAAAGTCAATATACCTCATATTTAGATAAAAACTTCAAAATTTTCAAAAATCTAATTCTTATGTATCTAGATACTTCTCAATGCGCTGATTCCAAATTTTGAAACCGCAGGTCGATATCTCTTTTCGTTCTCGAGATATTTAGATTCAAAGTTTTGCTCAAAACTGCCCATTTTTGGGTAATAACCCAATAATGGGTCGAGATATGAATTTGGCGACAACACCGCATACAATCTCTAAAGCAAAATAACTGAAAATGGTCCAAAATCGCAAAAATCGTAAGGGGTACCCCTTAGGATTTTTTCAGATTTTGGCCATTTTCGGGGGTTTTCAAACTTTTATTCATAAAAAATGAACCGGTTGGACAAAAATTATGAAAATTGGTACACTTATGTAATTTTACCCGTAGAATCGAATGATCGTGTCGCCAAATTCATATCTCGACCCATTTTTGAGTTACTACCCAAAAATGGGCAGTTTTGAGCAAAACTTTTAATCTAAATATCTCGAGAACAAAAAGAGATAACGACCTGCGGTTTCAAAATTTGGGATCAGCGCATTGAGAAGTATCTAGATACATAAAAATTGGATTTTTGAAAATTTTGAAGTTTTTATCTAAATATGAGGTATATTGACTTTTGGGGCAATAATTCAAAAATGGGTAGAGACATAAACTTGATAGCAATATTATTTGATTGTAAAGGCAATGTTACGTTGTGTACGCAACTGAGTGAATATTTTGGGTTTGCAAATGTTAAATATTTTACACAAAAATATGCACATACATAACAACTATCATTTGAGCTGTCAATTTATGTTCTGGCAAAAGCTTTTTAATTTAAATATAATTTTAAAAAGCTGTCTTAAGACAAAGGTTCGCATATATGATTGGGTGCTTTAAAAGGTATGAAGTTGTTATTATTGCTTGTTAATTATAAATATATCAAAAGACAGTTAATGTTTTATTTTCGAAGCTGTAAACACCAACCATTAAGCCCTACTTATAATTTTATTCATATTTCTTATTTCGTAATGAGCCTGTTTCACATTTTTCAAAAACTATTTTAAATGAAAGTTTATGGAATTATTTTCTTAGTAATAATTTTTATTTCAATAATTTGTTGTTATTTGTGGAAATAATTAAATAAAAAGATTGGCGTCCTGAAAAACTACCCCCCACTCCTATGACGTAGAAGCACATACATTACATCATTAATAGCCAATAGGAAAACAGTTTTTCCATCACCTACGTTTATTCATATTATTTATATAAATAAACGTAGGCTAAAGTTTGTCACATGTTAATAACAAAATCTTCTAATTTGACATTTGACGCTGACATTGCTTATTGTAAATGAATAATAAAGTAATAATGGCTAATTCAAATTACACTCAAGCTAAATCGGACAATTAACCGAATTTATATCAGAACGATTGTTTTACTGCTACCGAAATAAGGGGTGTTAAAGAGTTGAGGTAAAATAAAATATAAAACCTGAATTTATATATAAATTGATAATATATTTTATTTTAAAGTTCTGGTCGTGATTCTTATTTGACACTTGTTTGACAACTTTGACAATACACTTGACACCTTAGAACCGCTGAAGATGTATGTACTCTGGCGTCACATTGTGTTTCAGATCACGTGACTTATTCAAAATTTTATCCAAATTTCAAAACTTAATTATAAAATATCTAAAGGATATTTTGTGATATTTTTAAATTTGAAGCTTTTTAAAGAACAATATCTTTTCAAATTTAATACTTAGAAGTCATTTAAAAATTCTTGCAACAGCCCTATTGTGAATTGTCACAAGTGATTAAAGCTAACAATGTTTTATTATGCAAGTGGACCACGTTGTATCCATAGCAACTTTACCAATGCGTGAAACTTGCACTTTGTAACTTTATACCCTTGTTGATCCTGCTGCAGCAGAATGGAATGGCAGGCGCACAGAGCACTGACCTGTATCGATCGACGGGAAGCAAGAGGGTTACCCGGTTACGCTCGCACGCTCAGGCACTCTGATTGTAAACCCCCTACCTAGGACAATAATAATGAATCCAGGGCGCGTATGAACATCCGGTATATGTTTCGACATCTGTCAAATTTGATTGGTTATGACGAAATTGTTCATCTAATAACAGGCGGAGTGCTAAACTCATTGCTAAAATGTTGAATTTTTTTGTCATTCACTTTTCGCTTCAGCGCCAACTGTTTTTTCGTCATAAAAAATCTTAAAATTTTGAGGTCAAAACCCGGTGAAGCCTATCAATTTATCAAAAAAAAATATATATTCTATATTTATAGTAAACAAAAGACTTAGAAATTTCTCACAATTTTACCATTGGAATCATGCCAAAAATTTCATATCCAGATTTTAGTGAATAAGCACTACAAACCGATTTTAACATTTTTACGACAATGTCTGGGTGTGTGTGTGTGTGTGTGTGTGTATGTGTGTGTGTGTGTGTGTGGATGTGTGTGTATGTGTGGATGTTGGAGGGACGATTTCTCAAAAACTATAAGACTAAAGACCAATTTGACTACATATTCCTTAATCTGACATTAATGGGAAGAGCTCAAAGGGTTTTGGTAACAATTGGACAACCGGAAATAGTTTCTTAAAAAAAAAATCTATTAAATATTATTTTTTGGAAATTTATGGTATTACAAATATGAAATAATGGGGTATCGTAGCCGCGTGCCTGAGTGTCTGGTCGCGAACCTGGGGGAACCGGGTTCGATCCCGACAGACGCCAAATATTTTCCAATTTTAAATGGCACAAAAGTGACCCCTGTGGTGCACTCTCCACGCCAGCTATGAGTGCCCGATGTCTACATTTGTTGTAGATACTGGCACACCCAGAAATGGGTAATATGCCGTGATGATATATTTATATTTATTTATTTAAATAATATAAAATTCTCTGTCCAATACATTGAACATTTTTATTATATCATTTGTAAATTTATAGATAGAGAATTATAAATATATAAAATAATCCATTGTATAATGAATCAAACCGCCCATGGAAACCAGTTGAAAAATTAAAATGTTTGTAATTGACATGTCAGTGTCAAAAATCCAGGGAAATTATTGAAGACGTTTCCTGGGAAGTACATTTAATATTTCTTATTTTACCATAAATTAAATATTAAAAATTATAGATATAGCTGTCGCACGTTAAGTTAATAATATTTTTGAATACGGATAAACTAAAATTCGTGCATAGACAAGTCGACATGTGATAATAATTATAATATGGAGGAAAAGACTCTGTCAATATCTAAAGTCGACATGTAAGAAGAAAGGTGAATCATTTGTAAGCCAAAGTATATACAGTATCAATACCAACTAAACACCCGCTTACTATACATATATTTCATCATATACCCTTCAGAAATACCACCAATCTCGTCAATGAATTAGAAGAATCTCGAACATTTAGAAGAGTAGGAGGAAACTTGTTCATAGAATGAATTGAAAAATAAAGAAGAGATATTTTTTTTGTGTATACTAGAAATGTTAAATATAATACTTATATCCCCTAATATGAAAATGGCGAGAGGTATTGTGCTAGCCACAACTTTTAAGTAGGTTTCATAATTTGTTGAACTACTACGAGTTGGTTTTATATTATCAACAGACCATGTCTCCTTAATAGGCACAAATTTCATTATCCTTTTTTCTCCGGTTGTAACGCAATCAGTAGAACATGTGACAGCAGAGGCGTGGACCCGATCAATGCAGGTTAATGCTCCTAGCAGCAGTCCTGGGCCCAGCTGAAGAAGCAGTGGGTGTGGGTTACAAGCTAATTATATTCCACACTTGTTACATCCACCTGGGAATTACCAGATAAGTGGGGGCTTTCGAGCCGGATTAGTGTTAGAGAACTAAGCGTTTAACCTAAATTATTAAGTTTATCTGTGAACTGGGAAGTGTAATCTGCTTGGGATTGTGCTAGCCTGCATCGTAATTAACAAACGGAAGAGACAAAGGCACCGCAGACTTGTTCCGACCTCTGTTAGTTGAGGGATTTGTTCTAATGTTCGTATGAAGCCAGTTACTGCCCCAGGAGTCAGTTTTCTAGATGGTTAAGTCTACTTTAAGGCCACAGACACGCATACAATGAGTTCCGAAGTTTCTTCGTCTTCCTCCAGAATCAACAGATTCTGTTTTCAGATATTAATAAAACTTAACCTTAGAATTAATACACGTATTTCTTCTTCTCATGAATAAACATTACCTTAGCTCACTTGGTGTGTAAAAATGTATTATTATTAAATTTTCGTCTACATCTAATTATTTATCTTGTAAGTTTTCAGCTTTACCTACATAGAGTACAATGACCAGTAAATATAGAAAATGTTATCAAATATACAGACGTCCCAACCCTAAAAATCGCGTATCCAGATTTTAGTGAATAAGCACTTTCAAAGTCTTTAGAATCCAATTTAAACATTTTTACGATGTCTCTCTCTCTCTCCGTGTGTGTGTTTGTGTGTATGTGTGTGTGTGTGGATGCTGGAAGGACGTTTCCTCAAAAACTATAACACTTAAGGCCTGTTTAACTACGTATTCCTCAATTTGACATTTATGGGAAAATCTGAAAAGGTTTTGGTAACAATTGGACAATCGGAAGTAGTAGTTTTGTAGAATTTTTTATTATATTTTTACCTCTCGCTAAGAGAGGTATTGGATTCATGCTAAAATTCGCATATCCAGATTTTATTGAATAAGCACGATTTAAGGTCCCTACAATCCGATTATAACATTTTTAAAATGATGTCTGTGTGTGTGTGTGTGGATGTGTGTGTGTGTGTGTGTGTGTATGTATGTATGTCTGGATGCTGTGGTCACGATTCCTCAAAAACTATAAGACTTAAAAAATATTTAACTGCAGTTTCCTCAATCTGACATTCCTGGGAAGAGCTGAAAAGGTTTTGGTAACAATTGAACAACCGAAAGTAGTAGTTTCTTAGAAAAAATCTTCTAAAAATAATTTTTTGGGAGTTTTTTTTATTAAATATTGAAGAACATAAAATTCTCCATCTAATACACTTAAAATTTTTATTATATCTTGTATAGATTTAGAGATAAAGACTCTATAATTTATAGAGTAAACTACTCGCAGAGGCCAAGGCACTAAGGAAACCAGTTGACAAATTCCAATGTTTATAACATTACACATGTCATTGTCAAATATCAACAGTTTTAGTAACATTCTGATAGCTTTTTCTGGGAAGTATATTTAACTTTTCTTATTGTTTTATTAATTAAATATTTGAAATTATAGGTAAAATTGTGGTAAAATGCAAATATCTATCAGAAATACCGCCAATCTGGTTAATGAATTGGAACAATATTTGACATTTAGAAACTTCCTTATACAATGAAAAATAGATATAATTTGAATTATATGTGTGCAGAAGACATGCTAAATATAGTAAGAAACAATATTTGGGTAATGTTCTGTAAGATTTTGTTATAAAACGACGGTTCGAAAGTGAAGTACAATACAATACTTATATAGCCTAATATGGAAATGGCGAGAGGTCTTGTGCTGGCCACAACAGATTTTTTTTATAGATTTAAGAGATAAAGATACTATAATTTATATAATAATCGGATGTAATAAATCGTAGAGGCTAAACTACACTAAGGAAACCAGTTGCCAAATTCAAATGTTTATAACATAATTGGTAAATGACAGATGTCAGTGTCAAAAATCAACCGTTTTACATTCTCAAAGCTTTTTCTGGGAAGTACATTCAATCTTTCTTATTGTTTATTAATTAAATATTTAAAATTGTAAGTAAAATGCATATATCCATCAGAAATACGGCCAATCTAGTTAATGAATTGGAAGAATCTCTGATATTTAGGAACTTCCTCATACAATGAAAAATAGATATAATTAGAAATGCATGTGTGGAGAATACATGTTAAATACAATAAAAACAATATTTGGGTAAAGTTCTGTAATTTTTTTGTTATAAAACTACGGTTCGACAACGAAGTGCAATACAACACCTACAAAACATAAAATGGAAATGGCGAGAGGTATTGTACTAGCCTAAACAAAATTTTTATACGGCTTGTCAAAAGACCACAAGAAGGTTCAGATCCATAAAATTTATTTCTTTTTAGCGAGTTCATTGCCCAATATGCACCACAAAACTATCCTTTTTAAACTCCTGTCTGTAACTTACAAGTTCCAATTGCAGAAATACTTGCCATCAATCTAGCCAAATCTCATATAACCACTTTCAAATTGTGTTATATCTCCAATCCTTTCTTTAATACTCTCAATATATCTCCCGACCGCATCTTATCATCTAGCTCGTCATTTCCCCCCCCCCCCCCCCTCTTCTTCAGGGGTTGCTAGGATGCCAGGCTTCGCCTCAGTAGCTCGGGCCAGCGTCCCGACGGTTCCAGACGAACTGGAGCGCTGGAATTTTAGTCCAGAGCGCCAGTCTGGCACCGAATTCCAGAGAGAACGGACGTCGATGGTTGAAGTTGGAACGCACGTAAAAAGTCAACATTATTGGTTTACATGTGAAACGAAAAATTTGGAAGTGATATGTGAATAGTGTATTAAGAAGGATATTCTTATTACGGTATTTAACTATTGGATTTTTTCCTCATGAATATTTTTGATAAAGGACAAAAGAGATAATCTGATATTCAAGTGTACGGTGGTAAATGAGCGACAAAAACTTTAGAGATATTAGAGAAGCCATTAACTCTTTGTCTATCAATGGTATATATATGTCCCGAACAAAGATACCTAGTAAAAAATAAATGTATTGGAAATACGTTAAGCCTTTGTCATAGTCACGTAATAGCCCAAAAAATCAAAATACTCACTAAGAGAGGTATTGGATTCATTCTAAAAAGTCACTTTACTTTTTTTTTATCTAAAAGTAAAAAAAAGCGTTTCATAGTTTTACTTTATGTTGAAGCTGTGGGTTTAAATAACTTTCTAAAAGATAATTTAACTAGCTGGTGTTACAATTTTACACCAGTCAGGTGATAAGGCTTCGAATCCCATATTCCGCATTTTCTCTAAAATCTTCAAAATTTTCAAAAATCCAATTTTTATACATGTAGGTACATCTCAACGCGCTGACTTCAAATTTTGAAACCGCATGTCGATATCTCTTTTCGTTCTCGAGATATTTACATTTCAAATTTTACCCATTTTTGGGTCATAACCCTAAAATGGGTGGAGATACAAGCTTGGCGACTTCGCCATTCGATTCTACGGGCAAAATTACATACGTATACCAATTTTCATAAATTTTGAACACCGCATACAATCTCTAAAGCAAAATAACTGAAAATGGCAAAAAATCGCAAAAATCTAAGGTGTACCCCTTGCCATTTTTCAGATTTTGGTAATTTTCAGTTATTTTACTCTAGAAATTGTACACATTGCTCAAAAAAATTGAAAATTTGTATACTTATGTAATTTTGCCCGTAAAATCGAATGGTGAAGTCGCCAGGCTTGTATCTCCACCCATTTTAGGGTTATGACCCAAAAATGGGTAAAATTTGAAATGTAAATATCTCGAGAATGAAAAGAGATATCGACCTGCGGTTTCAAAATTTGGAATCAGCGCGTTAAGATGTACTTAAATGTATAAAAATTGGATTTTTGAAAATTTTGAAGATTTTGGAGAAATGGGGCATTTGGGTTTTGATGCCTTGTAACCTGACTGGAACAAAGACTTAAATCTTTGACAAAATGAATTCTGTTAATGGAGACATTATTTTGATAACTTTCTGTTAAGAAATTCTTTTATTACGTATAATCGTATATGTCATATTTTTGTAGTAATAAGTTACTCTTTTTGTCATACTCCAGGGAAATTATAAATATAAATCTAACCACTCTCAGTCGCTTGCCGAGTGAAGTCCTTTGGCTATATTTCACAGAAAAATAACTATATTATACAATCTATTTCACCCACGACCAAAGCAATAAATAACAGAAAAAAAAAAACCTATCTCTAGTGGATATGTTCAACTTCAAAACGTTCAAAATTTATCTGAATTTCATACTAAACAAATTTTGAGTGTTGGTAACTTTTCACTGAGGTACAGAATAAATGCTGGCAAAACCGAAATGTAGGTTATATATCTCTCGGGGTTTATTGTAGAAACCTAAATTCAATCTTTCGTACGGAAAATGCTTATTCGTGAACTCGCAAAATATAATATCTGTGAATAGGACTAGTTTCTGTAACTTGTGCACTTGGATTGCAGCAAGTCGTTCGCTGAATAGAAGGTTCAAATTTCATATTTGACTGATATAAGTTTTCCAAGTATTTCTGCTGTGGAATTTGTCAATTTAGAATATCTTGAAAATTCTTATATCAATAAGAGCATAGTTGATTTCTTTAAAGTTGCTGATCAAGATCATCATCAGTCAGTAGTATCGTTTACTTAGTTTTTACCTCATGCTAAAATTTGCTAGAATCTGATTATAACATTTTTAAAATGGTGTGTGTGTGTGTGTGTGTGTGTGTGGACGTGTGTGTGTATGTGTGTGTGTGTGTGAGTATGTCTGGATGTTGGAGGGACGATTCCTCAAAATCTATAAGACTAACACCTGTTTAGCCATGAATTCCTCAATCTGACATTCCTGGAAAGAGCTGAAAAGGTTTTGGTAACAATTCGACAACCGGAAGTAATAGTATCTTAAAAAAATTCTTGTGAATATTATTTTCAAAAATTTTTCGTTACTACTAATATTGAAGAACATAAAATTCTCCATCTAATACACTTAAATTTTTTATTATATCTTGTATAGATTTAGAGATAAGGAAACTGTTATATGTTATATTAGGTATGCGCGAAAATAAATTAATTGTATTTCGTGTGAATTTAAACGGAGCACATTTATTAGACAGCGATTTGTTCTAACATATTTTCCACAGTTCATCTTTCGTGTCCCGCACTATACTATCAACTACGAGCATCGTTTTAAAATTTGTAACTAAGTCGAAACAATATTTTCAAAGAGAAGCGTGTTATATACATCTCGCGTAGTTATTTTCATTGCAAATATGAGAGAGATAAATGTGTATCAATTGATAATTCATTCATGATAACTTTAAACAAAAATAAACTGAAATTAAATAATATTTGGGTTTAGTTCTGTAGATATTTTATTAAATTAACAACGTTTCGACAGCAAGGTACTGTCTTCTTCAGGTTTTAATAATAATAACATAAATAAATAAATATGTTGTCAAGACTACAAGTATATAAAATCAAAGGTACATTGATAAATGGTTAATATAAAACATACAAATGAAAAAGAAAATTATAAACGAATAATGAGTTCTGAAAGCATATTTCAAAATATTAAAAATAAACTGATTTCCCTTGCTTCTCAATAATACAATATGTTAAAAAAAACTACCTCGGAGTAGGACGTGAACAGGAAAATGTATGTCTGATCATTATTCCAATCAAAAGTCATCAAAATTGATCTTGAAATATAATTTTCCTGAAATTCTTTGTAACAGACAACAAAAGAATATTTTCTAATTTATATCCGTTTCTAAAATAAGATTCAAGAAGAAAAACTTTGATTTCTTTAGATAATATTTTTGACAATATCTCGTGCCAAACTGACACTGAATTAAATACTTTTAATTTGACATATGTTTTTTGGTTCATAGCCTACTTCGAGTTAGCTTTTTTTTTGAACACTGTAGCATTCCAATTTTTCGTAAAATTATAATGAATTAACAGATATCTTCTTTTATAGATTCTTTGTACTATGGGAAATATACGAAATTTGAACATTAAAATGGAGCATAGTTAGGTAAGTACCGTATTGTTGAAAAATATAAGTACAACTGGTAATTATAGGACATTGGTCGAACTAGTCATCCGTAGGCAATGCGGGGTGACCAATCTGACCCGAACTGAACCTACGGAGCACTTTGTCCTAAGGCACATGACACACAAATCGCATTGCACTCATTTCCCGTAAAGCATAATTTTCAAAAACAGCCCTTTACAGACTTGTTAGCAAATAAATGTGGGCATGAAGTGTTAAGCTCGTAACATTTTTGTTACCAACTCTATGTATAGCAGTCTGAGTCTTATTTATGAGGAGTGGAAATTTGGGTTTCTTTGTTAACTTAAGTGAGGGGCGTTCCAAACTATTATGGTGATCCTTTGGGTTTTGGTGAGATACAGTATAATCTCGGTATAGTTGGGCTTACACTACATATCACCATAATAATTTTTCGACCCGAAACCCGACTAATAGGGCTATTCTGTAAACGATCGTTATGACATATCGAATCGTTGTATCGTTAAAATAACGATAATCGTTAAAGTGGTATTCTGTAAGCAAAAATTCAATTGTTCCTAACGACAAGATGATACCGATTTTCGTAATGTTAACGATTTGTTGCATTTCAATCACATTTCAATATTCTTGAAATATTAATTGCCATTATAATGAATGGTGATCCCGAATTATTATTATTTCTTCACTTTTTCGAAGAAAATAATGAAAGGTAATTATATATTTTAAAAATATGTCAGATTTTATTCCAATTTTACTATATATATTTAACAGGGAAAATCTTCGAAAAATTCATAGGGCTTTAAGAAATAAAAGTGATCCTTTTACTATCCTAGAGGAAAATTTTAGAAAATTATTCAGATTATCACGAGCCGCCGCAAGAGATTTTACTGAACTGTTGCCATTCCTAGAAGCAAATACAAGGATAACTGCTACATGTAATCCCCTAGCCAATTCAGCATATGCTTCTTCAATCTGATTTGGATTCTCTGGATAATATTTATTTGTTCTCAGAGCGACATTACTTGCAAGAAAGTCTACATAATAGTCATATTGTTCTTTTGTAGTTTTTGAGGCCCTCGTTTACTTATCCATATCTATTATAATAGAGAATAATAATAAATAGCTATTAATAAAATGAAATAATAATATAAATCCTTCACCAACAATTTTCAACATGAAATTTAAATGTCAGTTTTAATAGTGAATTGAGTAAACAATAGTATCAATCGCAAAAAAATTATAACGATTTCGTTATCAATTAAATTCAACGATAATGTTTTAACGATCGATCTTACAGAATACAAAAATAACGATTTTCGTAAATTACAAATAACGATTTTCATAACAACGATTATCGTTATGATAACGATTCGTTAAGCGAATGTTTTACAGAATAGGCCTGTAAATTTGGGTTAAATTAAAAATGTCACCTCTATATTCTAAACAGTTTTTGATTTGTTTTAGTCTATCCACATGTCACTATCATTATTAACGCTTCCATCCAATGTTATTAATATATCTTTTTCTGATTGTAGTCAACTTGGCTGCAGACCACGCTCTGCCATGCCTGTAGGCGGTCGCGTAGCCGGAAAGGTCACGGGCCTAATCGGCAATGGATACAATGGTAAGTTACAGTACATCATTGTCCAGATATCCACATTTCCATATTTTAAATTCAGTACTCGGTCTAGGTCAGATAAAACTATAAAAGATTTTAATTGATGAAGTTCGGAATTGAGAAAGTTATGGAGGGTAATAGATGGATAAGGTCAAGGTTTGTTGACAACTTGGGGTAGATTAAAGTGTTGTTATCTTTAACTTTTCTTTGTCTTATTATTTTGTAGTTTCTATTGACCATGAACACACGGTAAAAAATTACATTGATATTCCGGACAAAATTTAGTTAGCTGTATTTTTTTTGTTATTTCAACAATATTTTTTTGCCGTGTATACGAAGAACTTTGTATTTTAAGTTTCCAAAACTAAACAATTTTTGTTGTGTATAAAAAGTATTATTTGCTGTAAAATATTAGTCATGGTAGCAATTATTATTAGTAGTACTAAGCAGTCATTTTGTTACTTTGTTCAGATTACAAAATCATTTTGCAACAATTAAAGATATTTAATCTGTTACTGGGACAAATTTTATTTTTTTGTATCCTGTGACATTATATTTTGTAAAGATTACCAATTCTTCTTCCCGCCATATACTTATTGGTACAGGTAACTAAAACTTTTGTGCAGACAGGGTATTCCCTGGTATACAGCATAATTCACTGTTAGTGTTATACAATACTATACTACGTCGTGTCTCATTTGCTTGCGCAGTTAAGTTTAGCCTGTCGAAAATTGTGTTTTAAAAGTGCTTGTTTCTTGTGCCCGTCAATAAAAATGGATGATTTTGTAAAAGATATTTTAAAACAATGGCAATTAGAGTGTCTTATTAAGAAATTTGAAGGTATGTATCGATTATTGACAAATCTATTATAATTTAAGTGACTATTGTTTCATACGTTATTTTGTTTATATAATATTTGTTACATGTATATAGATTATAATTATAAATAAATAAAATTATTATAATACGCATGTATTTAATTTTTACCTTACAACCTCATTAATGCATTTGTCTATCAAAAATTTATTAGTTTCCAAAACAAATTCATAGTTATTAATGGTAACTTATTTTATTTCTTCGCATAACAAATTTATATTTCTTAATGGTAACTTAATTTATTTGTTCGTATAACAAATTTACATTTCTTAATGGTAACTTATTTTATTTGTTCGCATAACAAATATCTTTTGTTATATATAACAAAATTGTATTTGTTGCCACAACACTTTTTTACCAGCAAATTTACCTAAGTAACTGTAACAAATATATTTGCTGGTCCTATATTGACAAAAAAAATTTGCTGCTGGAACTCATTTTTGGTAATCACAACAAAGTTTTTATTTACCGTGCACGTAGTTCTCGAAATGCCTATATAGTTTTTTAAAAATTATTGTTTAGGTTAACGGATTTTTTTTTTAGACAATGAGAGTACTTTTGTTACTCCTAATTTATTTCCGTGTCCCATTAAAATAATTCATAGTGTAATGGCAGATGCATTGAAAATGACGCGCGTAATACAAGCGCTGCGCATTCTGCAATATCAGCGGTGGAATTTATCTCTATACGCTTGTATAGCTTCTAACAAGGTTGGATTTTATTTAGCGGATATTCTCCTAGTGGAAATTCCACATAGCTGGACTTTGGCGTGATAACATTATTAACGTACGGCCACTTCTCAAAGGACTAAATATCAACAATTTTTTACTTCATATATAATCGCTGTGATTGAAATAACAAAAGATTTGAAAATGGCGGAAAAAGAATGCAATGAAATGTTGGACTGTCTACTTCAGAATTATCCAAACTACTAGAACTTGAGTCAGTAGATTCAACATTCATTATTGATTTCGTTTTCTCTAATATTAGATCTTGCAGGTACATAAAAAAGTTAATGAAACTTGTTTTCATATTTTACTTCACATTCCATACAAAAATTTTATTTCTGCTTTAGCACAATCCATCTTTAAACTATTTTCGATTTGGGTATTACTTCAATCAAAACAGCTGAATTATCATTTGGCGTTTGAAGATAGTTTGTTCGACGTTGTGTACGTTTCGAGTCGATCGCTTTGGAATTAAATTTAATCAAGATTCGAAGGAATCATTATTTAGAAAATCATAATCACAGTCCGAAGAAACACGCCTATTGTAAATCTAAATCCAAGCAACTAAATCTTATAGAAGAAAGTTTACTTGATATTTCAACTTGTCCTATTATTTTTTTTCTGTCCACCAAAACCACTGTACAAGCCAACACAAACTCTGTACATTGGACGAACTGAAAGAAGCTATTTGTGTAGAAGTCGCCCAAATTTACAGAGCTATATTGGAAAGAGTGTTTGCAAATATCGTAGAACGCCTCCAAAGATGCATTAACGATAACGGACACCACATGCAAGATGTTGTTTTCCACACTTGATTTTCTCGAATGCTATGTATTTTCCTTAAACAAAAGTTTCAATTTTGTGACGTAAAAACGTCCGTCCTTTTTGTCAACCCTGTAAAAGATCTTCCAAAAAAGTTAATGCACAATTCACAGCATGACAAGTTGAAGTAAATCGCGATTAAAGATTAAATTTATCGGTCTCCTACGATGGTTGGTAACAACTTTTTAATGAGGTCTGAAGAATGATTAGATATACTTCAAAGAAAAATATAAAATTAGTTACAACGTTATTTCTTTTTATTTTCTAATGAAATCCTGGCTTGCAATGTCGCCAACGTTATAAGAACTTTTTGTTGGTCTGAGTGCTCAAGATAATGGCTACATTTTCAAGTTCTAGATAAAAGATTCATTTATGGATGGTCGTAGAATATTCTTTCTACCTATAAATCTTATCAACTCTGTATCTCTACTACTATTCTTCCACTTTCCATTTACTCCAGTTTTATTTCCTCTGGTTTCCATAGCATATTCAGCATATTCCCGCAAATACCTCTAGGCATTCTACCGCACTTTGAATGTGGATATTCGTCTCTCCAGTGAATGTGTGATAAATGCTTCCTGGGAGTCGAACACAATATCTGGCGGTGTTCACTGCTTCAGGTAATCTCGTGGGATGTACCGATCTAACAGTGAAGCATATGTGAATTTCTAAAATTTATGCGCCTATGACGAACTATAATCGCAACAATTTTCAATTTTCTGGAACATAACCAGAGCTGGGCTGTAACTAGTTACTTTAGGAACTTAGTTAATAACTAGTTACTTTTACGTAACTTGTAACGTAACTTAGTTACTTTTTAAAATATGGTAACTGTAACTGTAACTTAACTTGCTGCGGAAAAGTTTAAAACTAAATATAATTAATATTTTTTAATCCAAAACGAAAATCATTATATTTCTTTATTATTTATAAAAATAAATATATAACATCGTTATTGGGTTATTATTATTTTACGGGGTACATATTAAAAGTGAACAAAAGTATACGATAACTAAAATATATAAATAATAATCCAGTTATTTATATTTGATAAAGAAATATATTTTAATTGGTTTCCTATGATTTTTTTTACTAGTAACTTTGTACTCTATCAAATTTGGTCACCAGTGGTATTGTGTTCTGCCATTCTTCTTGTAATTTAAAATTGCTTTATTATTTTATTATTCTGGTTATCGTACAGAGACTTTTTTGTCATGAAATTATGAATACTTTCAATGTTTTCCCATAAAATAACTATATTATTTGTTTAATTTTTTTGAATTAATTTTTATTTAAATATATTGGGTTTTGCACTAGGTACCATTTTCCCTAATATAGATTGAAACTATGGTCGTACGGAGAATTTTTTGTATAACTATGTTTAAAATAAAATCGAAATTTCTAGTACCATCTTGTGTTTAATTCAGAATTAATGGCATGTATTACATATTTAAAAATTGTTAGAAAATAGTGCAAAATTTCATTGCTTCGCGTAGTAATTTTTGTGCATATTATTTAAACATGTTTTCTACGCTAAAACGAGTAGATCTATATGTTTCAATTTCATACAACAGTTAACAAGCAACAATCTAAAAATAGAACTTTGGTTTGTACAAGTCCGCTATTGTATCTTGTTGAAAACACAAATGCTCGATTTCACTGATATTTACTTTTGTTCAATATTATTGAATTTTATTTATAAAAATTATGAAAGGAGACGTGCTGCTACACTACGGTAAAAATGTAATACATATCCTTCGAATTTAAATGAACTATATTAAATATATTACATTTCTCGCACGTGGAATTTTATTTTACAATATGATTTAGGAATATTGTGAAATAATATTGTTTTTTTAAATGATTTGAAATGTGGAACTCTTGGTAAAAACAACCATAGTCCAAATATTTAGTAAATTTTCCGCAAAAAGTATCTGATTCACAAGTTATTACATTTTAAAGTTCTAAAAAGTCTATAAAAATGTCTAATGTAGGTAATTGTTCATCACTGATTATTTTTCTATTACTCAAAATCCAGTAAATACTTTTATAATATTTAAATATGATCATGAGTTAAGTATGGGTTCCTCAACTTGACATTCCTGGGAAGAGCTGGTTACAATTGAACAACCGGAAGTAGTAGTTTCTTAGAAAAAATTTTCTACATATAATTTTTTGGAAATTTTTGTTATTAAATATTGAAGAACATAAAATTCTCCATCTAATACACTTAAAATTTTTATAATATCTTGTATAGATTTAGAGATAAAGACACTAAGGAAACCAGTTGACAAATTCCAATGTTTATAATATAGTTTGTAAATGACACATGTCAGTGTCAAAAATCAAGTTTTAGTGACATTCTGATAGCTTTTTCTGGGAAGCATATTTAATCTTTCTTATTGTTTTATTAATTAAATATTTGAAATTATACGTAAAATTCATATATCCAGCAGAAATACCGCCAATCTGGTTAATGAATTGGAAGAATCTCTGGCATTTCGAAACTTCCTCATACAATGAAAAATAGATATAATTAGAATTAAATGTGTGCAGAAGACATATTAAATACAATAAAAAACAATATTTGGGTAAAGTTCTGTAATTTTTTGTTATAAAACGACGGTTCGAAAGCGAAGTGCAATACAATACTTATATAGCCTAGTATGGAAATGGCGAGAGGTCTAGTGTTAGCCACAACAGATTTTTTTCTTGATGCATCCACAATTTTTGTCAATTTTCCAGCTATATATAGCTCCGTAATTCGTTTCCATTATAGTGTTACAAGTACCTACAATCCTCCCCTCTAAAAACCTGAAATCTCCGCGTTAAAATTAGCTCTCCATCAACGTGACTAGTGGATGCCTCGAGCAAAATCAATATTACCCCATCATAACTTTATAAGCTGGCAGACATTGACGGCTTCATTGAATTTTAGTCGGGTCGTCTTTGGTAGACGTTTGATGTTACAGAAGCCAAGCCAGTAATACTTGTTATGTTGAAATGTAAACAAGGATTAAATATGTAATGAATATGCGATATATGAAGGTGTAAATACCAACAGGAAGAGTAGGTGGATGATGAGGATAATGGCCTGGATTACTAACAGGGTTGACAAATCTTTGAAATTATATACTTTTCAGCTCGTCCCAATAATGTCATATGGAGGTCTTAAAGTCTTATAGTTTTTGAGGAATCGTCCTTCCAATATCCACACTACACACACATATACATACACAAACACACACATACATTATAGTAAAAAAGTTAAAATCGGATTATAGGGATCTTAAAGTGTGTTTATTCTTTTCATAAATTTAGGATAATGTTAAAGCGTCATAAATAATCTTTCAAACAGCATAAATTTTATTTTGATCTGAGGTCGATTCTAAAAAAGACAATAATTAAACAAAACTGCAAAGTGATCGTTTTCTATGCAGCGTATATTAAGATTTCAAATTTTGAAACTACAGGTTAATATCTCCTTTAGTTTTAGAAATATTTACATTTTTAACTACTCATTGTTAGATTAAAGCCTAATTTCCATCGATTGTCTTAATGCGTAAGAGCTATAATTAATAACTAAGCGCAATGCGTAATAGATATTGACACACCAAGTGAGCTAAGGTAATGTGTAAAGTGTAAGGGCGAGTGAGTTAATTTCTGTAAGTGAATAAACATTCTTAGCTCACGTGGTTTGTACAATATTTGATTCAATTTTGACGAAATAATAATAAAAACCATTATAATATTTAATTTTAACAAAATAAAAACTGACCAGTTAGTAAGCTGAGCATGATAATCGTGGCTGATAGACTTCAAATCATCTATTTAAAATGCTTTATTGTTTGTCGTTTGTTCCGTAAAAATAATGAAAATGGCTGATAAATATTATGGTAAGTGTTATTTTCGTACCTGATGTTATTTTAAATACATTATTTGTTGCATAATTAATTTTGTGACAGTGATTTAATATTTTTTAATTCACTTGTGAATAAAGTGTTACTTATAAGGTGCGTTCGGTAAATCATACGGAGTTGGAGTATTTACGGAGCGGTGTTGGAGTGGAGTGGGAGTAGAGCTGGAGTTGGAGTAGATCGAGGAACAAGATACACTCCTTTATTTGTGATTGACCGAATAGAGTTAAAATTTTGGTGCACGAATATAATAACCTCCTTTTTTTGACAATCTTATATACTGCATGAGGCTTAACTTTGTGAACAAATTGAAAGAAAGCGATCTGGAACGCTAACGTAAGGTGAGCTATCTATCAGGATAACACTCCAGCACATACATCAACCCTTTATTTTGATGTAACGTTATATTAAATTTAAACTAAAAGTGCCAGACACTTAACATTACAAGCAATTTTATCCTAGATAACAATAATAACATGGAGTTTACATAAAGACCAATAAAGCTTTTCTCCACCAATATTCAAAGACGACATATGGATTTTACGATATGAGAAAACGTATCTTTCAATATTAAAGCCACAGTTTATGTTTACAACCATTTACAATGTATCTGCGGTAAATTACAAGTTTAATACATGCTGTAAAACAAGGCGTATAAGATAAATCAAATTTATGAAAATAATGGGAGATATGTACGTTTATGAAAATATATGATTACATTATTAAATGAAGAGAAAAAATATACATTATGAACTACATCAGAAAGATTGCCAGATAAAGATGTGGTAATGAAGAGAGAAACAATAAATACTGGCTATCAAGTGATGAGAGGAGTTGTAGGCTATGCGGAAGAGAAGAGGAAACATTTAGGCATTTAAAGACATCGCGCAGGGAAGTTAAGAGAGAAGGAAGAATAAATATTATAATAATAATAAATGAGGTTATTCCATAAAAAATTTTGGTATACCCAAATCGGTGAAGCAGCCGATGCACGTCATTAATAAAAATTAAATAAAAGTAACTAGATGTGTGACGTCATGTACTAGCACGTAAATTCATTATCTTGTTACCATAAACAAAAACAAGTTACTGTTGTGAACATTTGAACCATTGCCAATGTCTGAAAGTTACAGTCTACTTGTTTGGTGAAAAATTACAGGGATTGAAAGTTGTTTTGTATTTTTACGAACCGAATGCTAACTTTGATTTCGAAGAAAATAAAACAAAAACAATATCAAGCGGTGATCGTCTTTCACGAACAAAAATGAGGTCAGTGGCGCACTTAGGAATTTGGATAGAGAGGTGCACTATAAAAAAGACAAAAATTGTATTTTTTATAAGACCTACCCCAATTACAGGAGGCAATCTATTCTAGCACGAGTTAGAAATTTGGACACGAATGGGCGAACGACAGAGTACTTTCACATCTTTCTGTAACGAGTGTTTTCTACTATTTTCACAGGATGAGAAGAGAGTAGTTTTATTGTGATGAAAACAATATTTTATAATTTCTGACATGGCTATAAACATAAATATAAACTATGAACAAGTAAGTTTTATAAATATTTTAATTCTTTTTTCTAGGTTACAAAACATGCAAAAATTTGATTATTAATTTAGATGCAGAATTTAATTCTCTACAACATTTATAAAAAGAATTTTTGTCTAAAATTAATTGACCACTTTTATACACGGTATAACAAAACGACATATTTATTTAAAAAAATTGCACCGAATACCTTCCTTACCTAAAGGTGACGCAAAGTAAAAAAGAATTTCTTAACAGAAAGTTATAGAAATAATATCACCATTAACAGAATTCATTTTGTCAAAGTCTTTTTTCTGGTCAGGTTACAAGGCATCAAAACCCAAATGCCCCATTTCTCCAAAATCTTCAAAATTTCCAAAAATCCAATTTTTATACATTTAGGTACATCTGAACGCGCTGATTCCAAATTTTGAAACCGCAGGGCCATATCTCTTTTCATTCTCGAGATATTTACATTTCAAATTTTACCCATTTTTGGGTCATAACCCTAAAATGGGTGGAGATACAAACTTGGCGACTTCACCATTCGATTCTACGGGCAAAATTACATAAGTATACAAATTTTCAATTTTTTTGAACAATTTTTACAATTTCTAGAATAAAATAACTGAAAATTACCAAAATCTGAAAAAATGGCAAGGGGTACCTTAGATTTTTACGATTTTTGGCCATTTTTTTTGCTTTAGAGATTGTATGCGTTGTTCAAAATTTATGAAAATTGGTATACTTATGTAATTTTGCCCGTAGAATCGAATGGTGAAGTCGCCAGGGTTGTATCTCCACCCATTTTAGGGTTATGACCCAAAAATGGGTAAAATTTGAAATGTAAATATCTCGAGAATAAAAAGAGATATCGACCTGCGGTTTCAAAATTTGGAATCAGCGCGTTGAGATGTACCTAAATGTATAAAAATTGGATTTTTGAAAATTTTGAAGATTTTGGAGAAAATGCGGTATATGGGTTTTGAAGCCTTATCACCTGACTGGTGTAAAATTGTAACACGAACATAACTTTTCGTCTTAGACCCGGTATATCTCTCCGATTTTATTTTGCGCCTATCCAATTGTCTGATCCACGAGCCGCCACTACAAAGGGGGGGGGGGGGGGAGTGCACCCTTGCACCCCCTCTGGGTGCGCCACTGAATGAGGTTGTATCAGGAGAGGAAGTTTACGATTTCAGATTTTAACGACTGGAAAACGTTTTATAACGGAGAGGAAAATTGAGTATGAGGAAAATATCCTAAATATAGAAAGTTTATCAAGTTTTAGTAATATACTCGTAAACATGGAAGATTCAATTTAATATGACCTAAGTTGTAACGTATACTATATTAAAAATTTTATAATACCATCAACCAACCGAGAACAAGGTAACAGAGTTTATTGTTCAACATAGACTTATACGTATTTTCCTCTGATATTCCATATTCTAATTTAAAAAAAATCTGTTGTGTCCAGCACAAGACCTCTCGCCATTTCCATATGAGGCTATATAAGTACATGTTGTATTTAACATTTCTGATACACACAAAATGCTAATTACATCTATTATTAATATAACTTTATATTGTTTAATTCATTCTATAAATAAGTTACCTCGTATATAAATGTTCGAGATTCTTCAAATTCATTGACGAGATTGGCGGTATTTCTGATGCATATATATATTATACCATGAGTATTTTTTAAAGTGAAACATTGGGTTTGTCATATCCATGGTTACGACTTGATATTTGATTGACAGCAATGTATTTGTCCGTTCCATTTAAAATGAAACATAAGGAACGAATCTGACAGAAGTATTATATTTAAATATTGTAAGAAATTTAGTCAGAAAATCACTCGGGAACAAGGTGCACACTATATTTTTTCTACAAATATTACATTGCTGTCACTTTTTGACGCTATTGTAACCATGGAAGTGATGAACCATAATGTTGCATTTTAAAATAAATTCTCTGTATAATTTTAAATATAAGAAATAAGCTTTCAGTAATGTACTGGATTTTTGACCCTGACATTTTTCTTTACAAACATTTTAATTTTTCATGGAGCTATTTGTGCTGTGAGATTTATTACAACGAAATATTTTACATATTTATAATTCTCTATCTATAAATTTACAGACGATATAATAAAAATGTTCAATGTATTGGATAGAGAATTTTATATTCTTTAATATTTGTAATAACATAACTTTCCATAAAATAATATTTACAAGATTTTTTTAAGAAACTACTACTTCCAATAATTGTACAATTGTTACCAAAACCTTTTCAGATCTTCCCATTAATGTCAGGTTAAGGAACACGTAGTTAAATTGGTCTTTAGTTTTACCGGATAACCAGAAATGGCACTTTACTTTAATCAAAATGGTTTTTCTTCAAAAAGTACATTTAATTGTCATTTTTTCGCAATTAAAGATTATTAAATTTTCTACAGATATGCATACATACATTTTCTATATATTTTATAAATAAATTTATAAAATAATCTAATTATACAAGTCCAGGAGCTTATGTGTCAAAACAAACACAATTCCTTTGTTACACAGTTCATATTTCAAATGTATGTAACTGACAGAATGTCACTGTCAAAAAACTATCAAATCACTTCAAATTAATAATGGTGACATTTTTAAAAGGAAGTAGTAAATAAAGCAATAGTTTTCTGCATAATATATTTTGCAGCATTAGTAAATATGTAGGTATGTATTTAAATTAATAAAAATTAAATAGCGGGAAGTATTGCATTGGCCACATCAGATTTTTTATTTAATTTTTGGTACTTTGCATAATCTGGGCATTCCAGTTCAGTGGTATGTTTTTGCTAGCAATTTGAATTTAATGAAATTTTTAAAATAAAGTTTTAAGGTATATATCTGTAAATTAAATTTCTTATGAATCGTGCATTTAGGAAAAAAACTTAACAAAAAATAATTGACTCTTTTAATTGTTTTACGCAGTGCAATAAAATAATGAAGTATCTATTACTATTTCCAATTTTGTTCCAGGTCGTTCCTACCAAGGCATCAATGAAGAAATCATTTGGGTCAGCATTGGAATGGGAGTCACTATCGCCATCCTCATCACCATTGCCCTGTGTTACATCATGCGAGAAAAGTGCAATCAACGCCGCGAGTACTACATCTCTGCATGAGTGGCGCCCGTGTAGTTTCTGTACCGGCCTGTCGACTTCACACCGTAGCTCTAAGTCGACTATGTTTATTCATGGAAAACAGATATCATGTCATAATAGTTTCTGTGGAATTTTGTCGTAAATAATATAGTTTTTTCACCAGTGGAAGTAGAAATATGTATCTCTGATGTCAAAATCACGAAAGAAATAGGCATTTGCGAAAATTCTACCGGTATATACCGGTAAACAGCTACCGGGATAGATACTTTAAGAACGCAAGTGATAAACAGGGTAGATTTATAACCTATGAAAAGCAGTGAAAGATGAAACAAACAGATTTGAAATTTGATGTAGTTAAACGTTATTTCGTCTCGTCTTCTGTATTAACATAATTAACTTCTGAAATATACTTCCGATTCCAACTTCGCTTGATATCTCTACCTTATCCACAAATCATGGATCCGGTAGATGGATCTGGTAGATATTGTACAATTTTCGAACACGGTAACTATTAACCAGTTGTGTTTTCGAACGCAGTCGGTAGATGAGGTATCTACCGGTAGAATTTTCGTAATTGCCTAATAATAGCAGTGGTCTTACTAATTTATTAAGACGATCCTATAGCGATAAGACAATTACTGCGCTCAAAAGTATGCAGATAATTCAGTTAAAACCAAACGACATAAAACATTTACGAAAATTCTACCAGTGAACTGTTATCGTTATATATCGGTAAATGTTCATCAGGTTACCCCTACCGGGATAGATATTTTAATAGATATTCTAATTCATAGCCACATGTGCTATCCGCTATCAACTATATAAGTTCCACTACTAGCCAACAGATGGGGGTCTCCATCCCGCTATCTGACTTGAATCCATCTGTTGGCTAGTAGTGGAACTTATTAATATTGCCAGATGTCAAGTTGACAAGTAGTTCGGCTTTTCAATTTTGTGATCAAATACTTGTGTTCGGCTGTTATATCAATAATATTTGATTAATATCTATTAAGTACCTATTTAAATTATAATAATTATTTATAATTCTAACAAATAGCACATGCGTGGCTATCCGACTTAAATCCATCTGTTGGCTAGTAGTGGAACTTATACAGCGGATAGAGGATAGCACATGTGGCTATCCGACTTGAATCCATCTATTGGCTAGTAGTGGAACTTATATAGCGGGCAGCGGATAGCACATGTGGCTATGAATTTAGAATAGACCTCCTGGTCTTCTGTATTATCGTAATTAACTTCTGAAACTTACTTCCGATTCCAACTTCGTTGGCATCTCCACCTTTTTTGAGGTTACATTCTTCATTTACCGCATCTACCGGCTGAATTACTCGATCCACAATTCATGGACCCGGTAGATGGATCTGGTAGATATGGTACAATTTTCGAACACGGTAACTATTAAGCACTTGTGTTTTCGAACGCATTTGGTAGGTGCAGTACCTACCGGTAGAATTTTCGTAAATAAGCTGAGGTAGACAATTAATAAGAATTCTTAAATATAGTGTTTATCGCGCGAAACTCCTCAGCCTCTATTTCTAGGAATTTGAGTATAAACTATTAGTATGTTCCTGTCTGGGCCTGGTGAGGTTTCCCGTGTTGAGTCAAATTAAGCCGCAGGCTCAACTCCTGGTGGTGCCCTTCCGTCAATTCCTGCTCCACTCCTGGTGGTACCCTTCCATCAATTCCTTTAAGTTTTAGCTTTGCAAACATACTTTCCCCGGAACCCAAAAGCTTTGGCTTCCCGAAAGCTGCCCGCCAAGTCATCGGAGGAACTTTGGCGGATTGCTAGCTGGCATCTAAAATAAAACCAATGAACAATATGTCCCAAACGAAATTTTGAAATTTTGTAAAGACTGATGATATCAGCTTTGGTTTCCCGAAAGCTCCCCGCCAAGTCATCGAAGGAACTTTGGCGGATTGCTAGCTGGCATCTAAAATAAAACTAATGAACAATATGTCCCAAACGAAATTTTGAAATTTTGTAAAGACTGATGATATCAGCTATCAAAAATAGCTGTTTTTTAAGTAGTCTTGGACCCTAATTTAATTTTCAAAAAGTATACAGATAATTTGTAGACCATAATTATTTGTTTCATAATATGTATAGTTCAATAGTGCGGGCTGTAGAGTTTCGGGCGAATCTTATGTTTTACATCATTTTGAGGACTGCTACTGCTAGTTTCGTCTTAAATTCAATGAATTATCAGAGATGGCAGACAATTTTATTATAAGCTTTTGTTTATTAAAAATTTGGTTTTTTGTAATGTTTCTACTCCAGATGGTGAAAAAAAATTATTTAAAGTATTATTCACGTAAGAATGGCATTGCGTAGAAATAGTTCAATTCGCTCTCTATAATCTGTGCCGCCATCTACTATATACTGTTTTTTAACCAGGAGGAAATGTGCAGTGTTTTAACGCTGTCAATTGTTTATGGATAATTTTAGAAATAAATTCCAACCACTAGTTTTTAACCAATCATGATGCAAAACACTTGAAAATTCAACGAATGATTATAGGAAACTATATTTTCTGAATCAAGAAATGCTTATACAAACAATACCATTATTCTAGCCCTTTTCAATAGATTTTTTTTTATGGTATTATTGATAAATCACGTAAATCAACACAAGACACAAAAGTGCTAAAATACACGCCAATATATACGATCTATGTTGAGAGTTCCAAATTATTTCTTGAAAAGACTTACGACATACGTCGCCTTATGAACAGATCCTATAACCTGTGTGGCAAAAAAGAAACTACATACTTCAATTACGTATGTCTTCAACAATCATACACTTTTTATTGATCAATGGCTTTCTTACGTGAGGAGTACTATATTTTGAAAGCATTATTGTGCTTTGTATATAGAAAACATATTAATTTTTATTAAGAATCAGTGAATCATTCAAATAATTATACCGGATGTCTGCATTTTTGCTAACATAGGAAATTCAATGTTAAAATTTTTATTTACATATCTATTTATGGTTTTAGAACAATAGTATAATGAAGAAACAAACATAAATTATCGTTTTGTTTTTTTTTTTCATGGCACACTGATAATTTCCTTAAATCGTATAGGTAGTTTCTTCTGCTTCTAAGGCTGTGTCCGATGTTGCACTTTTATCACCCTAATATCTAAATCCTAAATTTATATGCCCTAAATCTAGTGATTATTTAGGATATTAGGAATTAGATTTTAGGGTTTTGCAGGAGCACACTATGCCTTGAAGTTGACGCGCACTAATTGAACAAATCTTGTTCGTTGCTATAATTAGTGAAAACGTTAAATTTACTGTCAAAGAATAACTTCATAGCTTCTATTTTATGAAATAAAATATTAATATTTAATCTGAAGCATCATATTAAATCGAATTGTACAATTCATTTTTTTGTTCTAAAGTGTTGCCATACAAACCAATGGATGTTATTTGTCTGCCATTCGGAGTTGTATTTATGTGAAGAAGACCTAAATCCTAAATACTAAATGCCAAAATACAACATCGGACGCAGCCTAACTCATTCATAAGAAACAGATGAACAACAAACTTTATGAATATTCTTCTTTATTACACTCGCCAAACCAAAATTTAAACATTAAATTTCATATGTTCCCAATAATATAGACACTCGGTATTCAGTCTGTACAGAGAATAAATATTAACAATTAATACGTATGTAAAATAAAAAGTATAACGTGATACAAGAAAATGTGTAGACAGTATTATATTGTATGCCAAATTTATAAGTATACTAAAGAAAAAACTAATATTAAAACGTGGACTAAAATTTTTATAATATTAATATAATGTATGCATAAAAGAATTATTTAAATCTCGTATATTTATTCTGTAAAATTTATGACACTTATCTCATGAGATCTCACGATATGCCAGATAAAATAGAATAGTTATATGTTTATATAAATATGATAAAATCACATAATAATAGCAGCCATTTTACCGTGATTTTCAACTAAGATGCAATATTTCTATTCTGTCATTAATGTATTACCACAGAATAAACATTTATACAGAAGCGACAGTCAGAGAGAGAAACGAAAATTAGAGAGAGAAAGAGTATGCCAACAAATTTAAAGGGCAATCGGATAGTTTCGGCATATCTTCGTATCTTACGATTCTTTGTTCTTTTCATCATCTCGACGAGAAAATTTTCTGTTAGGGGTCAATAATAAAAATATATTGGGAAACACAAATTGATTTCTAATAAGAACAAACATGTTATTTTTTCAACAAACGATAGGAAATATCGTTATCATAAAGAAAATCATTATATTTCACATATTCTGGAGGAACTGTTGTCTCAGCTTGTCACGCCCATGTATTTTAGGGTTATGGCTAATTCAAGCAAACCAAACACGTCTTCTCACTTTTGACATATGTCATTTTGTGAACCGTTTGTGAATTTTAGAAGTGGTGTTAGTTTCTAATAAAATGGAAAAAACGAAAAAGGTAGAATCGGGAGGACTTGTTTGTTCATATAAAAACTATATAAGGAGATTTAAAAAATGGAGAAAGCGAAATGTAAGTTTTTTTCGTTTCCGAAAGATCCATAAATGTAAGTAATGCAAAACGACTTCTATATCATGCAAAATGTATATTCACTTAATAAATATAGGTGTAAAATGTGGCTCAAGGCCTGAGGAAGAGAAGATTTGATGAAGAAGGATATTTGGAACATATTCATTGAATCTGACGTTTGTGTTTCCCACGTCAAAGATATAGAAAATTCTGCATTGTATTGAATTTGTAAAATTCACGTATTTGTTCAATAAAGACATAATTATGTGTTTATTTTATGATTTCTTCTTAATTCGTTAATAAAATTAAAATTTTAGTACTTTTGTGTTCTAATTTTTCTTTTACCATATAAAACAATTTAAATTTCGCGCGTAAATTTGCCAACAAATTTAAAGTTCAAGGTTATAAACATCAAATCGCAACAACAATGGTGTAAACAAGGAGTGTCGCTTCTGTATAATGTCTATTCTGTGGTAATACATTAATGACAAAATAGTAAATATTGCATCTTTGCAGAAACTCACGGTATAGTAATATCTAGCGAGTGTAGATTATCTATTATCTGTCCGTTTTTCTAAGTGTACTAGATTAAACATATTTTCATTTATTGAAGCAAATAATTTGTAATCTTTCAGGGTAAAGTTGCATTCTCTATTGACTAACGCGAGTTTGTAAATATTTAGAATTAAAATTCTGCGGGAAACTTCTTATGAACAAGTATTCTTTCTATTTGCATAATCAATTTAAACTTTAAAACTAATTGTATAGACTAATTAAAACGTGAACTTTATATGGATTATTCAAATTTATTAATAAATGCTAATTGACACAACAGACAAAGAATTATATTATACTTCGATTCAAAATAGCTAGAGTAATAAATTAGTTAGAGCATCATATTGATAAGCTCCAAAAAAAGCGAAACGCGTCTGTAGTATTTCCTTGACGACCTGATTTATTACTGCAGGTCATTTGGAAACGAAGTGTACTATAAAAACTAGCTCCCATCTCATTTGGAATAGCGTACGCTATTTAGAGTAGCGACTACGCTATATAGGTTCATAATATGAACTTCATATAATTTACTATGTATAGTTGGCCGCGTACGCGTATATCCTTTGTTATTAAACCAAACAAATGCGACCATTCCAAAACGTTTTATCGATCGGGGTAGAACGACACAGTTAATTTTATCACAAAGGGCATAAAATCCTTTTATTCTCTCTAGCGTAGCTAATGTAGTGGAAAGGTGAGATTATCTTAAAGTCACTACAATGTTATATTTTCATATATTAACTTTTATTTTTTGTATTTTTCTTCCCCAAATATTGTGCTCTATTTTTCGTACACTCTATATGTATTACACAATTGATACGAATATATTACATGATTACTATACAGGGTGTTTCACGAATACGGGACACCCTGATTATTTTCTTTATTACTAGAAATAGAAGAAAATCATTCAAATAGGACATTCACTTATATAGGTAGAATTAAAAATTAGGTGTTTGACATTTGGATACACTGCTAGATTAAATTTATTTAAAAAAATTCACGATGCAGTCACTTTCTGAACCGTAACAGATATCACAAATTAAACAGAGAGAGAAAAGTTTGCTATTGAATGTATCTTTCTAAAAAAAAATTATTTGCCATTAAAAAGTTACGGTCTAATCAATGTTGGAACACCTAAGTTTCATACACTAGTGGTTCACTAATAATAACAAGTATCCCCTTAAAAGATGACTTATAACCATATAAACTGTCATACCAAATTTCATCCAAATATAAAACGTTCTGTTATTATAAGCAATTATTTTATTTTTTCAAAGAACTTTGAAGCAGAATTCTGGCTAAATGGTACACTTTCCGGTTAAATTGTCTTATTTTAGCCTCAGGAATCTGTTGATTAAGCCATGTCCCCCTATTTAAGAGACAACCTGTATTTATGTGTAGTTTTAATTTAAGCTCCATTGTTTTTCATGCATAGTTTACTGAAAAATAACGATAAAAAATAAAAATTATTTAAATTTCAATTTTTCAATATTTATTCTTTATTTATTTATATACAAAATAAATAAATATATCATTACGACATATTACCCATTTCTGGGTGTGCTACTATCTACAACACATGTACACATCGGTAATGATGACGATATATGATGGGGTCCCGTGGCCGCGTGCCTAAGTGTCTGGTCGCGAACCTGGAACCGGGTTCGATCCCGACAGACGCCAAATATTTCCAATTTTAAATGGCACAAAAGTGACCCCTGTGGTGCACTCTCCACACCAGCTATGCGTACCCGTGAGGTGACGCCTGGTAAGCGCCCACGCAGTAAAATATATCGTCATCATAACCGATGTCTACATGTGTTGTAGATAATGGCACACCCAGAAATGGGTAATATGCCGTAATGATATATTTATTTATATAATTATTTATACTCTATCGAAAAATAAAATTTTATATTATAGTTTAAAAGAAAAATACTTTATAAATTTAAGTCTCCCCTGGTCTTCTACAAATTTATTTGAATAATTTTCTTCTATTCCCAATAATAAAGAAAATACTCGGGGTATCCCCTATTCGTGAAACACCCTGTATATACGACAAGATTAATTTTGTTGAACAAATAAACTCCTACATAAAATAATTTCAATGGGTAAAAAAAATTGTATGAAATCGCAATTATTTTATTTTAGTACAAATTTGCACGTGTTGCAAATTTTTCGAATGATAACATTGCATTTTGCTTGTATATACACATGGAACAAACGACTCAATTGCCATTATTTAATTAATTTTTCCTACGTTTTTAAAACAGTTTTTACAAACAAAACTCTGCATGAAAAAAGATATTTAAATAAAACATTTTTGACGGAATTGCAAAAATTGTAACAAAGTATTTTTGGAATTGTCAATTACAAGACTAAATATTAAATATACTAAAATTAAAACTGAATTAAATAAATACACCAATTTATAAAATTTTATAAAATATAATCTTTAACTTAAATATTTTTCTCAATTTTTCAAAATATAACATTTATTATATTTCTTCGTAAATACTTCGGTAAAAAATAACTAATATTCTCTTAGGCTGAAGCATGGCGTTTGAATTATTTATGTATCGTACAAAACAAGATTGACATAATGTTTAACAAATTGTTTTCCAAGGCACTGTTGCCCTAGTACAGTAAAAATAAGTAGGCAGAAGACGCACGCCATCAACTTGAAAAAACCTTATGAAATGAAATATAACTTGTGGACATTATTGGAATGTAACTATTTTTTTAAAAAAGAAGAAAAAATACTAGTTTTAAAAATGGTGATGGTTTGCTTGTAATTGGATCTTCTATCTCAACTTCTCTCGCACTCTTTCTTGCGTGTGACGTCAAAATCATAACCCTCCATTGTAAAATCATGAAATTTTGAATGAAAAATGATAACATTTGACATCTATGTACATATGGGGTCCCGTGGCAGCGTGCCAGAGTGTCTGGTCGCGAATCTGGGGAACCGGGTTCGATCCCGACCGACGCCAAATATTTCGAATTTTAAATGGCACAAAAGTAACCCCTGTGGTGCACTCTCCACGCCAGCTATGAGTGCCCGTGAGGTGACGCCTGGTAAGCGCTCGCACGGTACAAATATGTCATCATCATTACCGATATCTGCATAAAGCAGTTTGTGGCACACTCAGAAATGGGTAATATGCAGTGATGATATATTTATTTATTTATCTATGTACATAAATTCTAATACGGGCTCACACAAGAGATGTGGCAATTAAATAACGAGATTTATTTTTTTCCGGCTTCCCTGTAAATTTGGCAACATTGCAGGCTATGTCATATTAATTTGTCATCTTCCCTCCATCCACTGTTAAAATTTCAAGATAATTAGGCAAACCGTTCGGCAGTAGCCTTTGATTGAAGTTAACTACTTTCTCGTACTCCGCCGGAATTATGTTAGTGCCAATATGAAATTATGTATATCCGCTACAGAAATGTACGAATTGTTGAAGAATGCTTAAAGAAGGAAGAAAAGAGATCGGAGATGATTAGCGCCCCGGCCGTGCAATGACTGTTTTTTTTCGAAATGCGAGTGATTGTTTACATGGATTGGGTGCCTGAGGGGCATTTCGTTAACCAAGCATATTACAAGAAGCTTTTGATAACCCTTCACGCACGGGTGAGAAGAAAAAGGGCTGAAATGTGATGGATTCTCCATGAAGACAACGCGCCGGAACAAAACGCCCTGTCCGGCAAGACATTTTGGACGAAATACAAAATCACCGTGTTGGTACATCAACCGTACTCACTTTTATTCCCAAATTGTAATTCTGTGTTAAAAGGCATCAAATTCGGGGCCGAGATGTAGTTATTGAAAAGCGGCAGAGCTTATGAACAACCTAACAAAAAGGCCTGCAGGCATTACTTCCAACAATGAAATATTTGTTTTGTGTAATTTTATACATTGTTCTAAGAACAGTCTTGTTATTTAACTGGTCGCGTCCTATAAATTAGTATCCCATGTAAACGTAGTAGTATGTGACGTCATTACTTTAGTAATATTATTTGATGTCGTGCATCTTCTGCCTAATTTTTTTCTTTCACCAAAGAAACCAAAATCGCTACGAACTTATGCATTCAAAACCACATATTTCCATTTTCATGTTAACTTGTTTTTGTATTGTCTTGCTGTAATATTGTATTAGTTGTAATTGTAGTATACTTCACGTGCCAAATATTCTGTATAGACGCAGAAGTCTGTTATTGTAAGTAAGTGATATTAGTTTAGATTTAGGCCTAACTTAAATGTTTCTTTCTAATAATTGTGGACCAAACATAACACATTGATAGTATTGTAAACGTCACAATTTTATCATCACAAGTTTTTTTATAATTATTTATATGTATACCATGAGTTTCAACTAAGATGCATTATTTAATATTCTGTCATTAATGTATCTAAATTCAAACGGCTGTAACTCGAGATCCGATGATTTTTAAAAAAATCATGCGTGACATGAAAAGAAAGAGAATTTCATGCTGAATTTACTCTTTCATCGTGCGTTATTCTATCTTTAACCGTGTATGAATGGTGCATGAAAATATGAGAAATGAACTATTTCTCATATTTTCATGCACCACTCTTACACGGTTGAAGATAGAATAACAGGCGATGAAAGTCTAAATTCAGCATAATTCTTTTACCCCATCTGATCTCGAGTTACAGCTGTTTGAAGTTACATGATTATTGAGAATACACAAAATTTCGATGTAATTTCAAACGGCTGTAACGCGAGATTCGATGAAATAAAAAATCAGTACCTATTACTATAGATACCAGTTACACATACTGTATCGTTCCAGATAAAATGCATCATAGGTTGTTAATGCACTAGATGCATTAGAAATACATGAGAAACCAGACGAAGACCAAGTTACTGAAGAATTTATTTCTGTGATTGATTCTTCAATCAAGGAATTTTCAGCGTGATTTTCTCAGTTCAAAGAATTATCGGAAATACTCAAGTTTATTATGTACCCTGATGTGACGTCATTTGATAAACTGAATTTGTCTTATTTCGATTGGTTGGAAATTGAAGAATTTGAAATGCAGCTGATTGATTTCCAGTCCAGTTCAATATGGATTCAAAACTTTATTGAAACAACGAAAGATTTAGAAATTGAAACAGAAAAATTGACAAGTAATATATGTGAAAATGCTAATAACAAAATTTTGGAAACATGGAATGCGTTACCAAACACATTTACGAAGCTAGCTCATGCTATTTTAACAATATTTTCATCAACCTATGCCTGCGAGTCAATATTTTCAGAGATGAATAACATTAAAGACTCGGTTAGAAACCGTTCGACAGATGACTCCAGTTCAGGATGCATTCTGCTAAAAGTAACATCTTACAACCCTTTAATAATCTAAATATAGAAGTTTTGCTAATATTTAATTCATTTGCCGAAACTTTTGTCGACAGTTGATTTTTTCGTCTATTGCACGTTATAAATTATTTTTATTTTCTTCAGTTCACGCAGTTTTTGTTCTTGCCTTTTTCGTATGATTCTTTTCTAAACATCCATCACTTTAAAATTTGTTAATATTTTCGAAACTAGAAGGATTTGGTTTAGGACGTTAGGAGATGAATTTGCAAACATTTCTCAAACTATAACCAGCATTATAACAAGTAACCATTCGATTTTTTTCTTCTTAATAAATAATAATTTTATCTGGAACGGTGCACTATGTATAATTAGTATACATAGTAATCCATTAATAACAGAACAGTAACTATTGCATTTTAGCTGAAACTAAAGGTATATTAAATAACCATTTTGTATATTTGAAATATTTTCCTGTTTTCTATATTATCGAAGTAATTAGCTCGTAAGCTCACAAATTTTTCGCTTTCCATTAACTCTGTATAATTACGTATTTCACCTATTAATTACGTATGGAAATTAGGCCAATAGGTACGTTGCAATGGTAACAACTTCATATAACCAGTATCTCAAGTTTACAATACTACAGTGATTAAGTGTCAAATGTTTATAACTATAACTATATAGTAAAATATGTCGCATTAAAAAAAAAAACCTTTAAAGGTGACTTTATTCGTTGAGCTGGGTTATTACGAACAAGCCCGTATTAAACTAAACAAAAAGCTAAACAAATGTTCAATTTATAAATAAATAAAAATGCGACGAAATAGACTTATGTATGTGTTAGGGTATAGCTTTAGAATTACAATATATAGAATGATTGTAAACGCAACAACGTCTAAATATATTGTAAACATTTTAAATTTGCATAAATAAAGTATTTCAAAGTACAATTTAATATATTTATTGGTTGTTCCAAACTAAGACTGTGTCCAATGTTGCACTTTTATCACCCTAATATCTAAATGCTAAATTTATATGCCCTAAATCTAGTGATTATTTAGAATTTTAGGAATTAGAATTTAGGGTTTTGCAGGAGCACACTGTACCTTGAAGTTGGCGCGCACTAATTAAACAAATCATGTTCGTTGCTATAATTTATACAAAACGTCAAATTTGCTGTTATAGAATAGCTTCTATTTTATGAAATATAATATTAATATTTACTCTGAAGCGAAATGTATAATTCATTTTTGCTGTTCTAAAGTGTTGCCATACAAACCAATGGATATCACCAGTGGGACATTCTGAGTTGTATTTATGTGAAGAAGACCTAAATCCTAAATGCCAAAAGGCGACATCGAACACAGCCTAAGCCTCATTTCTACCGATTGTCCTAACAAAGGCTGTGTCCAATGTTGCACTTTTATCACCCTAATATCTAAATGCTAAATTTATATGCCCTAAATCTAGTGATTATTTAGGATTTTAGAAATTAGAATTTAGGGTTTTGCAAGAGCACACTGTGCCTTGAAGTTGACACGCACTAATTAAACAAAAATAAATTACTGACAAAAAAAACATAGAATGTAAGATATTTTTTTTTAATAAAAAAGAGTGAATACTCCTTTTGATGGTTCTATACATCTGCATTACCTAAAAATTAGGGTACAAACCCCTACATGGCATTTAAGCAAATAATTTGACCTAAAAAGAAAGGGTGTATTAATATAAGAATATATGTAAATCAAGAATGAACTATACTTACCTACTTTTTAATTTTTCCACTATTTCACTTCACTAAACACCAGTCTTTTGTAAAATTCACTGTACAAGCAGGGTCAAAATACAAAATACATTAAATGAAAAATATAATTACTATTTATTATGTGCTTGCCTTATCAAACATACGTATTGGCTTTACAACAAAACAAGGTCAGGTAGAATTTTTTATCTACTATATAAGTGTCACATATTCAGCAAATCGCAAACTAATCACTAAAACATACTGCAATATAATCCCTCTTATGACTTTACATTTACTGTGACAGTTTACAAACTCTAAGGCCAAAATCTGGGAGTCAGACGCAAAGATTACTCAATCACCCTGGTGACCAGAGGTCCGTACGCCCTATCCCAGAGGGTGGAGCAGCAGAGGACAGCTGAGTTTGCCACAATGGGTCCCAGCGCCTCGAGAGGACAGATTGGAAATATAGGGGCGTTTAAAAGCAAACTAAAGGAAGTGCTGCATTGCAGTATGTAGAGGGGACATCTACGTTAAATGCAAAGTGTTTTTTTAGTTTCTTTTTTATTATTAAACATTTAATGTACCTTTAAATATTCTTAAAACATTCTTTCACTTATAAACTACTCTCAGCAGCTCTGGAACTCAGCAACACAGGAACTCAGCAGCGCAGCACTCTGAATCTCAGCAGCTCAGCAACAGAACAACTCAGCAGCATCAATTAGTGTTCACATATCCCCAATATTTTGAAAAATATAAGACAGACAACCAACTTATGACAACAATATTTCTAACAAGAACAATATTTAAATGTATACCCTAAACAACTCAAACGACGAAAAAGAAGAACCACAACCACGAATTGTAGACCCTGACCAACTCAAACGACAATAAAAGCTCCAACAATAATCTTTTGGGGATAGTGAAACACCAATATCTCTCTTATTTTGTGTGTGTATGTGTGTTATTATGTAAATAAAACTACTCGCGAAACTGACCCTGCTTGTATTTTACGTAAAAGCGAAAAACAAGTGCAAATGCATAAGTGTGTAAGTGTTAGAATAACCTGAAAAAAGTGTAAGAGTGGAATGTCAGTGTACATCTGCATAAGCAGGAGCACCCCTGGCCAGACCAACAATTTGTTGCGGCATCTCAAAACAGGGCGAACATATATAAACATAAAATATACAAATGGGATAGGAATTGATAAGGAACGACGAAACCGCGGCGACGAACGATAAAAGCTAATTTAAACTATAACAAAATAAGTGTAACATTTAGACGCATATATCTTCTTCGATGTTTTCTCTGTTCTCTTCACCTGAAAAAGAAGTATGTGTATGTTTGAAGTTAAAGCAAATATATGTGTAGTTTCGTTCTTAAATGGAATGCCGATATTTTTCATCATAAGACTTGATTCTACTATAAAACACGGTAAAGTAGATTTTTTATCAAACATTTATAAGAAAACTAAATGACGTGTTGCCTTGCAGTATGTATGGAAAACTTCTTATACGTTATATGTATGTAAAGTGAAAATATCTACTAACTTACGACTGAAGTCCGACTGCACTTGTATTAGCAACAGTGAGTAGTCTTCAGATGACAATTTTAATAGAGGAGAGCATTCCAAATAAGAACTACGCTACCCTAACCGAGAAACCGACCCGAACCCGAAAAAATATCGCGAAATTTAATCCATAAAATCAAAGCAAAGCAAATGTTTAAATTTAACTATAAGTGTGTATGTTTGAATTGAATATCAAGCAAACTACCTATGTCCCTAAAATTACTAATTACAAAAATATTGTTGTCCTAACAGTCTTCATTCTTCTTGCCGGTTTTCTCAAGCATCAAAAGTATGCGCATACACATGTGAACCAGGCCAGAGGCTCATACTTTCTAGCTTATACTGTAGTCCCAGGATAGGCCCTTTGGTAGAGCCTTAATTGGTTGATTAAAGGTCTGTAGTAGGCTCTAAGTTAAGCATTCAAGGTAAGAGCATACACATATTACTATGCCAGAGGCCCATACCTGTTAGCTTAATTAAAGCTCTGAAAAGCTAAGCTAAACAACCGACTACATGTCGACCATACTTGTTTAAATAATATTTAAACAAATATGATCTGTAGTATATTTCGTACGCTAATATTTTATTTATAAGTTACTGACTACTAACATTAACTAACTGTATACTACTACTATTATTTTAAAACAAAATGCGAAACTAATATCGATATATTTGAATGCGGATTTCGACGCGCGCCCTGAAAAACTATAAAAATACTACAAGTACATGTGCCCCGGAAAGAAGTATGAGGAATTGTGACTTCCCTGTATTTCAAATTACCAATGTAATTTATACAGAGTGACCCACAAAGATTGACGCTATCTTTAATATTAAACCAATACTACAAAAGGCCATGCTAACTAAATAAATCTACTTAAAAGTTTTAAAATAAATGAGGCACATGATACTGAAAGTAAATGAAACCTCGCCTACTATTAGACACTAGCTAACAGAGGCATCGCAGATCTCAGCAACCAGGAACTCCGGACCTCAGGACTGCAACTCTTGGGAAGACAGGCTCGCAGGCACAGGAATTCAGCACTGTAGTCGGGAACTCAGAAGCTCAGGAACTTAGGAACTCATCTTCACTGTACTAAGTGTTCACATATCCCCAATATTTTCAAGAATACAAGATGAAGACCAACAGTTTGTTACAGCAAAATGTAGCAACATATTTAAGTAGGAAACATCAAGGGTAACACCAATACGTTAGAAAACTACTCGCGGAACGAACTTAGGTGTAAGTGCTTAGCTCAGCAATTGTACCCTCAAACGACAATATTTTGGGGATAGTGAAACACTTACAGAACGGTACAGGCTAACAGACTACCCGAAACAGTCTGCAACAACAAAAAATTGTCTTAGACTTGCAAAAAAATATATATTCCTATTTAAAGATCTAACCCCACATTTTGAGAACCGCTGATATATTTCTTGCATTTTCAATAAATATAATTATCAATATGTTCAGATTATTATATAATCTTGCTATTGTTACCAATATTTAATAATAATTAACAATATTTTATCATCAAACATTATATATAATGTCTTACCAGTACGCCGTATTTGCAA
Organism: Ophonus ardosiacus; assembly: GCA_943142095.1. Classification (NCBI taxonomy): domain Eukaryota; kingdom Metazoa; phylum Arthropoda; class Insecta; order Coleoptera; family Carabidae; genus Ophonus; species Ophonus ardosiacus. The sequence continues at coordinate 39,856,839 of OW964836.1, forward strand.
AGTTTCTTTCACTGTTTTTCACTATTAAAAACATATTCCCGGCTTAAATTTATATCACAATAGTTGGAATATCATTTAAACGAACGTTTACGATATGAATTTTATTAGTTATGCACTGATTTTAATTAAGAAATGATTAAAAACCAGGAGATAATGCACTGCTTCTAAGCGCTTGTTGACAAGAACAAACGAATAACGTGTTTTACTATGTCGTCACGGGATCTATTGGAAATTTCCAGAACTTCAAAATATGAAAATATTAACTTTTTTGAAAAAATAAGCAATAATTTAGTCATTCTAAATTATTTTCTATGTCAATAAAATGATACACTATTAATAAATGGTAAAATGTACTTACAAAATGTAGTCAGGTTAGGTTGCTCATATTTCTAAATAGGAAATATCTCCAGACGTAAATTATATGTTAATATAATCGTTAACTAATACTGAATCGATTGATATATGATTTTATATTGATATCTTTGATTTAAAGCTTAAATTTTGAGCAGATATTTACAACAGGTCTACAGCAAATGCCAGTAACTGGACTTGTGTGCAAAAGTCGTTATTCGATCGATATGTTGTGATGAGAGCTCCAAGACAAATCAATGTAAAAATTAATAAACTAATAATTTAATTTTAAAATGTTTTATATGTTAACAAAGCAATAAATATGTAAATAATCATATGTTTACAACTTTTTCTGAATGTATTTTGTCAACACTTACATGTTTTGCTTTGCAAAGCAACAAAACAACTTCTCTAGACGAAATCTGCACTTAGAATGATTGTAATTTATTATAGAATAGTTTAAAGATAATTTCATATAGTTTTCTTGAAAACATTTGTGTTATTCTGTTCCAATCAGATGTTCACAATAAAGGTTGCGTTCTTCAACAACTACCTACGAAGCACTGACACTGACAGTCAGCTGTTTCTGCTAGCAAGCTATGCATATGTCTGTTTGTTCGTAAGTTCATCACTGATTTTTAGTGTTATATTAATCGTTTAATATAAGTATTTAGTATTAGTGTATTCAGTGTTCTATGCTACATCTCCAGGTAGGTAATTTATTAATATCTATTGAATATATTGTACAAAAAGATTATATTCAAAACGTAGATTCTAGAAAAGTGGCCTTGGTGCCTTGGATATCGTTGTTTGTTGTTTTGTAGCTTAGAAATTGACAATAGCTGTATTTCTTTTTGCAATAGTTTTGCTCAGTTTTATTGATAAGCTGAGATGTATATTGTATAGTATTCTTCTGGTAAAAATATCGTTGCGTAATAAAAAGCGTATGAAGAACGTAATATAGAAAAAGTAATTTCTTGATGTATTTGGAGCACGAAACTTAGCTTTCGTAATACATTTATAACCTACAAATTGACATTTCTCTCACATCTCTTCTACTGAACTAAATACTGATTAATCGATTTAAAATCGATTCAAGTAATTTTCATTGTGAATCAATTGAGTTCGTAGTTTATACATTGTCTAGAAATATTTGATGTTTTTAAGTATTTCAAATATAATCTCAATATGAGATATGAATATATTCTGTAACGTTGAATCTAATTAGGACAAAAAGAACAACAATTTGCTGAGTTTGTCTGAAGTCTCAAGTGAGCTGAGATGAAATGAGGTTTTGACAAAAAGAATACAGCTACAACTTGGGCCAAATTCACCAGTGATTTTCGGTGTTTTAATAATATTATTATACAAGTATTTAGTGTTAGTGTATTTAATAATTTGTGCTGCATCTTCTGAATATAATGTATTAGATTTTTTGAAGATTTAGTGCAGAAAATTTGAAGAGAAAAACGAAGGTAAGTTATGTATAAATCTATAAAATTTGAAGATATATTATAATATTATTGTTCATAAATTTTATATTTTGTATTCACTAGTTAATACTGAATCTTGTGATGTATAATTTGTTTTATATAAGCTATAATTTGAAGTTAAAAATTGTATATTATTACCAGATACCTTTTTACTGAAAGATGTACAAATTTCACCCATATCTTCTTATTTCTTTCCATCTTCCTAGCGTCTTGAATCGTCGTGTTTTTCTTCTCCAAGATCTAAGATCTTCATTTGTCTTTAGGACTTCCTTGGTTTGTTTTTTCTACTAAGTTCGTCATCCATCTTTGTGCATTCAGAAACAAGTGGCCGTCTTGAATCGTCGTGTTTTTCTTCTCCAAGATCTAAGATCTTCATTTGTCTTTAGGACTTCCTTGGTTTGTTTTTTCTACTAAGTTCGTCATCCATCTTTGTGCATTCAGAGACAAGTGGCCGTCTTGAATCGTCGTGTTTTTCTTCTCCAAGATCTAAGATCTTCATTTGTCTTTAGGACTTCCTTGGTTTGTTTTTTCTACTAAGTTCGTCATCCATCTTTGTGCATTCAGAAACAAGTGGCCGTCTTGAATCGTCGTGTTTTTCTTCTCCAAGATCTAAGATCTTCATTTGTCTTTAGGACTTCCTTGGTTTGTTTTTTCTACTAAGTTCGTCATCCATCTTTGTGCATTCAGAGACAAGTGGCCGTCTTGAATCGTCGTGTTTTTCTTCTCCAAGATCTAAGATCTTCATTTGTCTTTAGGACTTCCTTGGTTTGTTTTTTCTACTAAGTTCGTCATCCATCTTTGTGCATTCAGAAACAAGTGGCCGTCTTGAATCGTCGTGTTTTTCTTCTCCAAGATCTAAGATCTTCATTTGTCTTTAGGACTTCCTTGGTTTGTTTTTTCTACTAAGTTCGTCATCCATCTTTGTGCATTCAGAGACAAGTGGCCGTCTTGAATCGTCGTGTTTTTCTTCTCCAAGATCTAAGATCTTCATTTGTCTTTAGGACTTCCTTGGTTTGTTTTTTCTACTAAGTTCGTCATCCATCTTTGTGCATTCAGAGACAAGTGGCCGTCTTGAATCGTCGTGTTTTTCTTCTCCAAGATCTAAGATCTTCATTTGTCTTTAGGACTTCCTTGGTTTGTTTTTTCTACTAAGTTCGTCATCCATCTTTGTGCATTCAGAAACAAGTGGCCCGACCAAGCTAGCTGTCTCTTTCTCTGAAGGCCATTACAGACAGACTTATTTTGTAAATGTTCCGTAATATTTTCTTTTCTGAAAGAAGCTGTTCTGTATTGCATGGAAGACTTTCGCTGAATCACTGTTTTCTCAATTCTGGCGTTTATGTTCGCCTGTTGTGTTTCTTTATTTTCAATTTGGACTCCTGAATATTGGAACTTGTTGACTTGCTCCATTTTTTGTGAATTTATCGTCAAATATATTGTCTCAAGCTTTCTTGGTTCTTAAATTACCAAAGCTCAATAACAATGCATTATAATAAACAATAACAGACATTTAAATACAAAAACAGTAAAGCTCCTGTCTTCAAAGTTTAAGTTTTTTAAAATAGATTGCAGCACGTGTCAAATCCTCCCACGCAATTCCATAAATTGTTTAATTTTTCCAGTGCAGACGCCTTCTTTAAGGGGCTTTATTTTAATATGCCCCCAAAACCTCATATAAATAATACATAGCAAAAATTTGGTACCGACAGGCATGGAATGGAATTTTTGTTGTCTTGTGATCGAAAAATCAATAATAGTGATCATGCGTAGTAGATCAAATTGAAATTTTGGAGAAGGGATTGTTGTACAAACGTTTTGGAATTTAGACGCCGGCGCCTGTATTCAGGAAAATTTCAACAATCCGAATTTATTGAATATTATTTCTGGAAACATAACTTGAACGTACATACAATTTGTTGAAATTATAATAAACAATAACAAAAACTTAAATACAAATACAGTAAAGCTCTTGTCTTCAAAGTTTAAATTTTTTAAAATAGATTGCAGCACGTGTCAATTCCTCCCACACAATTCCATAAATTGTTTAATTTTTCCAGTGCAGACGCCTTCTTTAAGGGGCTTTATTTTAATATGCCCCCAAAACTTCATATAAATAATACATGGCAAAAATTTGGTACCGACAGGCATGGAATGGAATTTTTGTTGTCTAGTGATCGAAAAATCAATAATAGTGATCATGCGTAGTAGATCATATTGAAATTTTAGAGAAGGGATTTTGTAAAAACATTTTGGAATTTAGACGCCGGCGCTTACAACATATTTTACACTTATTCAGGAAAATTTCAATAATCCGAATTTATTGATTATTGCTGTAAACATAACCTGAACGTACATATTGTCATCTTGTCTTCGTGGGAACTCTGACCAAAATATCTTCAAAATAATTATTGCAAACTTAAATTTACAATTACGGATTTGATATCGATCAATGTTGTTGATGACAGAGACGCTGTGCATAAACGGTTGTAGATAGTACTAAAAAAGTAGGTCATCTTTGGACAACACGTGTTTAGGTTTTTTGTAGTGTGTGCGAAAAAGCGTGTGGGTTTTTGTGCCAAAAGGACATTATTATGTTCAAGAGGACATTTTGAAGGAGTCTTCAGTTTGTATTGACCGTGTGGCGTCGTTAATCGGACGATCAGTCGAGATAAAGGTAAGAGTTTTTGCCTTTCGTTATTGTTTGAGGTTAGTGACAACATTCGATAATAATATCTAAGAATCTTAATATTTAAATGGAATGAATAACATTTCAATTATTATTTAGTTGAGGGCTTTAAGATCTAGTCACTTTTGTTACTGCGACTTAGTAAGATGTATTTATCACAAGTTGGTGGTACTCGTATAACCATTCAAGGTTCTGAGTTGAATATGATAACTTTTCTAGAAGTAGTTCCAGAGTAAAGTAAATAGTAAATACTAGAGATGCACTCGATTTCGAGCTTTGGCCCGGCCCGGCCCGAAGTCCGCCTCGATTTCGAGTCGATCATCAAGCCGGGCCGAAGATATTTTTTATCGGGCCGAATCGGGCTAATCATTTTCAAAAATCGAGGCGAGTCGGACTTTTGATTTTGGCCCGGCCCGAAAATTCGAGCTTTTCGGGCCAGCCCGAAAAACCTTTAGTTCATTCAAATGCAGTTTCCTTAATATTTTAATGAAAATGGATGAAGTTGAAAAGGATTAAAATGATTTATTAACACAGTTCACATATTAATAAATAATAATGTATTATTTTACTTCAAGAATTCAAGGTTATTTATTAAAGCATAATAATTATATTGTGATGATGCTATTATTTTTGAGCAGAAACAAAGTTAGATAAAAAATCCTTATGTAAATTAAAATTCTATTTTTTTTTATATAAGATTTGTGAAAAAGTTGTTTAAATTCTTTGGTAAACAAAGTGTTAAATACTCGTAGGTGAGTAATTTTTATAACAAACTTACACTAGAAGGGTCTCTTTTTTAACTACTTATGTTAACTAATGTTGAAAGTTATAAGAATGTATAGGTTTTTTATAAGTTTGACACGAAAAAAGTTAAACATTTTGCCTTAACATAAAAATCAACATTAGGAATGCCGGATGCACCCAATTTCGAGCTTTGGCCCGGTCCGGCCCGAAGCCCGGTCCGATTTCGAGTCAATTTTCGAGCCGGGCTAGCTAATTTTTTTGTCGAGTCGATCTTCGAGTCGGGCCGGTAATTTTTATTTTCGGGCCGAGTCGATCCAAACCTCAAAGCCCGGCCCGGCCCGCCCGATTGCATCTCTAGTAAATACGTAGGAATGTATTTAAATAAATAAAAGTTAAATAGCGGGAGGTTTTGTGTGGGCCACATCAAATTTTTAATTTATATTATTAACAATAAAATACATAATTCAGAAATTGAAGGAAACCAGGCAGCCGACCATCTTGCAAAAGATGGGGCAAATATACCTTTTATAGGACCAGAACCTGCTTGCGGAATAACTGCGCAAACAGTTAAGCAATAACTTAATACTTTGCTTTGGCAATGGCACAAACGGCATTGGAAAGCCACATCAGGCCAAAGACATTCCAAGCTCTTCCTGAATGAGCCATCCAAGAAAAGAATAGACAACTTACTTGTAATGAGCAAGCAAGATGTCAGACTAATAACAGGACACTGTCAATTAAATAAACATTTGCATAGGTTGGGCCTCAAACAAGAACCAACATGCAGAGGATGTGGAGAAGAGGATGAAACCCCTGAACACTTAATATGTCACTGCGAAGCATTTATGGCAAGCAGACATAGTCTTTTAGGAGCAAAGAAATTGCACACTGAGACACTAAAGGACATTAGTCTAAAGAAAATCCTGGAGTTTACAAAACATACAGGGCTCCTAGAATAGGAGGAAACACGGAGGGTACAATAGACCAGAAAGGTCGCAGTACAGGGGCAAGAATGAACCACCTCCCGACAATAACAATAATAATAATAAAGTAAATAGTAAATACGTAGGAATGTATTTAAATAAATAAAAGTTAAATAGCGGGAGGTTTTGTGTTGGCCACATCAAATTTTAATTTATAATATTAACAATAAAATACATAATTGTATAGGTGCAGAAAATAGTTTATTTATTAATTTATTGTGCCATACAAAATTACAAACTGTTCATTGTTTGTTTAAAAACATGTAATTAATTTTCATGACTAGTTAACGATAGAAATCCTACAGCAAGTCTGACCGCCAACTTGACATTTTCCAGTGCTACAACAAAAACAAAAATGCAAAATAGTTATTTGTTAAACAATTGTATAATGATTCGTAAAGCTGGATGTTGAAATCTGTATGAAAGTATGGTTGTTTCTTGATTACTGGGCATTTTCCCGTCATGAAAATACAGTCCAGTCTCCCAGAAATCAATCATCTATTATTGTCCTTTATGGTTTAAACTTTTTTTCGTCATTGGCCCCTATACTCACTTAGTATGTTGGTCTGGACATGGATCATTTACGCAATTAAAGCCGTTACTTTCGCAGTCAAGACTCACATCAATATTTTCTGCTTTACTGACAGTAAATAAAGCCAGAACGACGGCTAACAATGCCACAGTTATACCTTTCATCTGTAACATAAGATAAAATACTAAAGTCAAGTCTTTTCCACGTATTAAAAGTCGATGCTCAATCTCGTACTTGAGTATTACTTCTCCAAGCATTACTCCAGTCGTTTTCGACTTCACGCACATCATATGTTTTAAAGTCGAAACTTCGTGAATTCCCGATTTTTAAAGAGGATTTTAGAGAATTTGTAATAACTATGTTGGTATATTTGTAAATTTTAATATTTTTCTATCTAATCCATACTAATATTATAAATGCGAAAGTAACTCTGTCTGTCTGTCTGTTACGTTTTCACGCCTAAACCGCTGAACCAATTTTACGTTTTCACGCCTAAACCGCTGAACCAAATTCGTGATAGCAGTGGGTGGAGCCTGTTACATGTACGATGCCAGGCAGGTTGCCGGCTCCCTACGCAGCGCATGTCTCCGAAGTAAATGTGAAAAGATACTGGTACACGTGTAGCTAATCGTTATTCATATGAGTGAAGAAACAAGTAGCGACTATGAAACGAAATCGGGTACTCAAGGCAGACTCAAGTATGAGTCTAGGCCGAGTACTGACTAAGAATACGGACATTAATCTTTTATATAAATATATAAATAACAGTGGTTCTAATATTGAGCCTTGTGGCACTCCAGATGTTGGAATAAAATACTCGAACTCTAATCCATTATGGTATAGTATTCTTCATGACATACATACGTAATTGAAGTAGTTCTTTTGCCACACAAGTTATAGAATCTGTTCGTAAGGCAACGTAGGTATGTCGTAACTCGTTTAGAAAATAATTTGGAATTGTCAACACAGTTCGTATACATGACGTGCATTCTAACATTTATGTATCTTGTGTTTGATTTACGCAAATCAAAATTGAAATTCCTCTACTTAGTTTACAATTTTAAGACTTCAGGTTTGAATTTTATTGTAAATGTACCTTAAAGTCCCTGTTATGCAGATACTAATCTTATGGAGAAATTAAAGTCTGTATTACTGATTATAATTACCTGTTGCAATTGCTAGTACTTACCATGGTTATAGCTTATTCTTCTTTTTAAAAACTAAATCCTTTTAGTATATATACTGCTCCTTTTATTTATTTTCATGGTAATTAAGACTTACCTTGATAACATATCTTTTCCTTAAAACAGAGGTGGGTTTAATTTTTTTTTAATGAACAAGGACTATACAAATCGATATTTTGACAGCAATATATTTTAAATCATTCAATATTGTCAATTTGAGCCAAGTTTAATATTTTAGTTTACGTAACATGACGGACATAACTTGGCCTGAGTTTTCTGAGCGTAAACTTTTGTACCTATTACAATTTGTTTGTAAGCTTGTCGTCGTTGCGTAAATAACATTTTTGCCCTCCTGAAGTGCAATGGGAACTTTACAATTGTATACACAGCAAGTGTAACCTACAATTTACACTTACTGTGTTGTAACTTGTCTAACAATGCGGTAAAATAATCAAAATACACTGGACGTTTATGGGCATTTAGAAAAGAAATCATCTTTACTATAATAAAGTTCATGTAAAAAAGTACTACCTACATAAGTTATTTTTTTACTTTAATATTTCCTATATTTAAAATTAATTTATATAAACCAAAATCACGGCAGCGACATCTGTCATTATTGTAAAAATCCGCTGTTACCGACATAGTCACCGATCGATATATCTGTCAAATACGCGAGGCGAAAATTGCTGATATGTCAAATATCGATACCTTCCTATTATTTATTACGAAGAAAACATGAACAAATAAATATATTATCAGTCATAAACAACGTCTATTATTACAAATAAATTTTCGCTAGAAGAAGTACTCTAATGAAGGTAAGTAAAAACAAATTTGGAAAATGACTTAACCCCAGTATTTCAAACTAACCCTTTCCAGAAGTACAACGTATCTCATTCAAAAAAGTGATTTTTTTGATACAATTCTCGTGCGTGAAGTATTTTACAGCGCTCCAGCTAATAAGGCACTCGCCTTAAGGGCTCGTGCCTTTAACAAAGCTGTCGGATTTTACAATATGGCCAACCCTGTCTCATAATTACTTTTCTGCAATAAACTAAATTCTTTATCATTTTATACTTAAAACAAAAGTTAAATATACCAATAATAGGAATAATCTTAATTATACTTATGATAAAATTGACTTATTGCAAAATTCTTAACTCTTATTTATTACTATTATGTGTGCTACATAGTGTGTCCTTCTGTAATAATTTATAGTTATTACCAAATATAATTTTAAAAAATTGTTGTGGCCAGCACTGTACCTCTCGCCAGTAATAAAGTAAAAATATACTTTTGTGAAATTAAACCGAGTGTTATTATTTTTTAACTTTTATTAATTTAAATAAATAACTACATATTTATTAACGCTGGGAACTATATTATGTTCTTAACTATTGTTTTATTTACAATTTATAATTCTTTTTTTAAAACGTTACCATTAATAATTTGAAATGGTAGGTTCTTTGACAGTGTTATTTATCTGTCAGTTTCATACATTTGAAATCTGAACTGTATAACTAAGGATTTGTGGTTATTTTTAAAACATAAGCTCCGGGATATATAAAACAGATTATTTTATATATTTATCTATAAAATATGTAGAAAATTTATTATCTTTAATTCTTATAATAACTAATCGCGAAAACGAGAAAGTTCAGGTCCTTGTGTAGGGCTATCTTCTAATCCTGATCCGTCACTGGCTTTAGGGTGTCGACCATTATTTGTGAAGATATGGATATTAGCCGAAGACACAAAAGTAAATAGTATCATGACCACAATCAATAATGTTAAAGTAACGCCTTTCATCTGCAAAGATAAGATCTATTTTACTGGGATTTACATATACCGTTAGTTTCAGCTAATATGGAATATTTATTATTCTGTCAGTAATGTATTACTATGGATACTAATTATAAATACGAGGTCTGTCCGAACAGTATCCGACCTTCATATCTTCGCACCTGACAATTTTAGCGCCCTCTGCCGGGTACGAGTGTCAACTGTAAAGCTTCACGAATTCTCTAGATGCCGCAGTTTTGGTCGGATGCGTTTGTTTACAAAGTGTTTTTTACGTTTGTCGCATTTTGCTATTGTAAAAAATGACAGAAAGATCGGAACAACGAATTTGCATTAAATTTTGCTTAAAACTCGAAAAGAGTTGTATAGAGACCATCGAAATGATGAAGACAGCATTTGGGGACGAGTGTATGAGCAAAACACAAATAAAAGACTGGTATAAACGGTTCAAAGATGGCCGCACATCTGTTGATAGTAACCCACGTTCTGGCCGGCCTTCGACGACAAAAAATTCGCACGTGTGCAACTTGTGATCAATGAAGATCGTCGATTGACTGAGCGAGAACTAGAATATGATCTGGGAATACCGAAAACTAGTGTTTGAATATTTTAACTGAAAATTTGCAAATGGTTCCGAAATTGCTGACGGTGGAGCAGAAAAACCTTCGCCTTGAAATCGCTCAGGACAATTTGAATATGGTCAATAATGATGAAAATCTCCCATCGACTTTTGGCTGTTCCCAAGATTAAAAATGTCGCTCAAAGGACACCGATTCGACGACAAAGAAACAGTCGGAACTAATACGACGAATGGTCTAAAGGCAATACCAAAAAACGGGTTCCAAGACTGCTTCCAAAAGTAGAAAGGCCGTTGGAAGCGTATTCTTCAATCAAATGGGGACTACTTCGAAGGATGCCACCAGCCCGATGACGCAGAATAACAGCAGCGGGAAAATATAAAGGAAGGTCGGATACATATCGGACAGACCTCGTTCTGCACTGTTCAAGATAAAGCTTTAAAGATATTGACTAAAGAAGAAAAAATCGAATGGTTACTTGTTACAATTCTGGTTATAGTTTGAGAAACAAAATTTTTAAGAAAAAGTGAGACCGCTTTATCAAATAGATTTTTTTTATTGAAACGTTGAGAATAAATCTAATTTTATAACACGGATAGGAGACCACTATCTTCAATGCAATAAACAATTCAGTACAATATTTTATTTATTATTATGGTACACATAAGTGAACATATTGTATTTCATTTTTGTAGTGGAAAATTAAGAACCGCTATTAGGGCCTTTGAGTCCAAGATCGAGCCCTACTCCGCTACTGCCGTTAGGTGGTGGTCCATTAATGGAAACATGAACATGAGAGTTAACAGCGGATGACACAATGGTGAATAGTACCGTGAGCACTACCAATAACACTAAAGTAAAGCTTCTTATCTGTAAAGATAAAAAGATTTTTGTGAAAAAAGTCGTAGATTTCACAGCGAATTATATGTAGTTTTGCTCTATTGTGGTATTAAATATATATACCTATTTAGAATTTTGTATTATATCCCATAAATTTTGGTACAAATTTCAACAATTTTTACCTCTCGCCAAGAGAGGTATTGGATTCATACTAAAGATCGCATATCCAGATTTTAGTGAATAACCACATTTTAAGGTCACTTGAATCTGATTACCTATACAACCGGAAGTAGTAGTTTATATGTACTTCCCAAAAAAAGGCTTCAGTAATGTTTTCCATGGGCTGCGAAGATCATTTACAACTTATTATTTTATATATTTATATGTCTCTATCTTTAACTCCATAGAAGATGTAATAACAATTTTAAGTGTATTAGATGGAGAATTTTATGTTCTTCAATATTTGTAATGACAAAAATTTTCAAAAAATTATATTTATTCCGGTTGACCAATTGTTACCAAAATCTAATCAGCTCTTCCCAGGAATGCCAGATTGAGGAAACTGCAGTTAAATATTTTTTAAGTTTTATAGTTTTTGAGAAACCGTGGCTCCAACATCCACACACACGCACACACACACACACACACACACACACACACACACATATATATATATATATATATATATATATATATATATATACAGGCTGTAAATTTTAAAACGGGTCATAGGACTAGAACATAGAAAAACAGTTTCTATATTAATTTATTGAAAAAAGAATTAGGGCATATATAAAGAAAAAAATTACGAATTTTTTGACATCAAACACATTACATTTTTGTTTCGTTTAAAGCCAGAAAATAAATTTAAAAATTTGCGCAATTAAGAAAAAATATTATTAGCTTTGAAACTGACAAAAACAAAACAAAACTATTTGTGACTTAAGACTGTCATTGATAAACTTTTTTTGGACATTATTTGTTAAATTATTATTATTTTCGTTTTATTAACAAGAAATCATGGATAATTTGTCCCATGAAGAAAAATTACAAATTATTTTTCCCTTGTAGATTGCAGTTTTTCTCGTTTCTTATAACTTATTTCTTATTACATGTAGATCATCTTTAATTTGTAAATACCTATTACAATAAATATAATTGTTTCTTAAATAAATATCCCAGTGTTTTCTTTATTTTATGTTAAGTATTTTATATTAGTTCATAAATTAATAACTTTAATCTTTAATTGTCCCCTATCATGTTATTAAAAATGACAATGTTTTGTTACTGTCAGTTTCATGGCTAATGATATTTTTTCTTAATTGTACAAATTTGTAAATTTATTTTCTGGTTTGATATGAAACAGAAACGTAATGTGTTTGGTATTAAAAAAATCGTATTTTTTTTCTTTTTAATATGCACTAATTATTTTTTCAATGAATTAATATAGAAACTTTTGGCGTCTAAAAAACTGTTTTTCTATGTTATAGCCCTATGACCCGTTTTAAAATTTACACCCTGTATATATGTAATACGGACATCATCGTAAAAATGTTATAATCGGATTAGAGGGACCTTAAAACGTGCTTATCCACTAAAATCTGGATATCTCGTTTCTAACAGAAACACGTGTGCTACAATCTTGTCTTACGAAACTTGTATTTTAATGTATTATTATATTTAACTACTGTAGTTTATATTTGTGGTAGGTTGATGTTATTTTTATTTTTGCTGCACAGTTGCACCATTTTACTGATATTTAATTTTGTTAAATATTATCGAATTTTATTTATAAATATTATGAAACTGTAGGTTAAAAATAAAGTTGTAATTTTTTGGTTTCAAATAATGAGATAAAATTTGGAAGGCGTACCATTGGGACTTTTAACTACTCGATTTACTCATTAGATATTGAAAACTAATATTTTTTTTTTAACTATTAATACATTTCAGCATAATTATTTGATTTAATCAATCCATATTTTGTATAGTAATGTACTATTTTAATATAATCAAAATCGTATAGTAATGGGTTACTTTACAACATAGCAACCGTTACTGCACAGCAACGGATTTGTCATTAACATATATATTGAGAAAAGGAATTGTTTATTTTTATTTTTCATTGTTTATCTTCTAAATCGTTTTCCATGTTCTTTTCATCATCTATATATTCATCGTTTTGCAAATCGATCACCAAAAATTAATTTGTTTGGAGGTTGTAAGATACAAAAAACGTCAAGATACTTTGTTAGTGAGAATCAGACTACTATGTTTTTTTTTTTAAATTGTTTTTAATTTAGAATATGTCGCAAAAAAAATCAAATTTTAATACTAATATAAAATACGAAAAAATAGTATGCGCACCTCGTCAGAAAAGTGATTTTACTGTACTCGTGTGGCATTTAAGTACTCGCTATTGCTTGTAATTAAACTTGCCATACTCGTCTGGTAAATTTTCACTTTTCTTAACTTGGAACATAATATACTATTAGTTAATACTTACCATAGTGGTGTATACTGTAGTATTTATACTAAATTTTCTTCTGTACTAAATGTTTATGAAAAATAAATATTTTTGCTTTATATACATATATGTTACAGTGATAATTAAAGAGTACATTAAAAAAAATGATAACTATATTGTCTTGCGTAATTTGTTTGAGTACAGAGTACAGAGGTGGTTTGAAAAATAACAACATAAAATAAATAAATACATTGTAAATCAATTAAAATAGTCATTTATTTACTACAATATATTCACAATAACCAGTAATTTATACTAATTTTTATTTTTTTACAGAAAACATTTTAAACCATTTATTCTAATTTTTAATGATATTTGATGTTACTTTTTGACTTTTTTATTTTACTAATATTTATTAAAATTTAAAAAACAAATCAAAATTAAAGCCTACACTGGCATATACGTAAATATGTACCTACAATTGTAAACTAAATTTATTTTATCTTTTATTTATTGGACATAAAAGTTGAATAATCCAATTTGAACAAAGCAAATATTATCAAAATTAGGCAAATTGTATTGAATATTAATTTCTATTGTTACTCGACTAATACGTAATTCAATTTTCAATATTATTTTTCCTACTATTGTTAACTGTTTCTTTTAAATCCGTTTTTGTATTCTACAGCCTTTATATCCAAAAATTCACTCAGTTGTTCGAATGCTCTAAATATGCGTACACTTACGTAACATTGTCTTTAAAATCAAATAATATTACTACCAAGTTTATATCTCTATCCATTTTTGAGTTAATGTCCCAAAAGTCAACATACCCCATATTCAGATAAAAACTTCAAAATTTTCAAAAATCTAATTTTTATGTATCTAGATACTTCTCAATGCGCTGATTCCAAATTTTGAAACCGCAGGTCGATATCTCGTTTGGTTCTCGAGATATTTAGATTTAAAGTTTTGCTCAAAACTGCCCATTTTTGGGTATTAACCCAAAAATGGGCCGAGATACGAACTTGGCGACATCACCATTCGATTCTACGGACAAAAATACATAAGTATAGCAATTTTCATAATTTTTGTTCAACCGGTTCATTTTTTATGAATAAAAGTTTGAAAACCCCTGAAAATGGCCAAAATCTGAAAAAATCTTAAGGGGTACCCCTTACGATTTTTGCGATTTTTGGCCATTTTCAGTTATTTTGCTTTAGAGATTGTATGCGGTGTTCAAAAATTCTGAAAATTGGTGTACTTATGTAATTTTGCACGTAGAATTGAATGGCGTTGTCGCCAGATTCATATCTCGGCCCATTTTTGGGTTATTACCCAAAAATGGGTAGTTTTCAGCATAACTTTACATCTAAATATCTCGAGAACGAAAAGAGATATCGACCTGCGGTTTCAAAATTTGGAATCAGCGCATTGAGAAGTATCTAGATACATTAAAATTAGATTTTTGAAAATTTTAAAGTTTTTATCTGAATATGGGGTATATTGACTTTTGGGGCAATAATTCAAAATTAGGTAGAGATCTAGTCCAGAAATGGGTAATTTTGAGAAAATATTTCTGGTTGAATATCTTCAAAACTAAAAGAGATATCTACCTGCGTTTTCATGATTTGGAATCAGTGCATTGGGAAGTATGAGATGCATGAAAATTGCATTTTTGAATATTTATTAATAGTGTATGATTTTATTGGCATAGAAAATAATTTAGAATGACTAAATTATTGCTTATTTTTATAAAAAAGTTAATATTTTCATATTTTGAAGTTCTGGAAATTTCCAATAGATCCCGTGACGACACAGTAAAACACGTTATTCGTTTGTTCTTGTCAACAAGCGCTTAGAAGCAGTGCATTATCTCCTGGTTTTTAATCATTTTTTAATTAAAATCAGTTCATAACTAATAAAATTCATATCGTAAACGTTTATTTAAATGATATTCCAACTATTGTGATATAAATTTAGGCCGGGAATATGTTTTTAATAGTGAAAAACAGTACAAGAAACTTTGCATATAAGGCGTACTGGTAAGACATTTCATATAATGTTTGATGATAAAATATTGTTAATTATTATTAAATATTGGTAACAATAGCAAGATTATATAATAATCTAAACATATTGATAATTATATTTATTGAAAATGCAAGAAATATATCAGCGGTCTCAAAATGTGGGGTTAGGTCTTTTAAATAGGAACATATATATTTTATTTGCAAGTCTAAGACAATTTTTTGTTTGTTGCAGACTGTGTTGGATAGTCTGGTAGTCTGTACTGTTCTGTAAGTGTTTCACTATCCCCAAAATATTGTCGTTGTTTGAGGGTACAATTGCTGAGCCAAGCCTTACACCCAAGTTCGTTGCGCGAGCAGTTTCGTACTTAAATATGTTGCTACATTTTGCTGTAACAAACTGTTGGTCTTCATCTTGTATTCTTGAAAATATTGGGGATATGTGAACACTTAGTACAGTGAAGATGAGTTCCCAAGTTCCTGAGCTTCTGAGTTCCCGACTACAGTGCTGAATTCCAGTGCTTGCGAGCCCGTCTTCCCAAGAGTTGCAGTCCTGAGATCCCGAGTTCCTGGTTGCTGAGATCTGCGATGCCTCTGTTAGCTAGTGTCTAATAGTAGGCGAGGTTTCCTTTATTTTCATTATCATGTGCCCCATTTTATTTTAAAACTATTAAATAGATTTATTTAGTTAGCATGGCCTTTTGTAGTATTGGTTTAATATTAAAGATAGCGTCAATCTTTGTGGGTCACTCTGTATAAATTACATTGGTAATTTGAAATACAGGGAAGTCATAATTCCTCATACTTCTTTCCGGGGCACATGTACTTGTAGTATTTTTATAGTTTTTCAGGGCGCGCGTCGAAATCCGCATTAAAATATATCGATATTAGTCTCGCATTTTGTTTTAAAATAATAGTAGTAGTATACAGTTAGTTAATATTAATAATCAGTAACTTATAAATAAAATATTAGCGTACGAAAAACACTACAGATCATATTTGTTTAAATATTATTTAAACAAGTATGGTCGATATGTAGTCAGTTGTTTAGCTTAGCTTTTCAGAGCTTTAATTAAGCTAAGAGGTATGGGCCTCT
This sequence comes from Ophonus ardosiacus, assembly GCA_943142095.1. Classification (NCBI taxonomy): domain Eukaryota; kingdom Metazoa; phylum Arthropoda; class Insecta; order Coleoptera; family Carabidae; genus Ophonus; species Ophonus ardosiacus. The sequence goes on from OW964836.1 coordinate 39,873,626, forward strand.
GGCATAGTAATATGTGTATGCTCTTACCTTGAATGCTTAACTTAGAGCCTACTATAGATCTTCATCAACCAATGAAGGCTCTACCTAAGGGCCTATCCTGGGTCTACAATATAAGCTAGAAAGTATGAGCCTCTGGCCTGGTTCACATGTGTATGCGCATACTTTTGATGCTTGCGAAGACCGGCAAGAAGAATGAAGACTGTTAGGACAACAATATTTTTGTAATTAGTAATTTTAGGGACATAGGTAGTTTGCTTGATATTCAATTCAAACATACACACTTATAGTTAAATTTAAACATTTGCTTTGCTTTGATTTTATGGATTAAATTTCGCGATATTATTTCGGGTTCGGGTCGGTGTCGCGATTAGGGTAGCGTAGTTCTTATTTGGAATGCTCTCCTCTATTAAAATTGTCATCTGAAGACTACTCACTGGTACTAATAAAAGTACAGGCGGACCTCAGTCGTAAGTTAGCAGATATTTTCACTTTACATACATATACGTAAAAGAAGTCTTCCATATATACTGCAAGGCAACACGTCATTAAGTTTGCTTGTAAATGTTTGATAAAAAATCTGCTTTACCGTGTTTTATAGTAGAATCAACTCTTATGATGAAAAATATCGGCATTCCATTTACGAACGAAACTACATATATATTTGCTTTAACTTCAAACATACACATACTTCTTTTTCAGGTGAAGAGAACAGAGAAAACATCGAAGAAGATATATGCGTCTAAATGTTAACACTTATTTTGTCTTAGTTTAAATTAGCTTTTATCGTTCGTCGCCGCGGTTTCGTCGTTCCCTTACCACTTCCTATTCCATTTGTATGTTTTGTATTTAAATATGTTCGCCCTGTTTTGAGATGCCGCAACAAATTGTTGGTCTGGCCAGGGGTGCTCCTGCTTATGCAGATGTACACTGACATTCCACTCTTACACTTTTTTCAGGTTATTCTAACACGTACACACTTATGCATTTACACTTGTTTTACGCTTTTTCGTAAAATACAAGCAGGGTCAGTTTCGCGGGTAGTTTTACTTACATAATAACACACATATGTACACAAAATAAGAGAGGTATTAGTGTTTCACTATCCCCAAAAGGTTATTGTTGGTGCTTTTATTGTCGTTTGAGTTTCTTAGGGTATACATATTGCTGTTCTTATTTAAATTACAATACTTTGAATTTAACTTAGATGTCCCCTCTACATACTGCAATGCAGCACTTCCTTTAGTTTGCTTTTAAATGCCCCTATATTTCCAATCTGTCCTCTCGAGGCGCTGGGACCCATTGTGGCAAACTCAGCTGTCCTCTGCTGCTCCACCCTCTGGGATAGGGCGTACGGACCTCTGGTCACCAGGGTGATTGAGTAATCTTTGCGTCTGACTCCCAGATTTTGGCCTTAGAGTTTGTAACTGTCACAGTAAATGTAGTCATATGAGGGATTATATTGCAGTATGTTTTAGTGATTAGTTTGCTATTTGCTGAATATGTGATACTTATATAGTAGATGAAACTTTCTACTCTACCCTTTTTTTGTAATAGAATCAATCAATTAATTGTTGTTCTTGTTAAAAATATTTTTGTCGTTCAATTATTATAGTGTAACAGGTCACTATACGAGTGTGTGAAGATTTTTTTATTATCTTCTGTTGGTTGTCTGTCTTGTATTTTTCAAAATATTGGGGATATGTGAAAACTAATTGATGCTGAGTTCCTATGCTGCTGAGTTCTTGTGTTGCTGAGTTCCAGAGTGTTGTGTTGCTGAGTTCCAGAGTGCTGTGCTGCTGAGTTCCTCAGCTGCTAAGAGTAGTTTATAAATGAGAGTTTTAAGAATACATAAATGAGACACTTTTTAAAAAATATTTATTGGACGATTATATTTTCATTTAATATATTATTTGACCTTGCTTGTTCATTAAAGTTTACAAATATTAGTTATTATTGAAGTGAAATAATCTCTGAAATAGTGGAGAAATTCAAAAGTAAGTATATTTCATTTTTTTATTTGTATTCAAATATTAATGCTACTTTTTTGTTTCTAGTCAATAAACACCAAAGAGCTATTACCTCTTAGCAAGGAGGACCTTAGAACTATTACAAGTTACAACTACTATTACATTACTGATGAGCTCTAATAAGAGCGAAACGCGTCTATGGTTACTAGCTGAGCATAGCCGGCGTCTTTTGATGGCCGAAAGGATGATTCAGACGCTGTAATCTTGTGAAACATGGCGAATGTTTTCTTAAATATTTTATTACAAGTTTTTTTACTGGCCAAATTAAGAGTTAATAATTTCTTTACATTTAAATTCCTACAACAATGCTCACACAGTCATTGGTTTACAGACGACCAATAAAAATGCATATCAATCATATCACTAAATATTTCCGGTTTTTTCCAATATACTATTGTCGATTTTCTGAGCAAACTGATATGTATGTACTATTTATGAATTTTTTATGATGTTGGAAAACTAAGGGCCGGTCTTATAAACAATAAATTAATCCTTAGTCAGTTACTGCACAAGTAAATTAAATGGACCATTAAAAAGAAATGGATATTAAAAAACTAATCTCACTATCAAATAAATAACGGGGGATTTAATTAAATTTTAGTAGTGTGTTTGTGGTTTTGTGAAAAGTTTCTATATTCACATTCGTTATAAACGTAAATCAGTTGATTTGGCACTTGGAAAAGAAACGTGATCGTGGGAAAAATCATATTGATATTGAAAAATATAACTTATTAGATATTGTTGAAGATATTTTCATATAATTTGGAACGACCCGGTTGCGTAAAATCGTAAGGTTATTACTAGCTGATTCATTGCGGAAATTGACATATTTCTTAATGTTAGTGGTCTTATATTTCTTTCAATCTGTCCCAATATGTGTAACACACATTGTTTTGACAATCGAAATCTCTTTTTAAACTCATGGCTCGTACCACGATCATGGTTTTAACAAAAACGCTGTTTTAAGAAATGTCAAATTCAAATTTCAAAATGTAATTTCACCCTTATGTTAGAAGAACAATTTATTTAAAAATATTTGTTTGAATACAAATTGTTCTGCTTTAAAATCATATTTTGATAAATTTCATAGTATTTATTATTATTATTAAATAATGAAATATGACATTTCTTAAAACAGTGTTTTAGTTAAAACCGTGATCGTGGTACGAGCCATTGTCATCATATATTTCATATGGATTTGTCCTGTTTCGGAACAATTTTGGTAGCCTACCTCGTGCACAGACATTTCTTTAAAAAAATATTTAAAAAGTAAATAGTTCCCTATTTCAAATGTTTTAAAATAAACATGACAAAAAAAATATAGTTTGACGTTTCTTTAACAACTGATTTAAATCTAATAGCATGAAATTCTGCAGTTACTTTAATAGGTCGATTTACTTGTCATTAAACTTTTATAATAACCAAATCTTCAGTTAAATTAGTTTAGTAGCTAACTAAATTTTAACTGTTGATTAAATAGTTTTATGAGACCGGCCCTTAATGTTAAGAATTATTGGGCCGAATTCATCACTTCGCTAATGTACTGATCGTCTGAAGTGACTATGGAAACAGCTTGAATCTTTTTCTTATTAATGTATCACTGCATATGTCTTCCTTTATTTCTTATTTTTAGATAAGCTTCTTTGGTTAAAGAAGAGTGCAGAATTCGACCCATTGTGTTTTGTTTACAGGTCTAGAAGAAAAAGAAGCAGGTGAGCACCGAAACGTCGCTTTCGTAAGAGAATAAATGTTGTTTAACTGAGATTCTTTTTAAAATTGTATGTAAGCACAGTTTTGTATACCTATTTAATTCTGGAAAAATTTATATTTTTAAACTTTAGTAAATACAATAAAGACATAAAAATTAATTTATCATTTCGTAGAAAAAAATGTTTGCGATTTGTCTTAAAAAATTATATTTTAATCTTCAATTAGACAATTTAATTTATACATAACTAATCTTCTGGAATGAAGGTCATGATGTATCTAATAAAAGTATAAATGATGCTAAAAATTCTACATTTTTAGTCTAGTGCGGTCATCATGTATTTACCGTATATTTTTCTTAGCCTACTGTTACTCGTGTTTGCAAGTTTGAACCAGCGTACAGACGCACAAGTTCAGACTAGTAGAGCAGCACACAATTTAATTTTGTGTGACGATCCAACAAATGCTACGTAAGACTGGTGTATTCCATTAATATCTATTATATTTTTTCTGATAATCACTCCAATTCTTTAAGGAAGCTGTTAAGTCGTTTCTAAAAATTATAACCAATAGTCATTTTCATGTTTTATTCAGTGTTCGCAATTATTATTAACAACTTTTCTTACAGATTTGAAGCGAATATATTACTATTCCTTCTCAATAGACCACATAGTGAGGTTAAGATTTTTGTTTGGCGCGAAACCCTAAATCAAATTAGAATGTATGTAGTTCTTATGGAAGCGCATTTTCAATTCATATTATTAAAGCTATTCTGTGCTTCTTAAGTACAATTTTGAGTTTCTTACTAACTGTTAACAATACTCTGCTTTCTGTACAGTAAAAGTATAAACAAAATAAGTTAAGCAAAATTTCATTTTAAAGAAAGTAGGATTGCAAATAGTAGCATACAGTATTGGCCATAAATATAGCAACTTAAAAAAAATTCAATTGCTCTAATGTAAAAACTGGAATTTCAGAAATAAATTACTGCAGTATTAGTGTCTTGAACCAAGTTTAATTTACATTAAAATAATTTGCATTATATTAACAAAAATTGATTCACTTGATAACAATTGGAGATTTTATCAATCGAAACTTTGTGTAACTCAAAAAAAATAAAGACAATGAAAGTTCGAAATACTTCTTTTATTCTTAAAAATTGATTTATGTGCAAAAAATATTTTTTATTTGGACATAAAAATAAAAATAGCAACTTTTATAAAATTAATATAAAAACTAAATTTTCTAATATTTAGTGTAATAACCGGAACCACGAGAATTTATTACTTCTTCTCGTTTCATCATGAATTCAAGTAATTTTGTTATTACATTAATCTTAGTTCATCACTAAATAATACTCTTTTCCACATGTCAGTTGTCCAGTTTACATGATTTTCTGCAAAAAAATAATCGGGCCTTCACGTTCTTCTTCGAGAGAAGTGGTTTCTTTGCAGGACGACGACTATAAAGTTCTCCGGCAACTAATATTCTTCTTCCCTGTCTTGAAGATATTTTATCTTTAACATTACTTAGTAGAAAGCCTAAAATTTTCTTTGATGATAACAACGGATTTTTAACGATATGTGTTTTATCATTCTGTCGCTTCGGTTTGATGTTTTTTTTTTTGTCTACTAGAAATTGTAGAAGGCTCAATATTACCCTTCCTTCGAAAATGGATTATTATTCGTGCTATTGTAGATTTATGCAAATTATAGTTCTTCGACATTTTATTCCGCGAAGCACCATTTTCATATGATTTAATTATTAAATTGCGAAATTCTTTAGTCAAAGTCTTATTACGACCCATAATTTTGAAGTTGTAACTCTTTAGAATATGGTTTATTAAAACATAAAGAAATTAACAAATATAGTGGGTTTACATCAAAAATACAAATGAATAAGTCCGAGCATATGCGTCTTCTCCCGTACGTAGCTGGCTCGTCACTGGCCGTTGTACATGCAGCTGCCTTGTGCCTGCTTGCAGAGCCACTCCCTACATTCTTGGGCATGGGCGGCGGACTTTGGAAGGGGCGCGTTTGTTACATACTCCCCCTCTGGTTTCGACTTGGCGTCTCGCGGAGGAACCAGGAACAGGGTTGTCAACGGGCTGCTTCCTTGGACGCCCTCGTTTTCTTTTCGGGAAGATTGGTTTTGCAGGGAGCTCATCCCCTGCGCTCACAAAAGGAGTTAGTTCGCTAGCATGGTACTTACCAATGACATTGTCCGGATTATGAAGTTCAGAGACTTCGTAAGTTGTAGGTGATTTTATTCTGTGGATGATATACGGTCCGTCTCGTAAAGGCATTAACTTATGCGTAAGCCCTTGTGCGGATTGACTAAGTAGATGTGTCTTGACCAACACCTGATCTCCAATTTGGTATAACGGTGAGGGTTGGCGGCGTTCGTCTTGGTACCTTTTCTGACGATCCTGCGCTGCTTCATTCCGCTCCTTTGCGTCTTGTATATAGTAGGCAAGCCTTTTCAAATAGGGGGTGATGTCTGGCACGAAAGTTTCTTCTGCTACAATAGCCCGTAGATCACTTTGGACCTCATACGTATTTCGGAGCTCACGTCCAAAAGTTAAGAAAGCAGGAGTATATCCTGTACTACTACAGATTCCTGTATTTAGTGTAAAACGTATTGTTGCTAGTTTTTCATCCCAAATTCTGTGATCTGTTCCCACGAGACTGGCCAACTTTGGTTTTAAGTCCCTATTACGTCTTTCTACAGGGTTCGCTTCTGCGTGGTATAAAGGAATGAGTGACTGCTTAATATTCAAACAGTAGCAGACCTGCTGCATAACATCGCTCACAAACTGCACACCGTTATCGCTGACGATTTTTCGTGGTACGCCATACCTAAGAAACACCTCTTCTACTAGCACTTTGGCGGTGTCTATTGCGGTAGCTTGGGTCATGGCGAAGAGCTCAATCCACCTGGAGACAACATCCTCCACGACTAGAATCCAACGATTCCCATTTTTAGTCTCTGGCAACGGGCCAAAAAAGTCGATCGCCAATACTTCAAACCGCATGGCATGCGAAGGAGTTTGTAGCAAACCGGAGGGTTTTTGATTACTCGGCTTAAACTTTTGACAGTCTGGACACTTCCTAATATAGTTAGCGACATCTTTCCTCATTCCAGTCCAATAATAATTTTGCTTAATGCGATGTAGTGTCCGTTCTACTCCATCGTGGTATACTAATGTTGAATCGTGATATTCTTTCAGGATTCTCTCTTTTGCACACTCAGGAATGACTCGTTGTGGTTCTTCAGCATCCGAATCATATGCTAAGCGATATAATATACCTTTATCAACAAGATAACCTCGATCGGCCCAACGATGTGCTTCGTCCGGGGTTGTAGTATCTTCAAAGGCATCCATGATTTTCTTTAAGTCGGGGTCGGTTAGCTGTTCTCGTCGTACATCTATTGCATTTTCGCGTGGCATTTCTACTGTAACGGTGCATATTTCGCATGCGTCGTCATCATGTTCACAGTTTGGTCGGGATAATGCGTCAGCTACTACATTTACTTTACCAGGCGTATAATCAATTTTCAAATTGTATGCTTGTAGTAACAGCGCCCATCTCGCAAGTCGTCCAGCAGGTGACTTAATTGTCATCAACCATTTGAGGGGTTGATGGTCCGATTTCACGGTAACTTCTGAGCACTCTATGTATCCACGATACTTTTGTACTGCCCACACAATGGCCAAGGCTTCCCTTTCGGTGGTGCTGTAGTTCTTCTCTGCATCATTCAACAACCTACTTGCATATTCAATAGGCCGTTCTTCGTTGCCTTCGCCTTGAAGTAACACCGCGCCAATAGCATACCCGCTGGCATCTGTCCTCAGTGTGTAGGGTAGGTTTTCATCAGCTTGGGCTAACACTGGGGCCGTACTCAGAGCTTGCTTTAATTGTTCAAATGAATTTTGCTGTGGTTCCATCCATTTCCATTTAACATTCTTTCTTGTTAATTCGCTCAGTGGTCTTGAGATATCTGAGAAGTTTCTTATGAATTTCCGGTACCAGGAGCAAGTTTGGAGAAAACTTTTAACTTGCTTTATGTTGCGGGGTGGCGACATGTTGACTATTGCAGCAACTTTATCTGGATCCACTTGGATTCCATCTGTAGTTAGCACGTGACCGAGGTACTTGATTTCTTGGCAAGAAAAATGACATTTTCTTCGATTTGCTATCAACTGGAACTGACGTAGTCGATCAAATACCTTTCGTAAATCTTGCAGATGTCCTTGGAATGAATCAGATAATATTATCAAATCGTCAAGGTATGCAAACAACTCTACTCCTAGTCCAGCACGAAACCTGTCAATGAGTCTGCAGAATGTCGCTGGCGCGTTCTTCAACCCGAACGGCATTCTGGTGAAACGGTAGATTCCTGAAGAAGTGACAAATGCGGTTTTGTCTCGATCTTCTTGTCGTACTTGAATTTGGTGGTAGCCTGATTTTAAATCAATCGTTGACATGTATGATGTCTTCTTTGCAGCATGTAGGATGTCTTCAATCCGTGGCATTGGATACTTGTCGTTGATAGTTATCGCATTTAACTTACGATAATCTATGCATACTCTGACATTCCCGTCCTTTTTAGGTACTAGCACGACCGGTGCTGCCCACGGAGATTCACACTCTTCTATCACTCCTTGTTTCAACATTTTCTCAATTTCGTCCTGCAATTGTTCTTTTCTCGGTTTACTTAGTTTATACGGAGGTACAGCTATTGGTGCTTGCCCTGGTTCAATGTTGATGGCATGCTCAGCAAACGGAGTTGGCTCTCCCCCTGGTTGAAACACGTCTTCGTATTCTTTCAGTAGTGCATTCAATTCAATTCTCTGTTCTTGTTGCAGCTTGACACCTTCATCTAAACGTAGACTCGTATCTTCTGTAAGAACTTCATAAATTGGAATTGAAGTAGACGTTTCGTTTTCGAATGGGAACTGTTTATCTGCTTCTTCTTGGAAATACCATAGCTGTGACGGTGTATTTAGAACAATGTTTGCTTTCGTAATAAAATCACAGCCTAATAGTGTTCTGTTATCGTGGTCACCTGGAAGCACTATCATTGATAATGGTATCTTCTTATGTCGTATTTCGATATCAACTTCAACGCAAGACACCTCTTGATCCCTTGTACTGCCATCAGCTAATGTCAGTTTCATTTGTTCTTGCTTGACATTGCATTTCGACTTAATGAGCTCAAATAGATTCCTTCCAGCGATGCTGCGTGAAGCACCAGTGTCTGCAACAGCCGTTCCTCGCATACCTAATATTTGAATAGGTAGTATAGGCCTGGCAGCAGCAATATCTTCTTCATGTACTTGTACTTCTGCCCCATAGAACGTAATAGAATTTGCAGTTACATTCTTCTTTCCTGGCGTACACGCTGGACATTCAGCTCTGATAACACCGGGTGCGTTGCAACCGTAACATCTAATGATTGCTCTTTCTACTTTTTGCTCAATTTTCTGATCACCTGTTGCGTTTGGTTCTTTCTTCTCATCTGCAGCTTTAGTTCGACATTCAGTTGTTTTATGACCAAACCGACGACAGTATTCACATTTTGGTCGCTCTTTGTTCAGTTTCTTAGGTTTTCCTTTTACCTCAGAGTGTGTTGCATCCCGTCGATCCTCATGTTCTCTTAGAGATTGTTCAACAACTCTTGATTTTTGCAATAACTCTTTAAAAGTGGTGACGTCATCTCTGGAAATTCGTTTCCGAATTTTGCGCGAGAGTAGCCCATAGATCATGTCGAGTTGTATTCGTTCTTGTAACGTATACGGTAGCTGTGTAATAAGCGCGCGAAATTGGCACACAAAATGTTCGGTATTTTCATCATCTTTCTGTTCATGCGCGAATAAATCACGATATACGAGGTGCGGAGGGAGTTTACGCGAATAAACATCACGCAGTGTTGTTATTGCACTATCCCATGTTACGATACTCGATTTGACACCCTGCCACCATGTAGCAGCTTGACCTTGCAGCAGCATAGACAGTCCTCGCAGTGCATTCTCATTTGTAACACCTGTGCAGTCTTTATACGTAAGTATATTGTCAATGAACGCGTCAACACAAGCCGAATCACTACCGTCAAAACGCGCGGTACAGTTTACGAAATTCCCACTCGTGTGTGTTTGTTGTTCACTAACTCTTGGGAGAGTTACTGTCTGTTCCCTTGTTTGTCCCGATGTTTCCCGTATTTCCTTGAGAAATTCGCGGAATTGTTCTTTTGTTAGTGTTATTGGTGCTTCACTCGAAGTGCTTGCATCGCTTGCAGTACTGTTTCGTTTACGCGGCATTGTGGAAATTGCGCACAATGAAATTTACGAAAACTCTAGCAGAATACTACGCACTCGTCGCACACTTTTGAACACTACCAGTCGTTGCACACGGCACGAACACGGAATGACGTCAGCCGTCTGGCGTTGCGTAGGAGATAACGAACTTACACAAACAACACTCAAACTTCACTAATCACTTGTTTTTTGGCCACTAGTTGGAGCGCCAGTGTAACTCTTTAGAATATGGTTTATTAAAACATAAAGAAATTAACAAATATAGTGGGTTTACATCAAAAATACAAATGAATAAGTCCGAGCATATGCGTCTTCTCCCGTACGTAGCTGGCTCGTCACTGGCCGTTGTACATGCAGCTGCCTTGTGCCTGCTTGCAGAGCCACTCCCTACATTCTTGGGCATGGGCGGCGGACTTTGGAAGGGGCGCGTTTGTTACAAAGTACTAATTTATATTTTTTAAACAATTATACGATATAAACGTTGAAATTGAGAAAATAAAGACATTCATTATGTAGTTGCTATTTTTATGTCCAGACAAAAGTAAGAATTATGCAAATTAAATAAATTCTATAAATTTAATATAAATTATTTTAACATAAAATAAACTTATTTTAAGAGGTTATTCTTTATGTAATTTATTTTCAATATTCTTATGTTCACTTCAGAGAAATAGATTTTTTTTAAAAGTTGCTATCTTTATGGCCAATACTGTATGTTGTAACTTGGTGCAGTGAGGTCAACTGAATTTGTAGGTTAGTTTTGGATTTCACGCTGTTTGTCTTTAAAGTTATAATATAAGGTGGTTATAAGTTTTTCATTTTTGTTATTTGCGATGTCTGAAAGGGTTATTAAGTTGTTCGCAATAAATAATTTCTTTGCTGACGATTTAAATTGTCAGGATTAAATAGAATCGAAAACAGCTACGACCTACTTTTTAATGATTTTGCACTTGTTGCTTTAATTACAGATTATTCAATAAGTTTGGGTGTTTTAGATATTTATACGACATAAGTAGATAGACAACACATTAGAGATTTGTATTTATAAAGTTTAATAGATAAGATCTGCATATTAAAGTTCTTTTGAACATTTTGAAAATAGCATATTTTTGTTCCCGCAAAGGCGAGTTAGGGTTTTAGTTTCAATTTGCCGCCACAAATTGACCGTTACACTAACGTGGTCTATTGTAGAATGTCCCAGTTTGTCAAATAAATTTGTACCGAATTATATAATTGTTTGTGTTAGTAATATTTTATTATTTCTTTTTTTAGTTTAAGATATTCGTATGTGTACACAAGAGAGGCACTATTTTTACAAACGAGGGTAGAGACTCTAGTTTGGCCCCCTTCGGTCGATCAAAACTTAAAACCTATATCATGTATAAGAGTAAGTTAACAATAATATTTATAAGATATTTAAAAAATAGCACTTGACATGTTTCACAAGATTTATGTCTCCGAATCAACTTGTGGGTCATTTATAAGAGACTGGTTCACTCGACCAGAAGCACAGACGCGTTTCGCTCTTATTGGAGCTCTTGTGAAACATATCGTGTTATTTTTTAAATATCTTATTAGAACTGTTTCATCAAATGTCGCCATCATGTTGTACTTTTATTAATATTTATATTATTTAAAACGATTCCCATTTACAGTCTCCGTACGACTATAGTTTCAATTTGTTTTACGAAAAATAGCTGTTTAACCTAATATACAGGGTGTCCCATATAACATTACGTTCTTGAATATCTCGAAAACAATGCATCGTAACAAAAAGTGTGCCGAATCAAAACCTTCATAGTTTTTGGGGGGACATCAGATTCTGACAAAATGGCCCCCCGACCAACCCCGGGGGGGCGGGAAAAGGGGTCAACTTAGAAATCTTAAAGGGGACCCCCTCTTTTTTATTGCAGATTCGGAAAGAGCGTAAAAAATATGTTGGTTTTATTCGGAAACTTTTTTGTACATTGCAAGTAATAGTTATTTACATTCGAGTGCGTGTAAGTTGTATTTTACAGCGCGACAGCTTTGTTTAAGGCATGAGCCCTTAAGGCGAGTGCCTTATTAGCTGGAGAGCTGTAAAATACTTTACGCACGAGAATTGTATCAAATTTTTTGGCCGACGATAATGAAAATCACTTTTTTCAATGAGATAGGTTATACTTCTGAAAAGGGTTAGTTTAAAATACTGGGGTTAAGTCAACTTCCAAATTTGATTTTACTTACCTTCATTAGAGTACTTCTTCTAGCAAAAAAATATCTGTAATAATAGACGTTGTTTATGACTGATAATATATTTGTTTGCTCATGTTTTCTTCGTAATAAATAATAGGTAGGTGTCGATATTTGACATTTCAGCAATACTCGCGTATTTGACAGGTATATCGATCGGTGACTATGTCGGTAACGGCGGATTTTTACAATAATGACAGATATCGCTACCGTGAGTTTGGTTTATATAAATTAATTTTAAATATAGGAAATGTTAAAGTAAAAAAATAACTTAAGTAGGTAGTACTTTTTTACATTTTATTATAGTAAAGATGATTTCTTTTCTAAATGCCCATAAACGTCCAGTGTATTTTGATTATTTTACCGCATAGTTAGACAAGTTACAACACAGTAAGCGTTGCTGTGTATGCAATTATAAAGTTCCCATTACACTTCAGGAGGGCAAAAAGTAGATTACTTGACGATTTCAGGAATAATAATAAATCATATATTTATGTTTTATAAAAAAATAAAATATTTTGATGGGTTTTCTTTGTTTTTTCCACTAATACCTAAGCGAGTACGAGCTATTGAATCTACCACATTTTTTGTTCGTCGATGGCATATTCTGCCATTCTTCTTATAATTAATTTAAAATTCTTGTTACATTTTCCGCACTTTCTCAAACTGGTTAAAGTCCGGCAACTGTGGGGGATGATTAAGATTATTTTATTGGATAGTTTTCCTAGTCTGCTAAGACTTATTTTTCGGCACGTAGCTTTGATTATTTACTGTACTTGATTTTTATGGTGTACGCAATTTTTTGTAACCAATTGTACATACAGATTAGATAGAAGGCAAAAAATTTGGAGAAAACCTAATATTTAAGGTCTTATATTTTATTTTTCATTTGTAGATTCTGGATCTAATAGACAACAATAGAGGGGGCTATTGTCAAATAAATGGAGGTGGTATAGATTTCACTTATGTACAGATAGTCCTCACATCCCAGTGGAACAGTAGAATGAGTTTCAACATAGAAATATATGTTATTAAGTCTTAACCCTAAATAAATATAATTTTGATTTATTACTAATAGACATGTATCTATATGAAAATAAACTAAATGTATAAATAAATATATCATTACGGCTTATTACTCATTTCTGCGTGTGCCAATCTGTTCCTATTCGCAGATTTCAAAACATAATAAAAAAAAATACTAAATGTTTGTAAATTTGAAATGAATGCATTTTATCAAATAATATAAACAATAAAGCTCAAAAATATTTACTTTATAAAATATCAACAATAGTAAACTTTTCTTCATAAAATATTTTTATTACAAGATGTACATTTCGACTGCTACGCAATAGGGTCCTCCACCATAACAGAAAATTGAATAAAAATTTAGTTATATTGAAAATACATAAGATAAAATCATGATTGAGACGAAAAAAGTTTTTTTAAAAATTGTTAGTTTTTGAAATATTAGTGATTTTAAGCATCTATACATCTACGTCACAACGATTGCTATCTTTCTCGCGCAGCCTACTACAGAAACTGGTGCGAGAAAAATAGCTATAGTTTTCTTTAAAAATCAAATGCAGTTGAACTAAAAACAATTATGACTTTTTAATACTACAAATTGCTTCAAAACTAAACAAACATTTAAAATAATAAAAAAAAATAGAGTGGAGGACCCTATTATCACTAGTTGTACTAAAATAAAAACAATTATAAATATGTTAAAATTATTTCAAATTTTTACCTCGCTAAGAGAGGTATTGGATTCATGCTAAAAATCGCGTATCCAGATTTTACCGAATAAGCACGAATTAAGGTCCCTAGAATCCGCTTATAAAATTTTTAAAATGATGTGTGTGTGTGTGTGTACATATGTCTGGATGTAGGAGGGACGATTCCTCGAAAATTATAAGACTTAAGAACTGTTTAACTATGAATTCCTCAATCTGATATTCCTGGGAAGAGCTGAAAAGGTTTTGGTAACAATTGAACAACCAGAAGTAGTAGTTTCTTAGAAAAATTCTTCTAAATATAATTTTTTGGATATTTTTGTTATTAAATATTGAAGAACATAAAATTCTCCATCTAATACACTTAAAATTTTTATTATATCTTGTATAGATTTAGAGATAAAGGCAGTAAGGAAACCAGTTGACAAATTCCAATGTTTGTGACATAGTTTGTAAATGACACCTGTCAGTGTTAAATATAAACAGTTTTAGTGACATTCTGATAGTTTTTTCTGGGAAGTATATTTAATCTTCCTTATTGTTTTAATAATTAAATATTTGAAATTATAGGTAAAATACATATATCCATCAGAAATACCGCCAATCTGGTTAATGAATTGGAAGAATCTGTGACATTTAGGAACTTCCTCATACAATGAAAAAATAGATATAATTAGAATTATATGTGTGCAGAAGATATGTTAAATACAATATAAACAATATTTGGGTAAAGTTCTGTAATTTTTTGTTATAAAACGACGGTTTGAAAGCGAAGTGCAATACAATACTTATATAGCCTAATATGAAAATGGCGAGAGGTCTTGTGCTGGCCACAACAGATTTTTATAATAAAGAAATAAAACAAACACAAACTTAAAAAAACCTCGATGGTTTGTTAGGCCGTGGTTAGGCCTATGAACACGTTGATTTGTCAACGGGCAGCATCATAGTTTTTTTTCTGAAAGTGATATAACAAGATCATGAACAATTCTTCAAATATATTTAATTCCATGATATCCCTCGTCACATTGAAATTACACACGTTTTTATTTTTGTTCAATTCATTTGCTTTGTCGTACAAATTACGATATTCTCGAATACTGCTTATTAATGAAAAACAAAATATCTATTTGTTGTGAAGCAAAGTTATATCTTGCGACCATCTTTAATAATTTGAAATTTTGCAAATCGTTCATGAACTATCGTATGCGTTTTAAGTGAGTTTATATTTTAAAATTTAAATTATAAACTATAAATTGTAAATTGAGTGTGAAGCAGAAATGCATACTTTTATTGATATTTAATTTTATTGGATTTTATTTATAAACATTATGATTAAATATGACGTATCGTGATAATGATAAATTAGTTTCTAGGGACGTTAAAATGAAGTTATTCACCATAATTTTTAGCACGATCCCTGTAGGTTCTCACTTATCTAGTATAGTAGGCGTTTGTTATTAATTTTGTACTAATATTTTTAATCGAAAATTTTATTCTTTAATATTTATTTTATGGCACATTCGTAAAAATAAACAATACTTTATTTGAAATGCAATTAATTATCCAAAAAAAAAACAAAATATTACCGCGTGGTTGAAGAAATTATTGTTTTCAAATTTAAATACAATATATATATATATATAAAATAAAAAATATTACTTATTGTTTTCAAGCGTAAATAATAAAATATTTAAGAAATAGTGTTAGTTTATTTGATGTAGGTGTTTTGGTTTTATACAGGTGTTCCATAATAAGTCCTTCGTTTCAAAATTTTATTCTACAAAAACAAAAAAACAAGAAAAAATCTGTTGTGGCCAGCACAAAACCTTCCGTCAATTCAATGTATTTTGTACAAATCCGATACAAAAGTTCCTTGGAAAAGATTCTATATATCCTGTAAAATTGTAACACGAACACACTATTTTTTACAAATTCCATATTGCAAGTTCCTTTGAAAAGAATCTATAAATCCAATATAATTGCTTTCCAATTTGGTTTTGCACTTAACACTGACATCTGTCAATTATAAATTTTTGAATATATCTGCTGTTTCCATAATTTTTGCAAAGCTGACTGATTTTTGTAAGTTAACCTCTCTTAATCTCTCTATAACTCTATATCTATTGAATATGAAGGAAAATCGTATAGAGAATAAGTTTTTCTTTCATATTAATGATCATAAAATGTCGAAAAATGATATTTAACTGCGTTTTTTCCAGAAAAACTGTTAAGAACTTCAAATAAGGGTACTTTCGGTTGACCAATTATAACCAAAATCTAATCAGCTCTTCATATGGTTGTAAAGAAGAGGAATACGAAAGAATCATAATTTTTAGAATTGTAGTTTTGGCGTTAGCGTCGGAGAAAAATTTGTCACACACACACACACACACACACACACACACACACACACACATACATACAGACACACACAGACATCAATGTAAAATTAGTAAAATCGTAACTTAGGGATCTTAAAACGTGCTTATTCATTAAAAACTCACCACCGAATTTTTTGACCAAAGACAATACCTTCCTTTTGACGGAAGGTAAAAATATATAATATAGTTTTTTTAAGTGGTTTTTAAAAATAATGGGTAGGAACATTAACAATTGATTAGCGAGGAGTTGACTAGCCGTGTTTTAACTCTGTCAATCGATTATGGATCATTTTAGATATTTATCCATAAAGACATCGCGCCGAAAAAAAGCCCTGTCTTTCAAGACATTTTTGACGAAATACAAAATCACTGTGTTGGTACATCAACCATATTGACCTGACCTGACGCCACGTATTTTTTTTATACTGAACTTTAATCTGCTTTAAACGGAACCAAATTCAAGTCAAAATGAATAACCTAACAAAAAATCTGAAGGGTATATGATGAAATGTATGTATAGCAAGCGCATGTTTAGTTGACCTGACACTGTACATACTTTGGCTTATAAATGAATCCTCTTTTTTTATACCAATTTTAGATGTTGACGGGGTCTTTTCCTCGTTATAACAATAGCATATTATAATTATTATTACGTTTAGACTTGTTCTAGTACAAATTTTAGGCTTTCCGCATTCAAGGACAGGTCAGTTCAACGTGCGGCAGCTATATTTATAATTTTAAATATTTAATTAATAGTAAAATAAGATATATTAAATGTACTTCCCCTTCAGTAATGTCATTGGATTTTTGACACTGACATTTATGTCATTTACAAACATTTTAATTTTTCAACTGGTTAAATTAAGAATGAAATCGTGTTAAGAAGAATTTAGTAGTTTAAATATGATTCTAATGAAATTAAGGTTTATAAATATATATATATATATATACAAATATATTTTCCATCATACATAAATATTAGATATACTCGTACAGGATAATTCGATTTAAGTTTGATGTTTGCAGCATTATATATCAAACAGCTCTCAAATAAGTACGTGATTTCAAAGTGTCAAATAATAGTTTGCAACTACACATTTACGAAATGGATCATGTACGGCGAAGCATTTACACAGATTGCGTTTTAGAGCATAAGGAAGTTGGTGCTGATTTTGACAATAATGTGTGTGTGACGATTTTTCCTTGAAATATATTAATGATCCAAAACTTCGCAAAGTTGGTATTTGCTCACAGATTTTTTAGGAAAAACATAATAAAATATAATCCAAAATTTCGTATTACAAACTTTTCTATTTATTGTAACAACAAAGTAGATTTTATTTACAAATTATCAATTGGAAGTGATACTTTACTTAAAGCTCATTGCTATTTTAAAAATAGAATTGGCGGGAGGTCATGTGCTGGCCACATCAGATTTTTTATAATTATTTTCTCGTTTTGGAGACTAATTTGAACAAAAATAAAAAATACGGAGTAAATATTGTTTAGCTTTCTATCAAATAATGCAAAGAAAAAAAAAAACTCGTGTAATATCTCATTAGGGAAGCAGGGTACCTGATTACTTAATATGTCATAATCTTAGTCCCCCCGACAAAATTTTTCAAATCGGCGCCTATGTCTACCTCCTTAAGAAGACACAACTATATGCAAAATTGAGACTAATTAATAATAATAATGATAAAGATGATGATTTTAAGGTTCACAGTTCAAATCCATTCTCAAATTTACAATTATTTTTTTAGTATTTACGCTCCGTGGCAATCAATTACAACTAGACGATTATATTTTTTTTTCTAAAATTGTTTTATTTCTTTATCATTTATTTTAAACAATAGCCTATAGAAATGCAATTAGTCTCCGATCATAAAAATTGATATATTTTCCCTATATAAGCCACAAAAATTATTTCATTCTCAACAGAATCCAAAATGTTCAAATTTGTGGTTCTCTTTAGTCTTGCGGCATTAGCATCACAAGCAAGGTAATATTTTTAATAATACTTAAAGCCTTAATACCCATTATTGGGTATGCCAATCTGTTCTATACCCATCACTTTAGAATGAGGTGATACAAAAATTTGGCATAATATTTCCTAACATTAACTATGATTTTCTATTCAAATTTCTTTATCTAATAGCTTTGTTCATAGAATAATTTGTAAAAGGTCTGAGTTTGAGATCCAATAGGGCTGTTGCAAGAATTTTTATATGACTTCTAAGTATTAAATTTGAAAAGATATTGTTCTTTAAAGAGCCTCAAATTTGAAAATATCACGAAATATCCTTTAGATATTTTACAATTAATTTTTGAAATTTGGATAAAATTTTGAATAAGTCACGTGATCTGAAACAGAATATGACGTCAGAGTACATACATCTTCAGCGGTTCTAAAATGTCAAGTGTATTGTCAAAATTGTCAAAGAAGTGTCAAATAAGAATTACGACCAGAACTTTAAAGTAAAATATATTATCAATTTATATAATAAATTCAGTTTTTATATTTTATTTTACCTCAACTCTTTAACGCCCCTTATTTCGGTAGCAGTAAAACAATCGTTTTGATATAAATTCAGCCATCATCCAGCTATCGACCTTCGGTTAATTGTCCGATTTAGCTTGAGTATAATTTGAATTAGCCATTATTACTTTATTATTCATTTACAATGAGCAATGTCAGCGTCAAATGTCAAATTAAAAGATTTTGTTATTAACATGTGACAAACTTTAGCCTACGTTTATTTATATAAATAATATGAATAAACGTAGATGATGGAAAAACTATTTTCCTATTGGCTATTAATGATGTAATGTATGTGCTTCTACGTCACAGGAGTGGGGGGTAGTTTTTCAGGACGCCAATCTTTTTATTTAATTATTTCCACAAATAACAACAAATTATTAAAATAAAAATTATTACTAAGAAAATCATTCCATAAACTTTCATTTAAAATAGATTTTGAAAAATGTGAAACAGGCTCATTCGCATGCCCGGTTTCAAACTAATTGCAAATCAAACGGTTTGAATTTTTCTGGTGAACACATAAAACTATTGTGCATTTATAAATATCTAGTTTGTAGTTTTCTCCAACTAAACTATAAATCTTACTAAAATATTATTTGCAGTTGACCATTTTCATTGTTGATGAGCACATGTTTGCTCAGTTAGAGTGAGAGATCCGATGTTCTCTGTGAAGTATACGATATATCATTATTTCTACTTCACACTAATTTGTGGCAGCTGAAATTCTAGTACAAAAATTGTCCAACCATTATTATCCTGATAAATATAAATAAAATTGCACGTATTTGACATTGACATTAAATTCTTATTTTTTTTTTTATTTTTTTATTCTAGTTCATAGCAAACTTAATTACAGAAACCAAAAAGTACATAATTTTTAAATTTACATATCTCGCTTATACAAAGAGCTAATTTAATCATACTTGATATTTTCGACGCAGAATTCAATTCTCTAAAACTTTTATTTCAAGCATTTATTATTAAAATCAAAATAACACCATTTTTTTCAAGAAAAACTGATAACAGCTTCAAGTAAAGTATCACTTCCGGTCAGACTATTTTAACCAAAATCTATTATGTTATTCCCATTGATATAACAGTATTATACAGGGTGTATCAAGATAATGGAACAGTGCATTTTATTCGTGTATGTGAAAAGATACAGAAAAAAGTGATTAAGATATTTTGTAAGGGATAGAGGGGGACACATTTTAGCATAAACCTTATTATCTTAAATCCAGTGGTACTCAAACTACTGGGCAATATTATATTTTCTTAATTGGCATTGTATATATTTTATTAACTCATTAAATAGAGAATTTTGTTCTGAATTCAACGATATAATAATATCATAACCTTACAATGCGAAAAATTTGATAAAAATTAATTCAAAGTTAATATTTTATTTCTACTTTATCTAAGTAGTCTGAGCAAACATTCAATCAATAAAACAAAATAAAATTTATTTTAGTTTTATTACTTTCAAGTAAGCTACGATTTTGGCAATAAATTCAACTTTTAATATAAATTTTTTGTTTTATTGATTGAATGTTTGCTCAGATTACTTAGATACAGTAGAAATGAAATACTAATTTTGAATTAATTTTTATAAATTTTTTCGCAATGTAAGAGTATGATATTATTATATCATTGAATTCAGAACAAAATTCTCTATTTAATAAGTTCATAAAATATATATAATGCCATTTAAAAAATATATAATATTGCCCTATAGTTTGACTACCACTGGATTTATAACAAAAAAGTTTATGCTAAAATGTGTCCCCCTCTATCCCTTACAAAATATCCGAATCACTTTTTTCTGTATTTTTCACATACACGAATAAACGGCACTGTTCCATTATCTTGATACACCCTGTATACCAAATTTGAAAAGTTTTGGATTATATTTTAATATAGTTTTTCATTAAAACCTATTATAGGCTTCAAGTAAAGTACCACTTCCTGGAAGATTATTTTAACTAAAATCTATTATGTTATTCCCATTGATATAAAAGTCATATACCAAATTTGAAAAGTTTTGGATTATATTTTAATATAGTTTTTCATTAAAATCTATCATAGGCTTCAAGTAAAGTACCACTTCCTGGAAGATTATTTTAACTGAAATCCATTATGTTATTCCCATTGATATAAAAGTCTTATATACCAAATTTGAAAAGTTTTGGATTATATTTTAATAAAGTTTTTCATTAAAATCTATTATAGGCTTCAAGTAAAGTACTACTTCCGAAAGTTATGTAATGACCAAAAAGGTGTTATAACAGTCCTAAATACAAAATTTTAACTTTCTACAGCTTCCCGTTTTTAAGTTATGCGAGATACGTACGTACAGACGTCACGACGAAATTAGTCAAAATGGATTCAGGGATGGTCAAAATGGATATTTCCGTTGAAGTCTGAAAACCGAAATTTTTCGCGATTACAATACTTGCTTTACTTCGTACAAGGAAGTAAAAAATCATGCGTAACATGAAAAGAAAATTTCATGCTGAATTTATTCTATCTTTAACCGTGTATGAGGGGTGCATGAAAATATGAGAAATGAGCTATATTATTTAT
This sequence comes from Ophonus ardosiacus, assembly GCA_943142095.1. Lineage (NCBI taxonomy): Eukaryota > Metazoa > Arthropoda > Insecta > Coleoptera > Carabidae > Ophonus > Ophonus ardosiacus. Next base: position 39,895,156 of record OW964836.1, read on the forward strand.
TTCATTTCTCATATTTTCGTGCACCACTCGTACACGGTTGAAAATAGAATAACGGACGATGAGAATCTGAATTCAGCATAAAATTCTCTTTCTTTTTAGGTCATGCTTGATTTTTTTACTTCATCGGATCTCGTGTTACAGCCCTTTGGAGTTACATGATTTTCATCGAAATTTTGTGTATTTTCATTTAAAATAAATTTTAATATTATAGATATCTTTTTGTTTTACAATAATACACTCACACCAAAATAATAAATATAAATTTATTTTTTTGTATCAAACAGCAATTTCATATATAACCTAATTTTCTGCACACGAATTCGAAAAATTGAAAAATGCTTTTATGTAACTGCGCATGACTGTGACTATTGCGGAGGATTTCACTCCATTCTATGAACAAAGCTGTTATTTTCTTCACGTGAGAATGGCATTGCGTAGTAAAAACTGTTTGATTTGAAGTAATTAGTTTATTTTTGCCACGCTGATTATAAAATCTGTTTACAAGGCGACGCGTGTAGGTCGTACCTTTGTTCAAGAAATAATTTGGAACTCGCAATATAGTTCCTATATCGGCGTGTATTTTAGCATTTTCATCTCGTGTTGATTTACGTGATTTATCAATAATACCATAAAAAAAAATGTCGAAAAGGGTTAGAATAATTGTCTTGTTTGAATAGGGCTGTTGCAAGAATTTTGATATGACTTCTAAGTATTAAATTTGAAAAGATATTGTTCTTTAAAGAGCCTCAAATTTGAAAATATCACGAAATATCCTTTAGATATTTTACAATTAATTTTTGAAATTTGGATAAAATTTTGAATAAGTCACGTGATCTGAAACAGAATGTGACGTCAGAGTACATACATCTTCAGCGGTTCTAAGGTGTCAAGTGTATTGTCAAAGTTGTCAAATAAGAATCACGACCAGAACTTTAAAGTAAAATATATTATCAATTTATATAATAAATTCAGTTTTTATATTTTATTTTACCTCAACTCTTTAACGCCCCTTATTTCGGTAGCAGTAAAACAATCGTTTTGATATAAATTCAGCCATCATCCAGCTATCGACCTTCGGTTAATTGTCCGATTTAGCTTGAGTATAATTTGAATTAGCCATTATTACTTTATTATTCATTTACAATGAGCAATGTCAGCGTCAAATGTCAAATTAAAAGATTTTGTTATTAACATGTGACAAACTTTAGCCTACGTTTATTTATATAAATAATATGAATAAACGTAGGTGATGGAAAAACTATTTTCCTATTGGCTATTAATGATGTAATGTATGTGCTTCTACGTCACAGGAGTGGGGGGTAGTTTTTCAGGACGCCAATCTTTTTATTTAATTATTTCTACAAATAACAACAAATTATTAAAATAAAAATTATTACTAAGAAAATCATTCCATAAACTTTCATTTAAAACAGTTTTTGGAAAATGTGAAACAGGCTCATTATCATATTAAACAGTTATTTATCTGTCATTTAAATGTAAGTTGAGATTTTTTAAATAAGTATCTCATACATTGTCTGTTTTCTTTCAGCTGTCATGTTCCTGAACACGGTAATTTTTTATATAACACAACTCTTAATCTATAATTTTGATGAACCTAGAGTGAACCACTATAATAAATAATAAATATTATTTCGTAATAATATAGTTATTTCCAATAGTCCAATATTACTGCTACTATACAGGTATCTCTAAAAAAAAATGCTAAATAAAATTTATTTTAAAAATTTCACGGTGCAATCACTCAGCTTTTATTATTTTCTGTGTGAACCGTAACAGATATCACAAATTACACAAAAACAGAGAAAAGTTTACTATTGAGTGTATCTGAAAAAAATAATAATTTTACATTGTCGGTGTGGTCATTAAAAAGTTACGGTGTAATCAATGTTGGAACACCTAACTTCCATACAATAGTGGTTCACTAATAATAACAAGTATCATCTTAAAAGATGACATAACCATATGAACTGTCATACCAAATTTCATCCAAATCAAATAAAATGTTTTGTTATTATAAGCAAAATTTATATTTTTTTGCGAAGAACTTTGAAGCAGAATACTGGCTAAATAGTACACTTTCCGGTAAAGGTAAGATTAGCCAAATCGTTTTATTGAGGCCAGTAATCTGTGGTTAAGACATGTGCCCCTTTTTTAGAGACATCCTGTATAATACCTAGCTTATTCGTCCGCCATGTTGGAGCCAAAATAAATGTGGTAAATTAGGAAATAAAAGTGAGAAGTTTATGTAGTAACAATTTTTTCATAATTAAAAACATCTTCCATAATTTTCATACAGGGAATTTATTTTAACATGCAACATATGGTGAATCACTTCCATGGTTACTCACTATTGTTAAAAAATGACAGCAATGTAATATTTGTCCATTTTAAAATGCAACATACAAAATTTGTAATTTTGTATTACTAAAACTAATTTCCAATAAATTAGCCGACATACGATTAACAAATAATCAAAACATGAATGTTGTACATCTTAACAAACTTTAGCTTACAAAAATTCATAACTTTCATGTAATAAATGTTAAAAAAATACCCCCAATCACACTGAGGCAATATTCTAGTTGATGGTAATAAGAATTGATACCATTTGTGATGTCTTCTGGAGGTATCTCCTGTGCTGCAACACTATTTATAATGTTGCATTTTAAAATGGACAAATATTACATTGCTGTTATTTTTTGACAATTGTAACCATGGAAGTGATTTCAACATTACGGATGGTTGTGATCGACTGGTTATAGAATGGAAGATTTGAAAATAAACGGATACCAGTCAAGCAAAAATTATTCTTTTCCTGGCCTAAGTACCACGGTCCTCCTCAGGGCTAGATATGGTTTTATAACTGACCATTTCAAGCCCTGAAGATGACTGTAGTACAGTCGAAACGTAGGCCAGAAAATAAATAATTTTTGCTTGACTGCGTGTCCGATAATTTTCCACTTTTTCATTACGCAATGTTAAAGACCGATTATATAATTCATGCCTAATTTTGAATTAAGTTTAATTGTGATAGCTGTCAAATTTAGTTGAATTTTACGCAGCTCAACTAACGATTATAAAATAATTTAAAGTTATATTAATCTTGTCGAGTAGGGCTCAGTGCTGTAGTCGTAAAATTAGCAGAGGGTATACGCTGAAAATAGTTTTGTAAACATAGGGTATACGCAGGGGGGGGGGGGGCAATAATTAAGAAGAAAAAAATTCGCAGGGGGGAGCAATAAGTAAAAATAATGGCGCCGCAGGCGAAATTTTTTTTCATTCAAGGTCAAATGCCTTATAATTGAAAATTACATTTTTTCAAGGGATGTGAAGTTGCATGTTTTTTCCCTTTCATGTATAAAAATAAATAGCCAGATCACAAAACATTTTACAAAAGAGAATATATTTATCTGGATAAACTGTCTAAAATCGAAACACAACAACACAACATGCGCGCGGCTATTATACATTGTGACTTAATACGAAGTTAATGTCATCTTTTAAATTTTCAACTAAAATTCAAAATTCAAAAACTATAAACACAAAGAAAAAAATAAAATAATTAAATATTGCCTTATGTATCAAAGTCGCAAACCTGCCTACTACGAATCGTACATTTTGCGAAAACTGAAAACGGTTTACGGCTTCTATATAACAAAAATAAAAATTAAAATTTCAATAATAGATGGCGACGCCAATCAAATAAAGTACATTTTATAAACATAAAGATAATTTCAAAATAATTTCTAAAAAAATGTTATTAATTGTGGGATACAATTTTCATTAGTTGATTTAATTTTTATAATTTTTGTCTCAAATATTTAAAAGCAGAGGGTATACGCTCGGGCACCTAAAAAATCCAGAGGGTATACGGCGTATACCCGCGTATACCCTCGACTACACCCCTGGTAGGGCTCCAAACTTTTTTCTGCTTACTAACCATTTTTTCTTTTCATCGGATTTGCAAGTAATCTTTAAAAAAGATTATTAATTATTTGATGATTATAGTTTAATATAAAAAATACAGTTTATTAAGATTTTTGAAGTTAAAAAAAAAGCGTATCGCTTAAGTAATTAATAAGACAAATTAAAATATTTGCTTGTGATATTTATTCTCGAATGATTTGCACAATTTTACACAGAAAAAAACCATATAAATTGTAGTTAAATTAACTATATAAGTTCCTTATTTTTCAGCCTACTAATATGTTTCATAAAAATATCTAAGTTGATTTAGTTAAATTTTCTAAATTTGTAATAACAAATTTTAATAAAAATTAATACAAAATTAGATGAAATGATTACATTTATATCGTAATATTATTATTATATTTATTCTTGCCGAACAGGCTTAGAATCTACATATTATATACATTTTACAATAAATTGTGGTACTACATCATAAATTAACCCCCCGTTTCTGGATGACTTCCTTCATCCAATCTTGTCCCGACCTTATATCGTCTAACAGAACCGTTTCTTTTCTTCCTTCTCTCGTAACTTCCCTGCACGAAATCCTTAAATGCCTGATAGTTTCCTCTTCTCTCCCGCATAACCTGCAACTCCTCTCATCACTTGATAGCCAGTATTTATTGTTCCTCTCTTCATTACCACATCTGAACTTGGCAATCATCTTGTTTTTCTTTTCTTCCAATAAATACCTTTGTATTGACGTCGTTTGTATTAATTTGAGGTGTTTATCTTACTTTGTTGTTCTTGCCGCTGTTTGTCCCAATCTGTGTGGTGTAGTTCGTAGTGTGTGGTTTCAGCAATTATGCGTAGCCTCTCTATTTGTACTGTGGAATATCCATTTCTTTTCTTGCTTGTCCCCATTTTGTTAGCTTGTTGTTTTCGTCGACAAAATTGCAATTCCTTTTATTTTCTGTGTGAGCAGACCAAATAATTACTATGATTAATAAAACTGTAACATTGATATTGAATGATTGAAGTATACTCCAAAATGGTGGACTAGTCAGCTGTGATTTATCTAGTAGCTCTAATACTTCCACAAATTTCTAAATTTGTCGTAAAATAAAAACAAGCTAATAATCATGGAATATTTTTATAGCAAACATAAATTACAACGATAATGTAAATACGAATGATGATACCAGAAGATTCATTACACTTGGCTTTTCAAGTTCTAATACTAATTCAAATTCTAACGCTAATGCTGGCGAAACTCGAGGCTATGATGGTTATAGAGGATCAGGAGGTGGGGGCGGTAGAGGATCTGGAGGATCAGGAGGGGACTATAAAGGTTCTGGAGGATCGGGAGGCTATGGTGGGGACTATGGATCTGGCGAAGACTCTAGAGGGCATAACTTAAATGCTAATTCCAATGACAATAAAAACGCAAGAAGATCAAATGGAAATTTCAACTACAACGTTAATAAAAATGATAATTTAGATGTTCACAGGCGAGGGAATCTAAACTACAACTCTAACCACAACGATAATTGGGATTATCGAAGGTCCAATGTCAATTACAACTCAAATGCAAATGACAATTACAGAAGGGCTAACTATAATTACAACACTAATAACAATGATAACTTAGATGTCTATAGACGAGCGAATATTAATTACAACACTAATGCCAACGATAACTGGGATTATAGAAGGTCCAATGTCAATTTCAATTCAAATAGTAATGATAATTTAGACGTCTACAGGCGAGCGAATATAAACTACAACACCAACAACAACGATAATTTAGATTCTAGAAGATTCAGTGCCAATTATAATTCAAATGCAAATGACAATTACAGGCGAGCTAATTTAAACTACAACTCTAACGCCAATGATAATTGGGATCATAGACGATCCAATGTTAATTACAATTCAAATGCAAATGACAATTATAGGCGAGCCAATTTAAACTATAACTCTAACGCCAATGATAATTGGGATTATAGAAGATCAAATATCAATTATAATTCAAATGCAAATGACAATTATAGGCGCGCTAATTTAAACTACAATTCTAACGCCAACGATAACTGGGATCATAGAAGATCCGATGTCAATTACAATTCAAATGCAAATGACAATTATAGGCGAGCTAATATAAACTACAACACCAACGCTAACGATGTTTGGGATTATAGAAGATCCAACATCAATTACAATTCAAATGCAAATGACAATTATAGGCGCGCTAATTTAAACTACAACTCTAACGCCAATGATAATTGGGATTATAGAAGATCCAATGTCAATTACAATTCAAATGCAAATGACAATTATCGACGAGGAAATTACAATTACAACAACAATAATAATGATAATTTAGATGTCTATAGGCGTGCTAATATAAACTACAACGCTAACGCCAACGATAACTGGGATTATAGAAGATCCAATGTCAATTACAACTCCAATGACAATGATAATTACAACCCAAGAAGATTTACATTCTTTGAAATTAGAAACGATAACATTAACAATAATAACAATGGCAATTATAGAAGATCTAATGCAAATTATAATTACAACACCAATGACAATGATAATTACAGAAGATCTAACGCAAATTATAATTACAACACCAATGACAATGATAATTACAGAAGATCTAATGCAAATTACAATTACAACACCAATGCCAATGATGATTATAGAAGATTGGTATGGTTAGGATCTTCAAAGAATGCAAACTATAATTATAATACTAATGACAACTTGGACTATAGAAGGAGCAATATAAATTACAACACCAACAAGAATGATAATGAATACAGAAGATTTATTACGTTGTTAGGCATTAGAAACAACAATACAAACAATAATGCGAACACCAATGTTGACTACAGAAGATCTAATATTAATTATAACAAAAATGATAATGATAATATGTACTATAGAAGGTCTAACGTAAATTATAATGCTAATAATAATGGAAATGATTATTATAGGCCGGCGATGTATCGTCCTTTTTATTATTAACAAAGTTCATTGAATCATTATAATTTTTGAAATTGTTAACTGCACATGTATGGAAAAATGTGATTAATATTTATGTATAACTTAAAAAAATATAAAAAAGCATTGTAATTTAAAAAATATTTGTTTTATTAGTAATCCTTTTTCATAGCTAACCCAATAAATATCTTGGTATTGATGTCGTCTGTGTTAATTTGAGATGTTTATCTTACTTTGTTGTTCTTGCCGCTGTTTGTCCCAATCTCTGTGGTGTAGTTCGTAGTGTGTGATTTCTGCATTTATGCGTAGCCTCTCTATTTGTACTGTGGAATATCCATTTCTTTTCTTGCTTGTCCCCATTTTTTTAGCTTGTTGTTTTCCTCTTCTTGTCTTATTACCATAGACAAAATTGCAATTCCTTTTATTTTCTTTGTAAGCAGACCAAATAATTACTATGATTAATAAAACTGTAACATTGATATTGAATGATTGAAGTATACTCCAAAATGGTGGACTAGTCAGCTTTGATTTACCTAGTAGCTCTAATACTCCCACAAATTTCTAAATTTGTTGTAAAATAAAAAATAAAATAAAAACAAGCTAATAATCATGGAATATTTTTATAGCAAACATAAATTACAACGGTAATGTAAATACGAATGATGATACCAGAAGATTCATTTCACTTGGCATTTCAAGTACTAATTCTAATTCAAATTCTAACGCTAATGCTGGCGAAACTCGAGGCTATGGTGATTATAGAGGATCAGGAGGTGGGGGCGGTAGAGGATCTGGAGGATCAGGAGGAGACTATAAAGGTTCTGGAGGATCGGGAGGCTATGGTGGGGACTATGGATCTGGCGAAGACTCTAGAGGGCATAACTTAAATGCTAATGCTAATGACAATAAAAACGCAAGAAGATCAAATGGAAATTTCAACTACAACGTTAATAAAAATGATAATTTAGATGTTCACAGACGATCTAATCTAAACTACAACTCTAACCACAACGATAATTGGGATTATCGAAGGTCCAATGTCAATTACAACTCAAATGCAAATGATAATTATAGGCGAGCTAATATAAACTACAACACCAACGCTAACGATGTTTGGGATTATAGAAGATCCAATGCGAATTACAATTCAAATGCAAATGACAATTATAGGCGCGCCAATTTAAACTACAACTCTAACGCCAATGATAATTGGGATTATAGAAGATCCAATGTCAATTACAATTCAAATGCAAATGACGATTATCGCCGAGCAAATTATAATTACAACAACAATAATAATGATAATTTAGATGTCTATAGGCGTGCTAATATAAACTACAACGCTAACGCCAACGATAATTGGGATTATAGAAGATCCAATGTCAATTACAACTCCAATGACAATGATAATTACAACCCAAGAAGATTTACATTGTTTGAAATTAGAAACGATAACACTAACAATAATAACAATGATAATTTTAGAAGATCTAATGCAAATTATAATTACAACACCAATGCCAATGATGATTATAGAAGATTGGTATGGTTAGGATCTTCAAACACTAATGTCAATAACAACGATAATTATCGTCGGTCGAATGCAAACTATAATTATAATACTAATGACAACTTGGACTATAGAAGGAACAATATAAATTACAACACCAACAAGAATGATAGTGAATACAGAAGATTTATTACGTTGTTAGGCATTAGAAACAACAATACAAACAATAATGCGAACACCAATGTTGACTACAGAAGATCTAATATTAATTATAACAAAAATGATAATGATAATATGTACTATAGAAGGTCTAACGTAAATTATAATGCTAATAATAATGGAAATGATTATTATAGGCCGGCGATGTATCGTCCTTTTTATTATTAACAAAGTTCATTGAATCATTATAATTTTTGAAATTGTTAACTGCACATGTATGGAAAAATGTGATTAATATTTATGTATAACTTAAAAAAATATAAAAAAGCATTGTAATTTAAAAAATATTTGTTTTATTAGTAATCCTTTTTCATAGTTAACCCAATAAATATCTTGGTATTGATGTCGTCTGTGTTAATTTGAGATGTTTATCTTACTTTGTTGTTCTTGCCGCTGTTTGTCCCAATCTCTGTGGTGTAGTTCGTAGTGTGTGATTTCTGCATTTATGCGTAGCTTCTCTATTTGTACTGTGGAATATCCATTTCTTTTCTTGCTTGTCCCCATTTTGTTAGCTTGTTGTTTTCCTCTTCTTGTCTTATTACCATAGACAAAATTGCAATTCCTTTTATTTTCTGTGTAAGCAGACCAAATAATTACTATGATTAATAAAACTGTAACATTGATATTGAATGATTGAAGTATACTCCAAAATGGTGGACTAGTCAGCTGTGATTTACCTAGTAGCTCTAATATTCCCACAAATTTCTAAATTTGTCGTAAAATAAAAAATAAAATAAAAACAAGCTAATAATCATGGAATATTTTTATAGCAAACATAAATTACAACGATAATGTAAATACGAATGATGATACCAGAAGATTCATTTCACTTGGCATTTCAAGTACTAATTCTAATTCAAATTCTAACGCTAATGCTGGCGAAACTCGAGGCTATGATGGCTATAGAGGATCAGGAGGTGGGGGCGGTAGAGGATCTGGAGGATCAGGAGGAGACTATAAAGGTTCTGGAGGATCGGGAGGCTATGGTGGGGACTATGGATCTGGCGAAGACTCTAGAGGGCATAACTTAAATGCTAATGCTAATGACAATAAAAACGCAAGAAGATCAAATGGAAATTTCAACTACAACGTTAATAAAAATGATAATTTAGATGTTCACAGGCGAGCTAATCTAAACTACAACTCTAACCACAACGATAATTGGGATTATCGAAGGTCCAATGTAAATTACAACTCAAATGCAAATGACAATTATAGGCGCGCTAATTTAAACTACAATTCTAACGCCAACGATAACTGGGATCATAGAAGATCCAATGTCAATTACAACTCAAATGCAAATGATAATTATAGGCGAGCTAATATAAACTACAACACCAACGCTAACGATGTTTGGGATTATAGAAGATCCAATGCGAATTACAATTCAAATGCAAATGACAATTACAGGCGTGCTAATTTAAACTACAACTCTAACGCCAATGATAATTGGGTTTATAGAAGATCCAATGTCAATTACAATTCAAATGCAAATGACGATTATCGCCGAGCAAATTACAATTACAACAACAATAATAATGATAATTTAGATGTCTATAGGCGTGCTAATATAAACTACAACGCTAACGCCAACGATAATTGGGATTATAGAAGATCCAATGTCAATTACAACTCCAATGACAATGATAATTACAACCCAAGAAGATTTACATTGTTTGAAATTAGAAACGATAACACTAACAATAATAACAATGATAATTACAGAAGATCTAATGCAAATTATAATTACAACACCAATGACAATGATGATTACAGAAGATCTAATGCAAATTACAATTACAACACCAATGCCAATGATGATTATAGAAGATTGGTATGGTTAGGATCTTCAAACACTAATGTCAATAACAACGATAATTATCGTCGGTCGAATGCAAACTATAATTATAATACTAATGATAACTTGGACTATAGAAGGAACAATATAAATTACAACACCAACAAGAATGATAGTGAATACAGAAGATTTATTACTTTGTTCGGCATTAATAACAACAATGTAAACAATAATGCGAACAACAATTTTGACTACAGAAGATCTAACATTAATTATAACAAAAATGATAATGATAATATGTACTATAGAAGGTCTAACGTAAATTATAATGCTAATAATAATGGAAATGATTATTATAGGCCGGCGATGTATCGTCCTTTTTATTATTAACAAAGTTCATTGAATCATTATAATTTTTGAAATTGTTAACTGCACATGTATGGAAAAATGTGATTAATATTTATGTATAACTTAAAAAAATATAAAAAAACATTGTAATTTAAAAGATATTTGTTTTATTAGTAATCCTTTTCCATAGCTAACCCTTGTTCCTAGTGGTTTCACTATAAAATCACATTTTACAACCGACATACATGATAGCAAACAGTGCCATCTTTTAAGTTAAAATTCTGAGATATTTTTTGACATGTTTCATTGCTTGCTAAAATTTGAAAAGTTTGTGGAAAACAATTATTAAATTTTTTTGAAAATTGAATGTGGTTCCGCGATAAAACCACTGGGACAATGTAAAACCAAAATATGCTGTTATATTTTAGTTTAGAATTTAAAATTGAAATTTAAAATGGGCTACTTGCGTGGTACTGAAAATACGATTTCTGTCACTATATACGTAATGTTATATTGAAACATATATAAAAATATAAATTTTATTTTAAAATAATTATTTGTTTTTTACTAAATTAAGAAAGAAAATTTTCTGTGAAGTCATTATTTTGAAATGGAGAAGGAAACCATGTTTAAAAATGTTATCAATAGATGGCACGGCGTACGAGAAAGTTTTAATTAGAATTTGACATTAGTTCATTTTTCTCTTGCTCTCTGGTCTCTCAAATATATAACATATAACATTAATTACTTTATAAATAAACACATAGGTAGTTACTTGCAATTTAAAATATGGATACCAAAAAGATAAACTAAAATACTAACCTCCAAATTACTGTTGAAACGTCAAATAGGTGATCTACATTACCCACACAAACATACCATTACTATGGGACGGCGCCACGCTGTGGCTTTACGACCATTCATTGGTGCGGCGTAATTCTACGTCATACATGGCGGGAATTCAAATAATCAAATTTCATTATTTTTTTTCTAGCTAATTAATAAAAAATTTGTCAAAAGAAAAATATGGGTGGCAAGTTTTTACCTTCTCTTCATAAATATTAAATAAAAAAGAGATACGCAAGTAGCCCATTATTGATGATGATAAAAAAAAACCTGGCACATTAAGGCCTCCTTTTTTTCTACATAAAATTGACTTTACTTTTGTCCTAGTGGTCATTCGGAGATACCACTATTTTTTTTTTAATCCTTTGGGCCTTGTGGCCTTATACATTTATTTATGTTACTTTTATGTTATTTTAAGTTTATAAAGTAAATATTATTTAAATAAATATATATCATCACGGCATATTACCCATTTCTGGGTGTGCTAGTATCTACAACACATGTAGACATCGGTAATGATGACGATATATTTTATAAACTTTATATTATAATTAGTTATATTTGCTATTTTTTAGAAGTAAAGAGTTTGGCTAGCTTAAATTTTTTAAAAATTATACAACTTATACAAATATTAAGAAATTTCTACAAAATTCTTTTGGATACTTTAAATATAGACTTGAAACTGTAGCCCAAATACCGTTGTCAAAAAAATTTAGATTTTAATTATTCATCGCTGTCAGTTTCACAATCAGAAGAGTTTAATGAATCTAATAAATAACTCCAGAAATTTGGAATAATTGCATACAACATGTTACAAACGTTCAAAATTCATACTTCGACATTTTTCTTCTGTTCGGCCGAAGACTTTTCCAATTTTGAAACTCGCAGCGAAAATTATGATAAAAAATTGACATTTATTAGTTTTGGATTGATTTTGAGTAATTTCGTACTCTAGAGTAGGGTTTTGGAACGCAGGCCATTTGAGTAAGTTTTATAATTTGTTGAAAACGTCAACCGGGCAAACTATATTTGAGCCTGGTCTTGTATGTACTTATATTTGCACTTTAACATTGGACAAATATTGAAAATATAATTTACCAAGTTCAATACAAGGCTTTTGTCTTGCTGTATTAATAATTATAATTTTATATATTTCATCAAATTTTACTGCCAGTTGATTTGTCGATGAGTGCAAGATTTGTGCAAAATTATGTTTAAAAAAAGTAGGTTCTTCATTATTGAAATAAATTTTGTATCCTTCATCTTCATGTACAATTGTAATTGTGAATATATTATTTCCTGATACGTGCATCAAAGTCAATGGTGCTTCTTCATCTTCTAGATTGTCCACTTTGAAACTATAATAATAATTTCTGAAACATAACAATATTTTTTTATAAAAGTGCTATTCAAAATTCTGTCAAATTATTGATCTATATAAGGATTTCGTCGGCTGATTATAAGAATGTTCCAAGTCCACTTTTGGAAATAAATTAGAAATAGTCAAATTCGGCTTCCCGGTATTTTTTTGTACCATAGCCAGTAAAAAAAATAATAATAAAAATCTGTTGTGGTTAGCACAAGACCTCTTGACATTTCCATATTAGGCTATATAAGTATTGTACTGCACTTCGCTTTAGAACCGTCGTTTTATAACAAAATATTACAGAACTTTACCCAAATATTGTTTTTTTTTTATTGTATTTAACATGTCTTCTGCACACATATAATTCTCATTATATATATTTTTCATTGTATGAGGAAATGTCAGAGATTGTTCCAATTCATTGACCAGATTGGCGGTATTTCTAATGAATATATGCATTTTACCACAATTTTACCTATAATTTCAAATATTTAATTAATAAAACAATAAGAAAAATTAAATATACTTCCCAGTAAAAGCTATCAGAATGTCACTAAAACTGTTGATTTTTGACACTGACATGTGTCATTTACAAATTATGTTATAAACATTGGAATTTGTCAACTGGTTTCCTTAGTGCCGTAGCCTCTACGATTAGTTCACTCTATAAATTATAGTGTCTTTATCTCTAAATCTATACAAGATATAATAAAATTTTTAAGTGTATTAGATGGAGAATTTTATGTTCTTCAATATTTAATAAAAAAAACCTCCCAAAAATTATATTTAGAAGAATTTTTCTAAGAAACTACTACTTCCGGTTGTTCAATTGTTACCAAAACATTTTCAGCTCTTCCCAGGAATGTCAGATTGAGGAAACTGCAGTTAAATATTTTTTAGTCTTATAGTTTTTGAGGAATCGTGTCTACAATATCCAGACATACACCCACCATACCCACATCCACACACACACACATATACAGACAGACATTTTAAAAATGTTATAATCGGATTCTAGGGACCTTAAATCGTGCTTATTCAATAAAATCTGGATATGCCAATTTTAGCATGAATCCGATACCTCTCTTAGTGAGAGGTAAAAAGTGTGGATATGGTACAAAAAGTCTCTTGGATTTTTTTTGTATAAATTTACTGTTATTTTGAACCATGTCCAACTAGGTCCTTTTATATTTCGAAAATATATAAAAATTATAATATAACTAATTTCATACAAAGTTAAGAAAAATGAAACTATACAAACAAAAATTCTTTACAATAAAATTTTAAATGTTTTTCTCGAAAGTAATATTTGTTGACTTAGTACATTCCAATTGTCGGCCGACGATTTGTTCAATAGAAACACGTATTTTTATCTAATGAACTTAAAATAAATCTATATTAACATTAAGGCATTTAACCACTCTCGAGCACAAAATGAATTATTGTACAGGAATTGTTATAAATAAAATATAGTACCTAATAACATAGGATACATTGATGTCTATTGAAAATTTAATATGTCCTTCACTACCAATGTTGACCACCCCATTGCTTGAAGTTATTTTTGCAGTAATACGTATCACTGTTCCTGGGTTTATACTTCTTGGCAAAGTCAAATTTAATGGATTCTTCGTGCCATAACGACCAAAGTTCATTATTTGAGGTGCTAGACTCCTAAAAGAAATAATTTTTATGGGAATGAAAAAAGCAGTTCCGAAAATTCAAACAAAAATAGCATTTAAGTTAAAGGAACAGTATGATTATTTTAGTGTATAGAGTAGGCATTTCAACAGAACGGCACACATAGTGGTAATAATACATGTGCCGCCTTGTTATAATTACGATATTTATAGTTTTATTGCTGGACCGACAGTCAATTTTTCAGACTATAACACTTACGTGTTTGATGGAGAGCATGTCATTATAGCATTACCTAGAACACAGAAATAATAAATAATATTTGTATTATATTGTAATATAAAGGACTTTTGTTGTCTACCAAAGGTAATGTAGAGAAAAGGGAACAAAACACTTTCTCTTTTTTCTTTTTTTATTTGCTCGGACGTATCAGAGATCCAATGACCCATCTTCAACATTTACATTATTATCTTGTTTACTGAGGTATTAAGTCGAAAAATGTTTTTACTTTTCAAAAACATAAAAATAAAAAATTTGATGTGGCCAACACATGACCTCCCGAAAATTCCATGTTTAAAATAGTAATGAGCTTTAAGTAAAGTATCTTTTTCCGTTCCGGTTGATCGTTTATAAACAAAATCTAATTTGTTGTCCAATAAATAAAAAAGTCTGTAATACGAAATTTTGGATTGTTTTATTGTTTTTCCTCAAAAATCTGTTAAAGCTCCAAATTAATTGTACTACATCCGATTTATCATATATGGTTAAAATCTAATATGTTGTTTCAAATTATATATTTTTTATAAAAATCAGCATCATCTTCTAGGTGCTCTAAAACGCAATCTTTGTAAATTCTTCGCCGTACATGATCCATTTCGTAAATGTGTAGTTGTAAATTAATATTAATTTATAGTGCTGCAAAAATAGCAATTAGCAAATTTAAATCAGATCATCCTGTACATCTAACATTTATATATGATGGAAAATATATTATTTTTACAAACCTTAATTAAATATTTTACTATTATATTCTCCTTAACACGATTTCATTAGTAATTTT